>PVIA01003081.1:0-182538 GCA_004024845.1 Tonatia bakeri
GATGCCTGGTTCGCAGCCCGTGCTCAATCCACTGAGCTACGCCAGCCAGGGCGGGGGAAGCATTCTTAAATTAATTTTTAAAATATTCTCACAAAGTGTCATTAGCCTTGCAGGGCCTGTCCAACTCTAGTTCACTCTTACCTGGTGTTGGATCTGCTGGAAAGCTTTGACAAACAGTTGGTATAGCAGAGACAGCTAAAAGCCTCAGAGGGGTGCATTGAGATGTGTAAATCTATCAGCTAAATAAACTCCACCAGTGGCAGGTGTCGGAGCACTCTAACTCATGGTGATGTGGGCATATGGGTTTTGTTGACCAGAAACAGCATTTTAACATTGACAGCGCTTAAAAAGACACCTCTAGACAGAACTTTGCTGTCTGAAGAACTGTAAACTCATCTTGCCTTGAAATGAAAGGACTGTAGTGCAGCTCACTTTACAGAGAAAAGAAGGATGCCATTATTGGGTTTATTTACTAACATTTGAATCTTTTATATATATAAGCAATTTTTTATAACCTGTTCCTGAAACTTGACTCCTCCCCCCCCCAGAAAAACTTTGGTTATAGAAAGTTATGCACAATTAAAGTTTGACCACTGTATTTTCATGCTTGGGATCAAATCTTGGTAAAGTCCACTTACTGCCTTTGTATTTTAAAAAATACAGATACTTTTGAAGCATTTCAGGTGCTGTATTAAATTCAGCATCAACATTTCATTTATCTACTCTTCCAATTTTAATTATTTGAGAGTAATCCTAAAAAGCCAGATCATTATAGTTCATAGTTTTGCCCTGCCTTTGGTGGCTGCTGTATAAGGTATTAGCGAGTGAGCCTAGCTGACTGCCCAGCATTGACATGTGGACACAACTTTGTTGCCTCTTTATATGAGAATATATGTTTTACATGGAAAGTTCTTTACGCTGTGGATTGACATGAATTTGGAAGTTCATGGAGGTCTCAGGATGTCCTTGAGAATGATGGTCTCTTTCCTTCACATGTGTGAGGCAGTGAACAGAATCTCCTTTCTTGAGCAAGGTAAGCGAACAGTGTCTCCCCAAGCAGATTCTGGAAGAAAGCGCCCAAGCTATGATGGTGGGGAGGATATGCAGTGAGTAGTTGTCAGTCAAGCAGTCTGCATTCAAGTGTTTTGCCAGTGTCCCCCAAAACAGATCCCATATCTTAATGCCTTTGCATGTCATAAATTAGTTATAATTACTTCTGTTTATGCTGGGTTTATAAAATGCTTTTTAAAATATTCAACTGACGTATTTAATCAGATTGACCTTACTTATCAAGAAGGATAAGCTAGCTAGTAGAGAAGAGAGAGAGAGAGAGAGAGAGACCCTGTCTGTTGGACATTTTATTGAGTCATTTTGAAAGATTTTTATTTGGGAGATAAATCTTGACTACAATGATTTGTCTTGCCAGTGTTCTTGAAACAAGCCAACCCTCCTGTGCGGACCGTCTGTCGCATGTGTGCACTACACTGGGTGCTGTTCACAGTGCCGTCACACGTGCCACCCTTGTCCTCAGCAGTTCTCTGCCACCCCACCCCAAGTTCTTTTATGCTAGACATTATTTCAACCCATTTTTTTTTTTTTTACTGGAAACTCAGATGATTCTAAGGAAATTAAGATAAATGAAATTCATTTAAGGTATACATTGGGGCAGGGTGGAGAGCTGATGTTAAATTGACCTGTATCATGCTAAAATGATTCTTGTTTGCACAAAATTTATTAGTACCTGTCATTTGGACTGTTTCAACTTTTGATACATTGTATATTTCAGGGTAGACTTGAAATTTAGACACAGAACAGCAACAGTGATGACGGCTCACTGTGAAAATCAATTCAGCAGGAACTGGAAAGTTGCACTGGCACTTCTCCCCACCCTGCTCCCCTCCAACCTTGTTTAAGATGTTGTTTCTCATCTTAAGTGGGAATAGTCAGCATCATCTCTAGGGTGGGCACACAGTAGCCTGAGCTCCTGCTTGAGTCAGACCATGGATTTTTCCTGAGATATGACACTTGTGCTTTTCCGCTGGGGCCTTAGGACATTGTGCTCAGATGTTTTAAGTGTTGTTGTTGACCTAATACATGGCTAAAGCTACTTCTTTTATTAGTATACTTTCCCTATCCTTGAACCTCACATATATCCTATTACAGCCTCAAAAATAGTGACTAGAATAAAATTCTTTCCAAGGTGCATGGACTCAATGATTTTGGAACGTCCTGGGGTCTTCTCCTGTAGCATGGAGGCATTTAAATAGGAGCCTCAAAAATAGAGCTGTTAGTCCTGCAGCACATCACAGGCCCCTGAGGCTTGTTTCCCAGGGAATCCACTTTGTATCTCTCAGCCTGAATTCTGCCTTCCTGCTGCACATCAAAGCAACTCCACATATTTTGAGTTTTGGTGCATCTATCACTCATTCATCAAAGTTCTGTCTGGGTGATAATTTCTGTTTTTGAAAACAGATGTGGAAACTGAGCTGACAGATGTTGAGAGCAGACCTGTTGAAGCTCATGCCGTCACACATGCTGGAGGAAGACAGGCCGTTAGCATTCAGATTGGAGCACCTACAGTCTAGTGAATGAAAGATGCTGTTTGCATGTCTTTTGAATTAGTCTTTGTAGCTTGATTTACGTTGCTCAGGAGGTAATTAAAAGTTGTACCCACCTGCACCTGATCCGTGCTAAAATAAGTAAATATGAAGTAGGGTAGCTTATTATATTTTAGTGGTAAGCAAGATATATTAATGTTTTTGTGTTAAATATTCTTTTTTTTTTTTCTGGCTGCTCTATACCAGGCATTGTCTAGGTAATCCTCCAACAACTCTTTGAGGTTGATATTATTCCCATTATTCCCATTTTATACTTGATAAAACTGACACTAAGAAGAATTCAGTAATTTGAAGCTCATACAACCACTAAGCAGCAGAACTTGTTACTTTTACCTACTGCGCTCCCTGTAGTACTTGTTTTTTAACAAATTTTTAAAGATTTTTATTTATTTTTAGAGGGGAAGGGAGGGAGAAAGGGAGGGAGAGAAACATCAATGTGTGGTTACCTCTCATGCATCCTCCTACTGGGGACCTGGCCTGAAACCCAGGCATATGCTCTGACTGGGAATCTACCCCATGACCCTTTGGTTCTCAGGCCAGCGCTGAATCCACTGAGCCACAGCCAGGGCTTCCGGTAGTATTTGAAGTGTGGTGGAGTCAAGCACAAATGGAGAAATGGAGGCTCTGTGACTGACAGGGATACCTTCAACCTGCTTCACAGCTGCTGAGTCTGTCGTCATAGCACCCTGGGCTCCACAGTATGAGAACTTGTCCCATCAAGGCAACACAGCATGTGGTCCACCTTTTCCCACTTTCAGACCACCCACCCTTTTTCATTGCTTGTAAGAAACATGTGCACTCACTGTTCACTTCTGTATCTTGGTCAGATATCCACCTGATCCAAGGCAGAAAGCACACAGCCACATTTTCACCTTGGGCTTCTCAGGTTCTTTGGCCAGCAGATACTTGCGCTCTGGGCTCAGAGACTTCCACTTTCCACTGCCTTCAGTACAGTTAAAAAGGGAGGGGATGGAAAGTTCTTCAACAAATCTATTTAATTATTCTAAGCATGTCATTAAGAATCTTTCATAAACCATGTTTTGATGAGAAAACAATTTAAGATACATTATACAAACAAAATGTTCCCAATTAATTTTTTTAAATGAACAGGGAAAAGACTCAAAAAGTCATATTATGGTTGCCTCTGGATGGCAAGATGCTAGGTAATTAAAAAAATACTTTTATATACACTGTTGTATATTTTTCAGTTTTTCTACAAGAAACTTAGCATTGCTTGTGAAATCAAAGTGAAAGTATAAAATTGGGGAAAATGTTATTTAAACACCTTGGGTTTTTATATGACTTTTTCTCTAGTGATTTCAGTAGGAAGGATATGGGCCTAGCTTATAATGCAGAGAGTGTCCCTGGGTTTCCTCCCTTTGTCTTCAACATAAACACCCTGAGTCATCTTTTCTTTTTTGTTTAATTCTAGACACTTTTTTTCTCAGTAATGTTCACAATTCCATATTTACCTTCTCCTTAACAGCCCTTTTCAATGTGGAAGTATCCCTTCGATGCCTTTGGTATTCGTTTTCAGGGAAGCCTTGCTTTGCTTGCTAGTTGTGATGAAGATCTGTATTTTTGAAATGATTTTCACTATCATCCATCATTTAAAAAGTATGTATCTTAATTAAATTGAATATGAATTGCCTGCCCTCTTTTCTAGAGGTTCCCTATCCAAAAAATAACTTAAATTCAAAATGTAATGAAATTTCAGTCTTTAATTACTATGTTATTGATAGCTTGAATTAATTATTCTTGCCTGTCAAACGTAATTTCCATGTGTGTTGGGGGTCTCCAAACCATCTCTAGGTTTGGTGCTCCAATAGGGGACAAACAGGACTCAGCATATAGTTCTACTCACAGCTGTGATTTCAGTGAAAGGATATGAAACAAAATCAGCAAAAGGAAAAGGCACATGGGGGCAAAGTCAGAGGAAACTAGGTACAAGCAAGCGTCCAGAGTCCTTTCCTAGTGGAATCACACAGGACTCCTTAATCACCCCTGGAATGAGTTATGACCACACGTGGGAATGTTGCCAACCAGAGAAGATTGTTAGAAAATCAGCATGCAGAGTTTTTACTCAGGCCTGATCAGACAGATAGACACCCTCCACCAGGCACATACCAAAATTGTAGACTCCCTGAAGGGAAGCAAATACTCAGCATAAATCATGACATGGTACTGTACAAATAGTTTGGTCATGGTGAGCCATTCTTAGCAGGGAATGGGCGGGGTGGGGGGACCTCCTAAAATCCAGTTTCCTAGACACCTGTCAGTGGCCAGTCTTGTAAACAGTTCTTTCAAAGGATAGCAGTCTCAGGCCTTTCTACACAATGTGCAACAAAAACTAGAAATAGCTATTTGCACCAAAGGAAAAAATGAGTTTGCTGGAGTGTAGAATGGCCCCACTGTGTTCATTAACCTTTACACAGATGACTTTGGACATCTTCCCTCTAGCTCAGTGTTCACCTCTGTAAAATGCACTAGAACTTTGCATTTCAGAATTCTGTAGTTCTGTATGTTCTCTAATACTTTATGTCAGTGATTCTCAAACTGGGGTCTGTGTACCTGAGGATTATGGGTAGACTGTCTTAGAGGACAGACCCTCAAATTCTATTAATACTCTTTCTTTGTATTGATCTGGATAAGAATGAACCTTGAAGTGGGCTGCTGGTTTTCCTTTCCCACTACCCCTTTCTCTTTATAGAATAAATGTGTTAACTTTCAGATAAATAAAGATTCTGAGGGCAAGTCTGGAGAGAGCCAAGCAAGGATAGATTAGGTAATACATACTGGAGAATAGCATGTTATTTTTCCTAGGCCATACATTTATTGCCAAAATGGTGGCCCTTTTTACTAGCTGCTCACTAAAAGCAATGGTTTTCTCTTCTTTGGTCCAGAACTAACCCACACCATTCAGCCTCCCTTACAGGTGGGAGCTCAGCCAAAGGTATTGGAATAAAAAGTGACAGGTATCCCTTCCAGGCTTGGCTCCTAAACACTCCCATGTGCCTTCATCCCTATTGTTTTTAGGAGTGGAGTTGACCTAGAGAGAGACCTCAGTACCAAATGCTGAGACGGCAGTACTTTGTCCCTGAACGACCGTGGGGGAGTGCTGCACCACTGAACTGTTTGCCAGCCCAGTGCTGACATGCAAGCCAGGAATGAAATTCTCTTGTGTTTAAGCCATTACATAGTTGGGGGCCTATATTTTACCCTAAATACACCCTTGATTATCTCTTAGAATTAGAATTCAGAAATGGAATGATTGAAATGGGGACTCATATTAATATGTTTATTTTATTTTAAAAATAAATTCAGACTTTTTCTGACAGAAGATATATCTCTTTGGGCAGATTTGTTTGATAACAAGGACAGCCTTTGTCTATTACATTGTCTATCTGGCAGACATTTCACATAAATTGAGCTTAATCTGCAGTCTCAAAATTTGACCAAAAAATATTTAAAGCACACCTGTAATTTATCTTGGAATTCCATGCTGGAAAGTAATATCCTTTACCCTTTTTAAGTCTTGAAATAGAAAAATTTATAAGGGTCAATTTAACATATGTAAGGAGAGATGTAGTTTCCTAAAACTCTGGGGGATTATGAAGCAAGAACGTTTGAAGAACACTAGCACATAAAAGAGGACTGCTAGTAAATAGTTTAAGTCTTAGTTGACCTGATCAATACACAGGCAGTTAGTTTATTCACGTGTGTAAATGAGCTGAATGTTTGGGTCAAACCTAAAACAAACGATAGAGACTAATGCTACAGCTTGAACAACTTCTGCTGTTGTAAGTCTTCTAAATTGCCCTCTTAAAATCTGTGTACATCTCATCAGGCAGGTGAATGGAAAGGCTGAACAAGTAGTCTTCCTGTAAGAAAAGTGAATGTGTAGAGGGATTACTCTACTTAGTGCTGCCAGTAAACCTGAAATTTTATTGTTCCTTCTCCTTTCCTGAATCTCTTTTATGTGTGGGGAGACACATAGACATGGGGTGGACTTTGGGACCTGGGCCAAGTGTTTGTCGGAAACATTGAAGAATAACTAGGTGACTAAAGTGCTAAGGGAGGGACTTAGTCTAACAGAATGCAGTCTCCTAACTTTATGATTTGGCAAGCCTGGTGCCCATAGGGTTTTAAATAACTTAAGGGAAACATTTCTACCTGTGCCCCATACAGCATACAAAATTCATTCCAGTGAGGAACAGCAGAGGGAAGCATGAGCATCTCTCCTCCATGTAGCCACATAAAAGATCAGAGGAAATCATCAGAGCTCACAGTTGGTACTCCCCATTGATTAAGAGTATCTCCAGGAGTGTGTCCCCTGGCATTCATCCACTGTGATGATATTGGCAACCATAAATGTCAGAATCACACCTAGCATTTCTGTTGAAAAACACTGACCTCCCATTAGATCCAGAGGCTGTAGGGGTGATGGGGGAAATCTGGGAGTAGAATAACTGCTCTGCATGGGGAAGTATGAAGATAGACCTCTTCATGATGGAAGGAGTCATTTGGGTTTCCACTGTTGCAAAACAATAGTCTAAAGCTCTGGAGGTGAGTTCAGAGGGGCAACAGTAGAAGACAGATGAGGCGTAGTGAGGAACAACACATATGACCTCAGAAACTCAAGAGATAGGATGTATATCCTCAGTTTCTTGTACTGCTATATTGCATGACAACAGGGTCCTTGAGAGCTAATTGCTGGCTGAAAGGACTTTTGGGGAAGGTATTTGGGTGGATGATATTTAGACATCAGGAGCTTTCTACTTGGTCTGGTGTGTGTCCCTGTGAATGGCATCATGGTGACTCTGAGAGTGGAACCATCAAAGAAATACTACTGAGGCCATTCCTCCAGGACTGAGACTGTGACCTGTTTATGCTTGCATTACTGGAACGTCACCTGGGTTGTGAGCCCAAACTCAGGTTAAGCTTAGATGATAAATGAATGGACCAGTTACAAGGTTTCCCTCCATCCTAGCCCACTAGCAGGCACAGAGGGACTCAGACCAATATTCCATTAGGAATGCTGGGTGCTCACCCACGTTTCATTTCAAGATCCTTTCCAGGTGAGATTCAGGAGGAGGTGAGAGGAGAACCCAGTCAGGCATTGTCACTGATACTATGATCAGGATAAGACAGTAAGGGCAAAGGCATCCCATTTAGAGTGACTACACAAACTCTCACTGGATCTTCCAGAGCCTTGCCATTCCAGTCCTCTCTGAGGGTAATGATGGAAGGGGTAGTGTTCTCATGTAGCTATTTGCAGAAGCAGAGCTCTGACTGCTTCTTGCCTGTAGTCCAGGGTGCCTACAGAGGGCTGCAGGCAGTCCTTTTCTTGCGAGAGTCTGCTTTGCTCCTGTACCCAGCACTTCCTGCTGACTTGACATTTCATCTCGAGACGACCAGATCTCACACTGCTTCAGAATTGTTTCCCTGAGGGCAGGAAGATCTACAGGGAATAAAAAATGAAACGGGCAATTTTGTCAAGCATTTGCAGTAGCAAAACAAAGGGCTGACAATAGGAACTTATGTGTATTGTTCAACAGAATAAATGATCAATTTGTATGCAGGAAAAGGAAATTGTCAGATTTAGGAAAAACGATAAAATATAGTGCCACATATTAAGGGCCTGTTCTTTATTTAGTATTTATGGTCCTATCCATTGTTAGGGTTCAGTCCTAAGCAGGGATGATGAGACCTGCAATTCTCTGTTGTCTATTTTTGTGAAGAAGTTTGTACAGTATTTAATTATTTATCAAATAGAGTTCTCTCAGTTTACCAACCTGCATATACTAAATACTTCATGAACGTTTTCCCTCATTCTGAGTCAGTGTTTTGTGCATGTGTTTGTATTTACATAAAACAAACACACACACGAAATATTCCTGCTAGTATGTGGTGATGTATGCATTTGTGTATGTCAGCAGAGAGAGGTTGATGATATTTGCCTTGGCTATGTCTTAATTTTAGCTTCAAGATCATCAGAAAGTCTCGATTAGCATTTCTGTGCAAAGGGCAGACCACCAGGAGGGATCTTGTCCCAGTTTTGCTACTGGCTGTGAAACTTTAGGCAAGAATTTAGTCTCTAGATGTCTAATGTCCTTGCTACTTGTAAAACAAGATAATCATATCTACCTTCCAGAGACATAACGAATCATGAATTGTTATGTGTAAAGTGCCTAAGGCAAGTGGAAGTTAAATTGTTTATGAGACAAGGTGGTATAATTTAAAAAGTAAAATTGTTGGACAGATTATGTTCTTTCCATATCATCCCATCTCTCTAACCAAAAATAGGAGAGGTCTTTTCTACTGTACCTCTATGAGAATTTGGGTCCAAGTCTTCAAGGGTTTTTGTTTGTTTGTTTTTTTTTAAGTTGGGAGAAGGTTAAATGAGTAAAGGCATTATGTAAAGACAGGACTAAAAAGCTGTGGGGGATTATAGGAAAGACTAGTCCATGTTATACAGTGGCAAAGAGTTACTCAAATTATCACCTTTATATCCGTAATCAAGTGCTTAGAGAAGACAAGGCTCTGAGTGACCGAGTATTTGCTGCCATAGAACATTTTAGTGAAAATAAGGATCTTAATGGAGTCAGTTGGTTGCTTCTAAAACACTGGGGAACTTAGGGAAAGAAAATAATGAACTTGGGGCTTTTAATTTAATGTGAGTGGTAATGACCTGTGCTGCTACTAAACTCGAGCTTTAGGAGCCACTGCGTGGTGCCGCCATCTCTGTTTTTCCATCTGTGAGAACTGTGTGGTTCTCCCAGCCTGGGCTCCCAATTAAAGAACACCTAGAGTACAGTCACAACCAACATTAAAAATGAGCAAGAAACAAACATTTTATGGTATTAGCCATTGAAAGTTTGGAGATTGTTAGTACTGATGCATGAAAGATGATTAATATAAATCTGTTATCATGTGCTTTTGGAAAATGACATATCGTGTCCTATGTTCAGGGATGTGTTCTTTAATAATTGTTCCAAGCATTGCTTTTGTCCTCATGCAGGTATCCATGGACACTCATAAAGCTCTACCATAAATGATACCCAGTGCCACTTTGTGTCTTTTCAAAACTTTCATATATTAGCTATGTGATCTTGGTGAAGTTCCTGGTTTACTCTGTGCCTCAGTTTCTTCATCTGTAGAGTGGGAATATTATGATTGCCTATCTTATGGTGTTCAGAGATTAAATGAATAATATGTGAAATACCCTCAAAGCAGTATCTGACATGTAAATATTATTAAATTTATCTATAAATATTTAATGATTACATACCATGTTTCCTGGTCCTGAGCAGTTCCTTGTAAGGGTTTATCAGGAAGAACTGTTAAGAACACACTGGTTCCAGTGTCCTTGGAGCTCTAGGTCTAGGAAGAGAGATATGTTAGAAAGTGATTATGAAGAGGCGTAGTGCCATGAGAATAGCCATAGGGAGACTAACTTGATTTGGAGGGTCAGGAATGGATGGCCTTGAAGGCAGACATTTAAGAACTGAAAGATGAGTGGGTACGGCCAAGATGAAAGTAGAGTTGGGGTAGTAGTAAGTGATCCAGGTAAAGGGAATGGTATAGTTGAGGCCCAAGAGGCAGGAAGGAGCTAGGCACATCAGAGAACTGAAAGAAGCCAGTGGGGACAGGAGCAGCAGAGGAGCCAGGGCCCACCAGGGAGGAAGGAGCCCTGGAGCAGTGCAGCAGAGGAGGGAGTGGTGGCTTCCAGGGGCATCTCAGCGGTGGTGTGTGACCATGGGCTTCAGTTTCTTATTTCTAACATAAATGATCCTTTCAGTTCCAAAATTCCTGTTCTAGAATTTTTCTTGCCCTTTCCTTTCCTTGTTTCAAAGAGCCAATGAAGTTGTGCCAAAAGTTATTTCTTAGGAACTCCAACTGTTTAGAGAGAACTAAAGGAGGGTAAAAATAGGCTTTTCCTGGTCTGATGCTTAACCTGACTTTTACACTATAAAATACTGAGTCATGATGGCTGACCCTCAGCAGCTCAGGGTCCTCGAATGACATTTAGTTTTACTTGAGGATGACATCATAGTAGTAGTTCCTACTAGATGCAGAAAGTTAAGAATTAGTGTTATGGTCCTGTACCCCTTTTCTGCTCATAGGAGTATGGGCTTTTTAAAGTGTTTTTTTTTTTTTTTTTCCCTCCTCCCTGTTGTGGTGGGGTTTTTTTGTCTTAGACTGCATGGTGAGATAATTTTAGCATTTATAGAAAATGGTGCTCCCCACTAGGCTTATATGTTAACCCCTCCTGAAGAGAATGAAGCATGCAGAGGAAGAACTTGGGTTTTTTTTTCTTTCTCTTTCATTTTAAAAAGCTATTCACCTCTAGTACATTTGAATCTGAGAACAAGCAGGAAAACTTTAAAAAATTGGTAGATATTTCTGTAGTCACTGTCCCTAATTGCGAATTTCTGAATTGGGCCATACAGGATTCTGTTGTGTGTCCTCTTAGGCACATTAATTGCTGTAACACAAATGTTAGAACAGTTATTACTCTGATGAGTAAATATGCCTTCTGTCACATAGGGGAATAATTATCCACAGTTTGTGCTGTGCCTGTAAGTGAAATCTTTATAGGAAAGTGAGGCTGGGGGAGGGAGAGTCAGGAGACTGCACTCTGGAGCAGGCTGGTCTAAGAGGGATGCCCACCCACCTTCTTAGTTCCAGTCCTTTCCTGACCACCCCCTACCCCCATCCCACCACACTGATCTGGGAAAGAAAATGCTGCACTGGGCACTGCCCTGGTCAGCCTTCTCTCCTATCTGAGCTGCTGTCAGAGTGTTCTTTGCTTTGGACAGTTCAGGAGCTGCCACCCGAAGACCCCTGGGATTGTGGACTACAGGATCATCTGGCAGGTACCTTCAAACTGGTATACCTCCCCGCCCCATCTGCTGCATACACTTTGTAAGGACAGGGGCAAGAATAATTCATACTTTTTTCTGAAGTTGATCCGTCTGAGAACAGGCCTGCCATCTACAGGGGTTCCTGTCCTCCAACCCCTCACATTGTCCCACTGGACTCTCATTCATCTCTGGTTTTACTGAGGTACCTGCTCTGTGTTGGAAGACCTCTGGCATGCTAAAGAGAAGAATGATGCAAAATGCTGGTTTTAGTAAAGTTGACAACAGGAAGGAACGTAATGACCCAATAATAGCTATCTATTTGAAACACAGGTTGCTCCTTTTTTTACTTTCGACAAAATTAAAGGAGTACCTATTCATTCTGATTGTGAAGAATGGTGGTTGCTGTGTATTTTAAACATTTAACTCTAGAAGAGTTATAAAATGAGAGATATTGCAACAAAACTCCAGTCCTATCTACTTATTAATGTGAATGCCTTTAAAAAAAGAAAAATATAATTAAAATGACACTTGTCTCTTTCTAGCAGTGTGATATATACCCATATTTCATAAACTGATTTAAAAATCTTTATCTGTTTAAGGGATACATTTCCAATGAACATTAACTAATAGTTACCACTATTGAAATATATATAGCTTTGATCAGTTATAAACTGAAAATAAGCATAATTATTATTCAAATTAGAAATTTTTTAAACATAGACCCTTGATATAAGAAATTTAAAAAAATGAAACTTCAATCTAATATACATATTTTTGTTATACAGAGGATTAGGGTAGAGTGGTCAATAAAAGAATTTTAAGCATAAAATTATCTCCAGATAAAATTACGTTGGGGAAGTGGAATAGAGGTAAAAAAAGTTTAAGAAGAATAATGCTAC
Organism: Tonatia bakeri; assembly: GCA_004024845.1. Classification (NCBI taxonomy): domain Eukaryota; kingdom Metazoa; phylum Chordata; class Mammalia; order Chiroptera; family Phyllostomidae; genus Tonatia; species Tonatia bakeri. Next base: position 12,385 of record PVIA01003081.1, read on the forward strand.
AAAAACTGTTAAAGAAGAGCTGTTCTTTTATGTTTTTAAATGGATAATGGAGTTTTCAAATCACGATGGTATTTAGAGATATGTGTTTTATTTCTAAATGTCAATATTTAATGCATAAGAATTGTAATTTTCAAAATTATTTAAAGTTAAGATGGGAAATTTTAGGTGTTTCCTTAAAATTATACAAGTGAGTACATAGATTTTCAAAATTCTATCTGCTTCTTGTTCTTGAAGGAGTCTGTTTTGGGATACCAGAGTGATTTCCAAATCTGACTTGGGGAGTGTCTTTTTAAAATACAGATTTCTGGGCTGCCATTTAGATCCCTGAATCAGAAGTCCTGCTTGGGGGATGAGACCTAATTTTTAACATGATTTTCTGATTCCCTCTAACACTGGTGCAGCCCATCCCAGGACCAGGGTTTGGCCCCCTGTGTCTGCTTGCTTCTCCTTCCAGGCTTGAAGCTCCTGCTTTGTCCTCCTGGCAGGACTCATGAGGTGGGAGGTGATAGACTGCTGTGGAAGTGGTGCCGTGGCAGAAGCACTGGTAGGATGGAATCATGAAGCCAAGAGTTCCTAGGGTGTCATTCGTGGAATGGGGACCTAGAACAAAAACCATTTTGTCCATTGGCTTTTAAGAGAGGTTCACATCTGTTCCTTAAGTGATCTTTGCCTATCTCATCCTAAAATGTGCCATTTTTGAGCTCTCCTTTAAGAATTTTCAGTTCTGTATTGCAATTTATTAGACTTAGTAATCAGGATTAATATTGGCCCAAGCTATATCTGGGACCTGTCAAAAAAACATTGATTTGAAAACAATTTGGTTTCCAAAACTTGAGTCCATCAAAAAATCAGAAGCAGTCAGTGATTTCTAGCCATCCTTCTGGATCTTTTGGTTATAAAAAAATTCCCTCAGGATATTACATGTGGCTATTACTAAGAAGTATGAATGAAATAGTCTGAAGTGTTAGACTTAATGGACTAAATTTGCTACACATTGCTAGAGGTGTGTTGTCTTTCCCTTCTTTCTTTTATGTGAGAAATTTGTTGCTGTTTCCGGTGTCTCAGCAAGATAAATGAACTAATTTAAAATATTTTCCACGCCTCATCTGTCCACTCCACAAGCTGTCAGTGGGCTTGGATTGGGAGCTTGTGTGCTAGCAGTCCTCAGCCTGTACTGATACTGGGAAAAAAGAATATTGTTTCCATAGCAGCTTGGAATGCCTTTGCAAACGTGCTTTCACATTCTTGCAGAACTGGGTAAGAAAGTCGTTATTTAATTGAGCTTTCTAAAGCATACTTGCTTGACTTAAATAAAGTCATTACGTATTTTTTTAATTGAAGAGGTGGTAGCAAATTTTCAAGAGTTGATGAAGGGAAAAATATTTGACATGAGTTAAAAGTCAACACAGAAAGGAGAAAAGTATTGGAGTTATTAAAATTTAGAATTATAAGCACTAAAATTGGAATAAGTTAATATTTTTCTTTAATGCTTGTAATTTTATTATATTTTGTGATTTGAATAATTTTTTCTAAAAATCTTGGAATCTTCACAGGTTATTTTTTTACAATCACTTGAATTTGTCATATATTCTTCCATATAGCACATTTAAAGAAAAAAATATAGAGAGAGCATCATAGTGGCATACAACTTAAAGGCTTTCGTCTTCTTTTGCATCAGGATCAAGCTCTTCACAGCATTTACTTAGTGTGTTTGTAGAGAAGGCAGAGCCAAAGAAGTGATAAGTTGGAAAGCATTTTTACTGTTTCTGAGATAGTACAGATGGTTTCTTTTTGGAATTTCTTAACTTTTTTCTACTCAATAATACATTTTAATGAGTCTTTGGGGGAAGTCACAACTTTACTACACTGCTTATCACTGCCGCCTGCTCACATGACACAATACTCTTGTGAGGTATAATATTAAAATCATTTCTGGCTTAAAGTGGACTTTGGCTTTTAGCCTAACACTGAGCAAATAACCTTTCCAGTTCAAGTTAAATGTTCCCATAAGCTCCTTAAAACCAAATTTTCCTTGTTAAAAAAAAGTTACTGAATATAATTCCCACAGAGTAAGGTATGGAAGCTATTTAAATTAGAATTTTTAAAAAACCATTTCCATGATTTGCTGTTTTGGCCCTTATTTTACTATTGAGGGATAGTACTTTGCTAGGTTTATAGTGAGAGGTCAGAATTCTCTCAAGGGAGTTTGATGTCCATCAGATTGTTTCAATTACTTAGCTTGAACTGTAGCTTAAAGCAGAATGCAGCCACCCATTGCCTGTGTGCCTTCATTAGGGAATCTTTGCAGAATCCCTCTCAAGGCCCCTCTTTGTTCTTAATTGTGACCCTGTTATTGTCCAGAACTCTAAACATTCAGCTCTCTCATCATACAAGGTCAAGCTTTCTATGGTTTCCCTAGTAGGTCAGCCCCAAGGTAAATGAAAATTTGATAGCTGCACTAATAACCTCATCAGAGCTTTCTGTAGAAACCTGACAAGTAGAGTCTTCTAAATATTTTAACAGAGACTTTAAAAATGACATTTACCTCTTCTAGGACTTCTAGGACCATTTTTGACAGTGGCATGTAGTATTTTTATTTTATTTGAAAACATCATTTGGGGCTTTATAGGGAAAAAAGGGATACTTATCTCCACAGCTTGTTATCAGTAGGGAGGATAGTCATTCTTGGGTGGATGGAAGGTTTACTGGTAGAGAGATTTGTGAAACTATTTTGTGATAAAGGATTTCTTTGCATTTTTGCCTCTAGTCAAGTAGATTGCTGTGGGTTCTTGCTAAGAAAAATAATCCCTCTGGTGCTGCTTTTAATTTAACCAAGTTTAAAATGTTTTCAGAAGAGTTAAGCTTCCTTTGCGTTAGTGTCTGGTGTGGTCAAATGAAGGAATGGCTTTGGACAGGCTAGAATTTTTTTATTACGCACCATTTGACATTCTCACAGAAGGTTCAGTACCATTGGCTGGTCAAAAATAGCACCATTTTCACTTGACTTTGCAATGTGTGTTGTATCCCCTTCCCTGGACATATGTAACTTTCTAAGCATATTTTTTTAAAGATTTTATTTTATTGACTATTAGAGGGGAAGGGAAAGGAGAAAGAGAAGGAGAGAAGCATCAATGTGTGGTTGCCTCACTGGGGTCCCCTACTGGAGACTTGGCCTGTAACTCTGGCATATACCCTGACTGGGATTCAAACTGGCAACTCTTTGGTTTGCAAGTTGGCAGTCAATCCACTGAGCCATGCCAACCAGGGATAAGCACTTTTTTTTTAACTGGTGTTGTAAGAGTTTATGTTTCCTATGATATACATCCAGTGTGGCCCAACTGTTTAAAAAAATAGGCACATACCACAATATCAACTCATTGTCATGATTTCTCACATATGGCCACTGATAACTACACTTTAGCTGAAAGGGGAAGAATTAATTGTATGTCATGTTCTTGTTCATTAGGTGAAAGTTGGCAAGATAAATAACTCATGAAAGGACATAGGCTTTTTTTCATATTTTATAAAAACATATTTTATTGATTATGCTGTTACAGTTGTCCCATTTTCCCCTTCATTCCTCTCCACCCTGCACACCCTTTCCCACTCACTTCCCCCCCTTTAGTTCATGTCCATGTGTCATAAGTTCTTTAGCTTCTACATTTCCCACACTGTTCTTGCCCTCCCCCTGTCTTATTTTCTCCCTACCATCTATGCTACTTATTCTCTGTACCTTTTACCCCTTCTCCTCCTCCCACTCCCCTGTTGCTATCCCTCCATGTGATCTCCATTCCTGTGGTTCAGTTCCTGTTCTAGTTGTTTGTTTTTGTTTTAGGTGTGGTTGTTAATAATTGTGATTTTGCTGTCATTTTACTGTTCATATTTTTTATTTTTTTCTTAGATAAATCCCTTTAACATTTCATATAATAAGGGCTTGGTGATGATGAACTCCTTGAACTTGACCTTATCTGAGAAGCACTTTCTCTGCCCTTCCATTCTAAATGAAAACTTTGCTGGATAGAGCAATCTTGGATGTAGATCCTTGTCTTTCATGACTTGGAATACTTCTTTCCAGCCCCTTCTTGCCTGCAAGGTCTCTTCTGAGAAATCAGCTGACAGTCTGATGGGAACTCCTTTGTAGGTAACTGTCTCCTTATCTCTTGCTGCTTCTAGGATTCTCTCCTTCATTTTTACCTTGGCTAATGTAATTATGATGTGCCTTGGTGTGTTCCTCCTTGGTTCCAAGTTCTTTGGGACTCTCTGAGCTTCCTGAACTTCCTGGAAGTCTATTTCCTTTGCCAGATTGGGGAAGTTCTCCTTTATTATTTGTTCAAGTAACTTTTCTACTTGTTGCTCTTCCTCTTCCCCTTCTGGTACCCCTATAATTTGGATGTTGAAACATTTAAAGATGTCCTGGAGGTTCCTAAACCTCTCCTCATTTTTTTGAAATCTTGTTTTTTCATTCTTTTCTATGTGATTGTTTGTTTCTTTCTTCTGGTCCACTCCATTGAGTTGAGTCCCAGTTTCCTTCCCATCACTATTGGTTCCCTTTGCATTTTCCTTCATTTCACTTAGTGTAGCCTTCATTTTTTCATCTAATTTGCAACCAAATTCAACCAATTCTGTGAGCATCCTGATCACCAGTGCTTTGAACTGTGAATGAAAGTTGGCTATCTCTTGGTTGCTTAGTTGTATTTGCTGTGGAGCTTTGATCTGTTCTTCCATTTGGGCCATTTTTTCTTCTTTTTTTTTGTCTTGTAGCACCTGTTATGTATGAGGGGTGGATCCTTAGGTGTTCACCAAGGCGGGCTAATCCAGTGGCTGGGTTGTGATGCTGTATGTGGGGGCAGGGTCCGAGAGGGAACAATGGCGTTTGCTCTGCTCTCTGTTGGATTTCAGTTCCTTCTACCCCTTCCCAAAGCAAACTGGGCCTTTCTGGCACTAATTCCCATGTGGGTGGGCTTGTGTACATTCTAGGATCCCGTGGGTCTCTCCAATGAACTCTCCTGTGAGGCTGGAAGTCTCTCTTGGTACCTCAACCCTCACAGGTGTTTTCAATTGGTGTTTTGAGGCTTTATTTTTCGGCGCTGGGACCCTGGGTTGTGTGGTCTGCCTCTCTCCCCAGTTTTGCCTGGCTTATCTGCGTGCAAATGTGGGACCACCTGGTCAACCTTGCGTGCAGTGCCTTGCTTCACAGTTGCCGCCTTGCTTCACAATCGCCAACTCGCCGGGTCTGCCTGTTGCCACCCGGCACCCAGGGTTCACCCGCTGCAATCTTGCACTCCTGGGATGCCTTACTGCCCCGGTGCCACCACTTTTTGTGCCGTGACCCCTCTCCGCCCGGCTGTCCGACTCCGCCCTTCCCATCGGTCTGGATGAATGTCTATTTTAACCCCATGGTTGTCTGTCTTCCATACAGTTCAGTTTTCTGTCAGTTCTGGTTGTTATTTTGTTTCTAAATTGTTGTTGTCCTTATTTTGGTTGTGCGAGGAGGCACAGTGTGTCTACCTATGTTTCCATCTTGGCCGGAAGTCAGGACATAGGCTTTTTATGAGTAGGTGGGCAGAGTTGTGAAAAGACCACCATAAAGCCTGAAACCTGGGTGGGGAATACCAAAATCCTCTACTGCTTGGGGCTCTGTTTTAAATCTGATCCTCTGCTGAGTTCATAAATATTTCATGTGAACCTGAACAGGTGACTCTTTCTTCCCTGGGGGTTCTAGGATGGTTTTCAATGGAAACTTAGTGTGTCACTTTCATAGAAATGGCTTTAACCCAATTCAAGTCCAAAATGAGGTCTGAATTTACTTGCAAGAAACAGGCAAACCCTATGTGACATTTGTCCAACTTCACACAAGTCTATAGACTAATTTCTTGACTTAATTTCTATAGACTAATTTCTATAGACTTATTATTCTAATAATAGAATAATTTCTTGATCTCAGTGTATAGATGTTGTTTTTTAAAACTAAGAAACTTTTCTTAAAATCATTTAAAGAGTTTTCCTCCTAGAAGAAAGCAGAAATATGTGCTCCCTATACTTGAAGAAGAATCTGTGAGCCCAATTATTTTAGTGTCTTATATTTTGATGAGTGTTAGATAAAGACATGATTCTAGTATATAATTTTAAACATAGTTTAGTAAACATGGTTAGGGCAGAAAAAAAAAACAAAGAAACTTCAAGGTCCTGGGTAGAAACTCTGAATCTATTAAAAAGATTCCCATGCCACACAGCCCGCCCCTACCTAAAAAAACTGAAAAACATACGCTGGTGATAAAGAGTTAAGCTGTGGTCATCACACTTGCCATTGAAATGGGAAGCTGGGATTGGAGAATGAGGTTAACAGAAAAAAAAACTCATGGCACTGAATGAGGCTGAACAAGGGAACTTGGTACAGAATCATTGGAGAAGGTTTTTGATGCTTGCCCTAAGACAAGGCTCCAGCCACAGGCTCATAAATGCTATAACACTGTTTTATGAAGATTTGTTTAAAAATCACACTCCTTTTGTCCCTCAGTGGTACTCTCCCATGATAATTAGTGGGATCTGTTTTTCTACCCCATTTTAATGTATATCTAAGCTTTTGTGCCTTTTACTTTAGCAACCTAAAAAGAACTGATGTATTAACACATCCTGCTATTTCTTTTTCTTCCTTCTTTAAAAAAAAGTAACAACTAAGAAAAGGATCCCATTCACAATTGCTTCAAAAAGAATAAAATTCCTAGGTTTAAATTAAACCAAGGATGTAGAAGATAGTAACAATGGCCATGTTTGTAAAGCCTTTTATGTTTGGGGAGCACTTCTGCATCCATTGCCCCATTAATTCCCACAGTGACCTTGTCAAGTACAGCTGTGGAACCTGAGGTTCAGAGGCACATGAGAACTCGCCCAGTTGCCCTGCTTTTTTGTGGGAGAGCTGGAACTCACTGTAGTCTCTATCAGTGCCTCTACTCTGGCAGGTAGGGGCCAGGAGTTTGTGTCAGCCTATACCAGCAGGCATTATGAGCTCTTAATTTTACCTTTACAACAAAAAATGTAGAGGACTCGAACTCTTCTTTCTGTTTCCTCATTTTGCATTAATCTGATCAGAGCCATTTGAAGAGGATTCCAAAAAATAATGTTTTGTCTTGATAATTTACCACTGAAAAGTACCACTTTGAACTCAATATTGTAGCACTGAAATATATATGTCTATATACACTTAGACAAAAATAGTTTATATTTTACTGCCCTGAAGCTTGATGGACTTCTGTTGCATGGAGCCACTAAGGGACTTTCTTTGTACATAGGGCATGCATACAAGAGAAGTAGGTGTGTGAATTTCAAAATGAACTGAATTATCTTCATCTTTTAAAAAAGTAATATGGATGATAGAGGACCACACTTGAGTTTTATGATTGCCAGTGAGCTATAATATATGTGGTAAATGTCTCTCGGAGTATGAACACATTCTTTCACACATCTGCTTGGGTAATTCACTGTTCTGTTTGCAAGGATCTCACAGAAATGGAATTTTTAAATATTGAGAAAATTCCATCAAGAAATAGAGAATGAAAAGCTCATTATAAAAGCCATGCCAAGAATAAATCAGATGTGGCCTACCATGTGAAAAATACTTACTTTTAATAGAAAGGAACTTATAAAAGAAGTTAACATTCTCACCCTTCGGATGAAGATTAATTTCTGTGCTACTTGAATACCTGTTTGAAGGTGGTCAGTTTTTCAGGACATTGTAGATAATGTAATGTAGATAAGGTGTTGTTATCTTCATGAAGAAAATCTGCATGTTTGGAATTACTTTACTCTGTTGTTCCAGCTACACATTTTCATGACCTGGCCATGGCTAGTTCTAAAGGCAGGGAAACGGTAATACATTGTCTTTTTGATTCATTGTGGGAACAAATCTGTGATAGAGGGGAAAAAAGTAGTTCTGTGTTGTGGTGTATGCCCAACCTTTTATTATTATTGTAAAAACAAAAAAACAACAACCTTAAGAAAAAGAAAAACTCAGGATTCCACTAAATTTGGTGTTTTTCACTTTTTTCTTACACCTTGAAATCTCTCTTCACATGTATGCATAGTTGTAATCTCTGTGTTTCTAGTGATTGCATTTTTTTTGTGTTGGGGTTCTTAACTCTTGTTTCATGGACTCCTTTGGCAGTTTTTGGTGTAGACCAGGGGTGTTGAACTCATTTTCACTGGGGGCCACATTGGCCTTGCGGTTGCCATCAAAGGGCCGAAATAATTTTAGGACTGTATAAATGTAACTATTCCTTAGCTGTTCAGGAGTTGAGATTACATTTGGTCCTTTGAACAGCTTCATGATGGGGAGTTGCTGTTTTCATCTATACTTGACCAGTGTGGCAACCAAGCTTAGAGAAATTACCCACAAATAGATCATTGAAACAATATTAACCATTTACCAGCCCTCAAAGGAAGTCTGCCTTAATAATCCAGATGCAATATCCTTACTCGTAAAACAGTGTGAGGCCACACTGGGGACAGTGTTAGAATTCAGTCCCAAACCTTTGACCAGGGCCTGTTTTACCACCTTTGTCCACTCCTAAATTGGGAAAGATAAAAAGAATTTCTGAGTGACCCTACCACTTGATTTGTAAACCCCAAATTTGTGTTATCTAGAAGACAAATCCCCAAACTCAACTGGCAATTTTTCTTCTGAAGCAACTGTCTTAGACACCTGAACCGAGTAAGGCGGTGGTTAGGGGCTGTAGGAGGGGTGGACTCTGGACGGGACAGTCTGTGTTCACATAGGGGACCATACCGTGAATCGGCTGTTCAGGCCCACAGTTATCTCTACCAGAGAGGTTCTTCCTCTGAAAGATCACCTGGGACATGCCTGCTCTTCATTGACTTTATAGCAGCAGTCTCCAACGTTTTTGGCACCAGGGACTGGTTTCTTGGAAGACAGTCTTCCCATGGACCCGGATGGGGTCGGGGGATGATTTTGGGATGATTCAAGCACATTATGTTTAAGTTCACCCCTTGCTGTAAGGCCAGTTCCTAAGAGGAACTGGGACTTGGGAACCCCTGCTTTATAGTTTTTCAACAGTGCTTCCTCAGTTGTATTTGGAGACATATGATGCCAGGGTATTTTAATTTAAGCATTAATTTTCTCAGTGTGGTCTGCTGCTGGCATAATTGAAAGACAAGAGGCAAAGAGGTTGGGTCAAGCCTCAGACAGAACAATTCATGGGTGATAGTTGCTAATAAGCTTCAGGTATATTCAGAGGCCTTGGGGCACTTCTGGTGTTCAGACCAGAAAGCACATCCCAGCATATCAGCTTGTGCAGTTTTCAAAGAAAAATCGCGAGGTCTCTTTATTTTTCCTTTTATTGACCGTTCAAGTAAGTACCATTCACCAAGATAAGTATATGCAGCAAGAATGTATGGAAATGTTCGTTTAAACCGTTAAAAATACCTGCGAAAAGTTGGATATTAAAATCTGACTTGTGGGATTCAGTTCCTTCCTTGCAGATTAGCAAATGGGAGGCACACTTACAGTTTAGTCCCCAACCTCACCAATAAATGCAGTTTTAATAAAGACACTGAAAACAGGGATTTGAGAAACCATGTACACCTCTAAACAAACATTGAACAACACTGCAGCTTTCATGGGGTTGGATGTTTGTTTGTATTGTATCAAAATAAATAGTACTAAGGATAATTAGTCTTTATCTTTGATTTATTTTGTGTTTTTTGGTCTTTGGGCTTGATGCTTTAGGCCTTCAGGCTTGATGCCATAAATAAATAGAAATGTATCCTTATACATGATTTGATAATGTTAATAGCAAATCATATGTGATATTTATAATAAATAAAGATTTTTTTTGTCTGTCCTTGGAACAGTAGAAAGTTTATAAGCCAGCCTTCCTAAATTGTGTTAAACAGGAAAATTGTATTTCTTTTTAAATTTAATACTGAGAATTAAATGATTGAAATATTACCATTTTACATTAATTCATTTTAGAGAGATCTAAAAAAATAGAGTTTTTTAAAATATATTTTATTGATTATGCTGTTATAGTCGTCCCAGTTTTTCCCCCTATCACCTGACAGCCCCACTCCCTCTGACAATACCCCTCTTAGTTCATGTCCATGGGTCGTGCATATAAGTTCTTTGCCTACTCCATTTCCTTTACTGTTCTTAATATCCCCCCCCATCTATTCTGTACCTACCAATTTGTAGTTCTTAATCCTTGCATCTTTCCCCCATTCTGCCCCTTGTTCCTACCAACTGATAACCCTCCAAATGATCTCCATATCTATGATTCTGTTTCTGTTCTGCTTGTTTGCTAAGTTTGTTTTTTAGATTCAATTGTTGATAGTTCTGAATTTATTGCCACTTTAATGTTCATTGCTTTGATCTTTTTTTAAAAAGAAGTCCCTTTAACATTTCATATAATAATGAATTGGTGATGATGAACTCCTTTAGCTTTACCTTGTCTGGGAAGCATTTTATCTGCCCTTTGATTCTAAATGATGGCTTTGCTGGGTAGAACAATCTTGGCTGTAGGTCCCTTCTGCTTTTCATGACTTTTAATATTCCTTGCCAATCCCTTTAGCCTGCAAAGTTTCTTTTGAGAAATCAGCTGACAGTCTTATGGGAATTCCCCTGTAGGTAACTGACTTCTTTTCTCTTGCTGCTTTTAAGATTCTCTTTTTACCTTTAACCTTTGGCATTTCAATTATGATGTATCTCGGTGTGGTCCTCTTTTGTGTCCATCTTATTTGGGACTCTGTATTTTCTGGACTTACATGTTTATTTCCTTCACCAAAATAGGGAAGTTTTTTTCCCCCATTTTTTCAAATAAGTTTTCAATTTCTTGCTCTTCGTCTTCTTCTGGCAACCTTATGATTTGAAAGTTGGTATGTTTGAAGTTGTCCCAGAGGCTGCTTTGCCTATCCTTGTTTTTGTTTTAATTCTTTTTTCTTCTTGCTGTTCTGATTGAATGTTGTTTTTCTTCTTTATGTTCCAAATCATTGATTCGATTCTCAGCTCCATCCACTCCACTGTTGATTCCCTGTAATTTTTTCTTTATTTCACTTAGTGTAACCTTCATTTCTACATGAGTCTTTTTTATGTAGTTAAGTACCCAGTGAGTTCCTAGAGCATCCCGATGTTTTGATCTCTGCATCTGATAGATTGCTTATCTCCATTTGGTTTAGTTCTTTTTCTAGGGTTTTTTTCTGTTTTTTAATTTGGGCCATATTTCTTTGTCTCCTCATTTTGGAAGCCTCCTTGTGATTATTTCTATGTATTAGGTTGAGCTGCCTTGACTCCCCATTTTAGTAGCATGGCCTGTTGTAGAAAAGCAGACCCATTAGTTGGACGGGGCAGAGCCTTAGGTAATTGCCAGCACAGGGCCATCCATGTGAACCAGGTTGATGGAGTCTCAGATATGGCATTTCTACTTTGTGGCTCTGTGTGAAGGAGGACCCAGAAAAGGGACAATGGCCACTGCCTGGCCCCTGGGTTTTTTTGTCCAGGGGGAAGTTGTCCCCAGCATTTGCCCCGATGACAGGCACTTCTGCTTTCCCCCGTGTGCCAGTGGTGCCCCACTGCTCCTCCAGTGCTGGAGCCTAGAGGGAGTGAGTCTGCATAAGTCCTAAGTCCACTTTGGGCCCTTTGAGAGGAGATGCCTGAGAGTCCCACAGTTTCATACACTGCCCCAAACTCCACTAGTGTTTACAGCCGGGAGTTATGGGGACTTACCTTCCTGGCACTAGATCCCTGGACTGGATGGTCTGTTGTGGGGCTGTCAGGAACGAGGGATCCCTCCTGTTTTTACCCGCTACACATGGGTTTGGGGACCACCCATTCAGCATCTCTGCCGCTCCACTTCTCTGCCCCTCCTACCCATCTAGATGAATGTGACTTTTTAAATTTCTTGGTTGTCAGACTTCCATACAGCTCAGTTTTTGATAATTCTGGGCAACAGTTGTTTTATAGTTTAGTTGTAATTTTTGCTGTGGTTGTGCAAGGAGGCAAGCTGTGTTTACCTATGCCTTCATCTTGAACAGAAGTAAAAAATAGAGTTTAGAAATTCTCCTAAGTTATAAGTAACTTCACAAATCTGAGTCATTTTTTTTAGGGAAAGAGCACATACAGCAGTGAACTTCCCAGGGCCTAGTTGTACCAAAAAGGACAGAGTGCCTTTTTTTAAAGTAAATAATTCAGTAGTTCTGAGTTCTATTTAAATGCTTTATTTAGGGAGAGTAAGGATTTTTGTTTGAGCTCTTGTAAACAGTAATTTCAAATAATGAAATTTCTTCTAGGAACCAGGTGCTCTTTAATATTAAGAAATGAAAATGCAAATGCAAAAGTGCTCAGGGAATATTTACTTTGTGGTTTAGACTTGCTCTCCCTGCCCATCAGTTGAAAGATGTTTAGTGACAGTAAGTGCTCAAGAAGATTTGTTCTAAAGCTTGCTGTGTGCTGTAATTGTATACCCCCTTCATCATTTAAATTTTAAATAAACTTGAAATAAATGATGGAACCCAAACCTGTTTTTAGAGAAGAATAAGTGATTGATTTTTCTCAGCATCGATAACATTGCCTGTTTTGTGATTCAGCAAATACTGCTATTAGTGAAATGTCTCTTTAACATGAGATTGGGATGTTGCCTTTAATCCTTTTTATTTACAAATGCTGTTTTTTTTTTTTTTTAATGTCTGATTTTTCTGACATTCCAGGTAGGAAGTGCAGATGGGTAGCTCTGGGGATATGAGGTGAGGTGGGGTAGGGTTTAGGGAAGAAGGTAGGAAGCTTTCAGGGGCTAGCTTGTTTCCCCTACACCCTGCTCACTCCTTCACTTCTGTTTGTTCCTGCCATGTTATTTTTGCCATTTCTGTGACTTGCCCTTGGGCCTGTGCTGAACTAGAATTCAAACTGGGATCTGACTTCCCAGTCCATGCTTCTAACTGCTATGAAATACTGTCCACGTAGTAAGGAACAGGGTTATTTGGTCAGGGTACTCACCAGATAGGCACCTTAGATTACAAGATGAGTAGAGTTTGTCCAGCTCCAAAGGAGCTAAATATGGTCAAGCAAAGAGATGTCTGACCAAACAGGCATTCTTAGCCAAAGGTCATTCTGATTTTCTGTGTGGGCTGCTCTGCAGAGTTGCTTGGTTGCCTGAGGTTTAAACCTAATCCACTCAGAAAAATTTAATAAAATAGTAGTCCTGTTTTTCATCGAAAAATTACCTACCACTACTAATCCATCATTGTCCTTGGCAAATGAAAGTGAGATGTGTGTCAGGGTACTGCTGTCCAAGATCTTCTGAGATACTGCCTTTCTAGCCTGTCATCCCTCGTCTATGCTCACATTTCTTAACTCATTTTTGCCTATGGTTTTCCACTTGTGAGCTTCATTACATTCATCTAGAATGTCCTTCCTCCTTCCTCATTCTACCACATGTGCATTGGCTAAAACCTGCTAGTTCTTCAAGATGAGCTCAGAATCAATCCACCGTTGTTGACCTCCCTAGTTCTCTCAAGCCCTGCTGGGTAGCCTTTCTAAGCCATGTGGCAGATCCTATGTCCTTGCTGCTGATGGCTTAGCCAGTGTGCAGCATGTCCCCAGCACTCTCCAAGACAGTGTCTGATTTGGTGCAGGAGTATTCCACATAGCCTTTGAACTAAAAGAAATTAATTAGAGGAAACTTTTGACTTTGGAAAAATCCCATTTCACTTTATTACAGGTTCTCAGTAGCCAGACTGCTGGATCTGGCCCAGCAGTGCCTGGACTTGATGGCTTGTGGCCCTCAGTTCTGAGTGGTACACAGGTAACCTCCCAGAGCATTCCTGCCATGCGACCCAAGCTGTTCAAATATAATCATATCTACTTCCTTGTTCTGCATTTGATGCACCTTAAATGGCTGTCATGAAGTTGATTCTTTTCTAGTTGTTCTCAGTAGAATGGTAGAAGTGCTGGGGTAGAGGTAGGGAACTAACTGAGGCGCACATGCTGGCCTCACCTTTGTTCAGCTAGTACAACCCTCTGTCCTCGCAAATCCAGTAGCACTCTTATCTTGCTTATCATAATTACCACTGCAATGTCTTTGTTACAGCTATTTTTGTATGCCAGATTAAGCTTCTTAAATATAGGGATTGTGTATTTATTTTTGTTTTTCCTTTCACATTTTGTATAATGCTTCTTATATATAAAATATTTAATTACTATTAAAATGGCTAAAAGAGTGAATTAACACATAATATAATGAAACAAGCATCCCTTTAGTCAGTGGCTATTTATTGAGCACCTACTATGTGTAGTCAGTGTCCTAGTGTGGGGATTAAGAGATTTCTGCAGAAAGGATCCTCTTTTATGATCTTCCCTATGGTGTATCTGCTCATCCAAAATGTAAGGAAGTGTGATTGGGCTGTTGATATAGTATATTTCAAGAGTCATTTGTAAATTTGTTAGTTTCTGTCTGAACTGCTATGTAGCCTTTCCAGTGCTAGAATTGTTTTGTGATTCTTATTTAGCAAGTCTCAGGGCTGGTAATGACTCTCTAGCCTTGTTTTGAGTGAGTGTAGTCTTCTCTCCCACCCCTGCCATCTCTGCCCATTTCTCTAGCTCTGCCTCTTGGCCTAGCTGAGCTCATTGCTCCGCCCTTTCCTCTTCAGCCTGCTACTTGACTTTTTCTTAGCTTCTCACCTTTTGCAGGGTGAACCTTACCGAACAAAAAGCAATGAGATAAATGGCTTCTGATACATATCTTAAACAAGGATTTAATTTAACACACAACATCATGAGCCATTTATTTTAATGCTTTGAACTTGAAGTATAGAAATAACTTTTCTTGGGAGATATGGGGAGTGACAGAGGGCTTATCATATTATGAGCTGAGGCATACTTATTCAGAATTGAGTTTTACTGGTGTCATTTCATGGCATCTCCTAATTGGATGGTTGAGATCAGAACAATTCTGTGTGGCTGAAGTGTAGTGTGAGTCTACATATTAATTGCTGCCTCTCACAACAGCAGCCCAAACCGTGCAGGGTCTGTATACCTTGGACGTGGGTTTTCATTGTTCTTTCAGTCTCTCTCCTGCTGCTCTTCAGCTCCCTAGATAAACTGATTTTTCCTGATTTTAATCTTCTTCCTCTGCTGCTTCTGAGCCAGCTGTTGCATTCTGCTTTCCTTTGGTAAAGTTCTTTGCATGTCTGTTTCCCCCTGTAGTGGAAGCTCCTTGCTGTAGAACTCACAACAGTATCATATCAGTGTCCCCCCAGCACTGACCAATATTGGCCCTTGAGTGATTGACTTAATAAATACTGATGAGCAGAAAATAAATTTTCTGAGTTAAAAAAAAAGGTTCTGCTTTAAAACCTGTATTAAAGACTTGGAGCAAAATGAAGTTTTCAATCCTCAATCCTTTGACTTGTCCAACATTATTCCCTGTGTGAGTTGGAAATGTTAGCTTGCTGTGTAGTGCTTGAAGGAACAAGTGTCTGGAGAGCAAAAGGAAAAAGGAGTTAGCTAATATATCACTATCATTAGTTTATTTGTCTGATAAGGAAGCACTAATTAAAATAAAAGGCATTTGTGCCTGTTTTGGAATTACCTGGCTATTTATGGAAGAAAAAAGAATCATAAAATTGGCAAAACAATAGTAAAATTATACCACAAATCATATTAAAAGAAAAAAAAGGAAGGGGATATGCTTTGAACCTCCAACTCCTTCACAGCTCATCATTTCTTGATGCCCTTTGCCAAGCTGTGTGCTCAAGGAATCTAATGATACACAAAGCCTCACTGCCAGATACTTCATTAATTCCTCAATCCATTAGGAGCCTTAATGGTCTATGCTACTGGAATAAGTATGGAAATCCAGTCCTCCAAGAAAGTACAGTGCTCTATAAATCATATGCGCCTGAGGATTCTCTCATTCCTTGACACAGATAGATGAGAAACATTGTACTTCCTGAATTCCCTTATAGTATAGTGGCTCTCAGAATAACGGACACCCTTAAACTCTCCAACCCAGTAGTTCTCAAAGTGTAGCCCTTGGATCAGCATCATCAGCATAACTGAGGACTTGTTAAAAATGCAAATTAAGTGCTCCCCTCCTCCATACAGAAACTCTGGGTATGGGGCCAGCATTCTGTTTTAAGAAGGGCCCCCAGTCATTCCGAAGTGCTCTAATGTCCTTGTGGCATACTATATAATGAGGGGTCTTTTTTCACTGTTGAGGATATAGATGAGAGGCCCATAACTTGACAAAATGTCTTGAATGGATTCAGTTTAATTCAGCAGACATTGATTGAGCAACTGTTATATCTCAGGCATGCTTTCCAGGAAACCATAAAGGTGAATGACACTTTAAAGTCACTCTTAGTGTCATCTGTGCCAGCATTTTCCTGGTATCTGTGTTGGTCTCCCTGGACGTCAGCCCTTCCTGGACTTTGTGCTAAAGCACCGAGAGTGATAGTTCTCTGGGCTGCCTCATTTGACTTCTCAAACCTCCTTAATAATTGCCATCCAGAAATTGGCTCCCCATCCCTTTTCACTGTCACCTCAGTGAACTGTAGGAAGAATGGCCCTGTTTTTCTGAACCTTCCCTACTTTTAAATGCCCCGTAATCTTACTGTTCACCAGCTCTCAACTATCCCCATCTTTCTAGAAATTGGTATCAACCTTTACACTCATCCATTTTTAGACTTAGGCAGCTGCTAGAGAGGTTCTTTCCCACAGAAGACAGATTGTCCAAGCCTGACCTTGAGCTACATAGAGTGGTTGTATTTAGAGGAAGATACAGAATCTCTGTCAATGAGTAACAAGTAAAAAAACATTCAAAATTTACCTTCCTCCTAATAGCCACTTTCCTAGGCATCCTTTACTCACCATTCTCTGTCTCTGTATTTCCATAGCTTCTGTCAGCATAAGAAACATCCAAATCTATAGCGGATGTTTATGAGTGTATTTGAGCCAAATTGACAACAACTGCTGGGAAGCAAAATCTCAACAGATTGAGAAAGTCCTCTGGGGAATGGCAGTTTTGCAATTTATTTTACATAGGTTACAATCAAAGGAGGTGGGAGACAGTAAAGTGGGGAAATCTCTGGGATTGGATAAAAAGTAAAATGAAGAGACAAATACTATTTTACATGGGTTGGGTGTAGGGTGATTACCAACTAATATTTACAGCACATAGAGATGGTATTGGGGCAACAAGTTATGGTGGGAGATGGTGCCCTGAGGGGTCTGGAAAACAGGAGTACTCTGACATTCCAAAGGCATTTATTGTAGATGCAAAAGGATAGTAGACAGGCTCATTCAAGGGAAAGATTGACCTTTGTCAAGGAAGATAGCAGCCTACCTGGGATAGTCATGGTAGGACATGACTACCCACCATGATTCACATTCAATTGGGAGGTTTTAATTTCAGACCACCCTATGTGGTTACTTTTGGTCTCTGAGTTTGTAAGACCACCATGCAGGCTGCCCTTGAGCTTGTCAGGTTTAGTGTGTGGCCCCTTTTCCATCCACACTTTAATCTTAGAGTTTCTTTTCCTAACAGACTATCAGTTATCTACCTTGCTGCCAGAATGATCTTTATTAAATACTCATTTTATCATTTCACAGCTTAACTTTAAATATGTGCCCCTGGCCTATAGCAGGGGTCAGTAAACTAAAGCCTGTGTTTGTTATAAATAAAGTTTTTTTGGAACATAGCTATACCCATTATTTGTGCATTATCCATGGCTTCTCTTACAAGACCATGGCAGAACTGAGTAGTTGCAACTGGGATTGTATGTCACATAAGCCTAAAATGTGTATTTATTAGCTGGTACTTCAAAAAAAAGTTTGCTAACCCTGGTGATATATTTGGTCTTAGTTCTATTAATTTACAGTGTGCTTTCTTTTTGCTTGCATTTGTTCTATGTTTCTGTTTATTTCCTTTTATGTCTTTGTTTGAATTTATTTTTCCTTACTCTGTTTTTGTTTTCACATGATTAATTAGTATTTTTACCCTTTTCCCAGACAATTTAAGAATGCTTGAATATTTCAAACTTCATTTTTACCACTTCTTCCTTATATGCTATTATTATTGTCTATTTAAATTCTATCTATATTTAAAATCCAAAAGACATTACCATTATTATGTATAAAATTGATATTTATTTAGCTTTATCCATATATTTAACATTTTGGTTGTTTTTTCACTTCTAGATGCATATTTCTGATCCTTGAATGCTGAAAACAAATTTTTAAATCTTAATATTTGCCTTTACATTTGAATGATAATTAGGCTGGATAAAGACCAAATTTAATTTTCCTATAGAAGTTAAAAGACATTGTTTCAATGTTTTTTAGCATTCCTTGTTGCAGATTAGAGATCTGATGATAATCTGATTTTTCTCTTCTCTGGAAGATTTTGGGATTTTTTTTTCCTTTTTCTTTGGAGGCCTAGGATGTGTCCAGGATATTTTTAGGTAATTTTTAAAAAATTAATCTCACATGGTAGGCTTTTTTCAGGTCTGAAAACTTTCTGTTATTTTCTCTTTCCATTCCTCTAGAACACCTTTTAGAAAGATAAGAGAACATCTGGATTGCTTCTGCACACTGTTTAGCATTTGTGTTCCATTTTTCTTTTTTTTTTTTTTTTGACATTTTCTTTTATGTTTTATACAATCTCTAGGCTCCATCTTCCAGTTTCTGATCTGGTCTTCAGTGAGATCCATTCCAGTATTCAGCACGTCTTGATTTTTTTATACTAACATTTGTAAATTCGCAGAGGTGGTTATATAGTTGTTGCTGGTTTTTTAAATTGGTGGGACATATTTTAGAATCTCTTTCATAATCCATACTGTACCTCTTTTAAGCTCATCTTCTTTTTCCACTTACCTGACTCCTTAACTCAGATATTCTTCTGTTTGTAATGATGGTACCTTTTTTTCATGGCATTGGTTTTCCTCCGATGTTTGTGATTTTTAAAGTATCTGTTGGGACTTTAGTTATACTTCCCCGGTGTGCTTGTTCTTTCCCAGCCCAGTGAGAACCCACTTGTCTTGTTGAATGATGTGTTGGACACTGGACTTGGATTCGGGTCAAATCAGATTATCTGATGTGCTGCTGATACTGGGGGCAGGCAGGGAAATGGGGCTCACCCAGGCAGCTTGTCTTGAGGTGTTTGCTTCCACTCTTGGCATCGGTCATGCCAGAACTGTCCCTGAGATGCCTACTGATAGGTTTTTGCTAGGGATCTGCTTCTTGGGGTTAGTCACACCCTTTTTTATTAGTGCTATTATGGCTTCTTTCTTTTTCCTATATCTTTTTTTTTTAGTACCAACACAAATATTTATTTAGAATGAGAAAATAGTTATGACATAATATATATTAAAATGCTGAAAAAAACATAACAATTACAGAATTCTGAAAAGCAACCTTATTTTTATAAATTAATTGCCTAACAGGCCTCTTCATTAATTCATTTATTTGGGGTTATTGAATTAATGGTCTTAAAAGAATCTCATTTAATAGTAGGACATCCTAAGGGATATTTAATTAAAGATAAAGTTTGAGCCCTAGCTCCTGTGGTTCAGTAGATTGAGCACTGACCTGTGAACCAAAGGGTCAGTGGTTCAATTCCCAGTCAGGGCACATGCCTGGGTTGCAAGCCAGGCCTCCAGTAGGGTGTGTGTGTGAGAAAGGGAACCACACATTGATGTTTCTCTCCCTCCCTTTCTCCATCCCTGCCCCTCACTAAAAATAAATAAAATCTTTTAAAAAAAAGTTTGAGGTTGATACATGTGTCTATAAAGAACATTTCATTTCTCCAGGTTACAAAGATGTTACCTTTGGTAGTTTCTGCCAGGTGTACATGTCTGAGTCATAGCAGAGACCTCAGCTAGGCTTGCCTCAGACATGACTAGCTATCAGAAGTGACCATTCAAAAAATGTCTTTTTCCTATTTCTTTATTTAGGGTTTGGGGTTAAGGGGATGGTAGCCTGGGCTGAGCCACCCGTTGTGGTCTAGTCAGTTACATTCCTTTAAAGCCTTCCTCCCAGTCTTGCCCCTTAGCATAATGCATTGCAGCATTCTAGTTCCATACAGCATTTTGTCCTTACTTCTTTCACAGCACTCTTCCACTGTAACATTTGTAAGAAGTGTCTTAATTGTCCTTCTCTTTGCCTTACTGAATTAAATTCTGTAGCCCAGACAAGTGTAGGTATCAGATTGGCACAGATGCCTCAGCTAGGACTGGGAACTGGTTTAGTAGCAAATAAGTGAAAATGGGGTGTGGAAATACAGCAGGTCCTCCAATAAGACGTCATTTCATTTAAAATTGTTTCTTTGTAATGTTGATGAGATGCTGTAAGAACTTAATGCTTGTTTATATCTATTAGCCTATGGTAAAATCTGTTTCATTGTGCATCCTTTTGCTTCAAGTTGTAGAACCGATCAATAACATCAACTGAGGACTTACAGTACAACATAGATGGATCCAGAATGGCTTCTCCACTGGGTGTTGTGTAGTCTTTTGTCTTAGCAAGAACCTATTCGATGTTTAAGTCAAATTTCTCAACCTCGTGAATGAACGTCTTCCAATTCAGTGTTACATTTTTTGCCAAGCTGACAAAAAAATAGGTATAATTTTGATTCGCACCTGATGGTTGTCTTTGGGTTGGCTATTGTCATTTTTTATTTGACAGTCTAAGGGAGAAGAGATCAGTGCCCTGACTAAATAGTCAGGTATTGCATGTTTTCAAAGTTCTTGTGGCTCACTGGTTGAAAATGACTGGTCTATAGCTAGGTCGACTTTCTAAGGATACTGGTTCTACCCTTAGAAATGACCACCTCTGGTCTTCCTTGGGAAGGAGGGCACTTTTCTTACTAGATTCCGAGGATTGAATCATCTGGGCTTATATATATTCTTTCTGTCTCTTTCACCCTTTCTGGAGGGCCTCTGTTTAATGAGGAGGTTAGTGGTGGAGAACGCTGAAAGTTAACTAATTCTTTAATTAGTTACATTACAGTACTCTTTCCCACTCTTAAAAAGTCCTATTTAATTAGGAAAATAGGAAACAAGTTGTCCTTTGATACATCTGTTAATATCTAAGTTGTTTAAATGCTGACCTCTAAGAGTATGATTAGGCTCTTGAAAGATTATATGATGATGCCTGGGGCTCCTGATAAGAGCTTTGCTATTGTATCTGTCATCACATTTCAGATGATTAGAATTTTCAAAAAGATGCCAACACACCAAGAACTACCACGAATGTATTGAAACTGATACTGACAAGATATCAAGATAAGATACTAAATAGTGCTTTTATTCAGATTATAATGGGGTCTTGTTTTACTTCTATGGTATGTTCTCTTTCTGTAATTACTTAATTAGCTAAGCCACATCCTTCCCTCTCCACTACAGACACTTACAAATACTTAATTGTACATTAAATTCAGATGTACTTGTATATGAAGATCAGATAAATGCCCAGGATGTAGGACACTTATGGGGACTAGTGAGAGATAATACTGCTCAGATGGACCATGAAGGACCTTTTATAAGCTTTCCTCTTCCATCCCATGCTGTTCCTTTTTTTCTAGAACATCTTGGAGATAAGGAGAAGCCTTTGAGGAACATTAAACAGGTGGTGGCATAGTATTTATATTATAAAGACATCACTCTGGCAGGTCTGGAGAAGATGAATTGAAAGGAAAGGAAGGGAAATAAAAGACAGAGGTGCCAGTTAGGAGGCCATTACTATTCTGGGCAAGACACTGTGGGCAGAAACAGAGGCAGTGGCAGTTAGTATAGATGGGTTAGGGAGAGATCAGAGCAAGATTAAGGTACAGAATCTATAAGACTGAAGCAACTGATTAGATGTGAAGACAAAGAAGAGTTAGAAGTTAAGTGCACATTGATTCTTGAATGTCTATGATAAAATATTACAGCCCCCAAATGCACTGAGTTTAAGTACCTTTGTTCTAATTACTATTTTTGGGGGGGGGGTCTTGGGAAGGAAAATGTAGCTATAAAAGAAGAGTAGTTGCACCAGCATCTGACCAGACTGCAGACCTTTTTTATTTTTAGGAATAAAAAGTCAAGCTTTTTGTTCATTTTATGTCTTCTTTCTGAACCTAACCTATGTTGTTCTACAACTATGTTTTTCCCTAACCCTCAAGTATTAGTTCACAAATCTTATATTTAGTGAAGCTGTTTTATTTTTCCTATCTCCCATAACAATTGTACTGATGATGTTTAGTGCTAATTATATGCAATTTAATTTTCAGATTGTGGTAATCATTATTGCTGTTTTTATTTTCATTCTTTCTTCCTCAGGCATAGTCAGCTATAGATACTCAGCAAAATTATGCCCTTTGGGATGCTTTTCAATTTTCTCACTTTGGGAGGCATATTTTTGTGTCAGTCATGAAGAGTTTAGATTTGGATTATTAAACACTTGAACCCCTAGTTTCCACATTGCACCATTTAACACTTTTATATTTTCCTGCAAATGGAAAACTTAGTCCATCTGTGTGCTATTTGGGTATTTTTGAAGACCTCATCTAATTTAGGCAAGTATGTGCCTGTCCTCCAAATCCATATTCTATCTCTTGTTGTACAGAAAGGCCTGCTATGCAGGAAGTCAAAGAGAAGTAGCTTCAGCGTTCATGGGTGCACCCTTGGGCCTTTTCCTCTGCTTTGGAGAACCTTTTCCTTAGGCTTGGAGAACCATGTGCAAAAGGGTGTGGTTTTTTTAAACAAAAGAAGCATTTCAACATATATCTGGTAGTGTGTGATCTTAGCAGTGTGTTTTCTTGAAAGTATGTATGTATTGCCACTGTTACTCTCACCCCTTGAGACCTTGGAGGGTCAGGACTTGTTGATGTAATGAGTTTTCATCATCTGTAATAGCTATTATTCTGGGAAGTGTGGAAATTTGTTTCATTATAGAGTTTGAATTGATGCTTCTCTATGTTTCAACCCTCCAGAAATGCATCTTCTGTAGACACCGTGTTAAGAAGGTCTCTGGAGCCTGCATCCAGTGTTCCTACGGCCGCTGCCCAGCCTCATTCCACGTCACATGTGCTCATGCTGCTGGAGTGCTGATGGAGCCTGACGATTGGCCATATGTGGTGAACATCACGTGTTTTCGACATAAGGCCAACCCAAATGTGGTAAGATCTTCTCTCCCTTCCCTGATTCTAAGACTGTGTGAATTTCCTCATAATATTACTCATTGTTGACATGTCTAGACTTGAGGTGTGGGTTTCTTGAGGGCAGGAATTATACAATATTATTGACTTGTTGTTTGCACAGGACCCATCAGTGTCTGGTACGTGTTAGGCACAATAAATATTTCTTGAGTTGAATGAGTGAATGGAAAGGCATAATGATGTTGCCTCTTCTAGTTTTGGATTTGTATATGGCTACTGAGTGTGGTTTTGCAGATTGTGCGGTGCACATAGCCAAGGTGTCTGGGAGGGAGTGATGTGCAATCACTGCCTGAGATTATGCAGTGTTTAATGTACCCAGCTGTACAGTATGGCCTTGGGTTTTATTGATCCCTTCTAGAAGAAACAAAGTAACACAGTGAAGTAAGAGGTTGTGGTTGTGCAGAAGCCCAAGATGGAATAAACTAGAGGAAGCATGCAGGCCCTGAGAGGAGAGAGGGCAATGCAGAAAAGCAGAAATGTTGAAGAGAAGTGTAGATACCAGTATTTTCTTTCTTTTTTTTTTTAAAGATTTTATTTATTTATTTTTTAGAGAGGGAAGGGAGGGAGAAAGAGAGAGAGAGAGAGAGAGAAACATCAGCATGCGGTTGCTGGGAGACATGGCCTGCAACCTAGGCATGTGCCCTGACTGGGAATCGAACCTGCGATACCTGGTTCGCAGCCCACACTCAATCCACTGAGCTACACCAGCCAGGGCGATACCAGTATTTTCTGCCTTGATTGTGCCACTCAGGACCTATAAAAGAAGAGAGGTTCCCTATGTTTGGGAAAAGAGTGTTTGCAACCAAATAGCATTGAACTTAACTGTAATTCAGTTTACCTGTCCTGAATGAATGAAATCTTTCCTTTATTTTCATTGCTTAAAAATATTATGACAGTGTAGAGATGGTTGTTATGCTTTTGTTAGCTTTCTAATTCATGGTAATTGGTTTTGGCTGCCAGTAAGGAGACTAAAACATTGTATCGATGCTCAGCTTCACTCACTTGCTGCCCTTTGTTATCCCTGGGAGGCTTGGCTACAGACTATTTGCAGCCTAACATGCTTGTCCTATGTCTCTAATAACCTCCTGTGAGTAGCTTGCCAAGTTGTCAGTGTGGGCTTGGGGAGCCATGACCCATACACAACAAATCTCCCAGCTTTTTAATGATTCCAGCAACTTCCATGGGTATCTTGAGAAATACTTGATGCTTGTGGGTTGGGACTCTGCAGTTGTGTGTGAATGTGAAAATGTACAAAATGATGTCACTAACTGTCTCATCTACCTTAACGCTATATTTCACGTTTTCCCATTGTTTTAGGTCAAAGTCACATATTTATTTGTGCTTTCTTTGTAGTTCCTTGAGTTCATGGGCTCTTGCTGAGACTAGTATTGTATATTCAGCAGAAAATACATTTTAGCAATTTTAAAAATGTTCTAGTATTAACACATTGCATCACTGGTACTTTGCCATTTACAGTGTTCAGTCAGGAGCATTACCTCATTAGCTGTCATGTGGTTGGGATGTGAATGAGGCCATGACCTCTGGAATCAGAGTATTTGGTGTTCACACTTAGATTGTGCCAGTAGTAACACATGTGCAGCCTTGTGCAAGTTCGTATCTGTAAGCTCCAGCTTCCTCCTACAAACAATGACATGCCTACTTCACCATGTGTTTTTCATCCATAGCACAGAGTAAGCCTCAGAAAATGAAAGTTGTAATACTGCTTTCTCTTTTAACAATTACTACTGCTGCTGGCTTTGCTGATACAATCCTGTGTGAACTGGGACACATGAGTAATATTCCTGCTTAAAGGATAAGACACCTAAATTCAGAGAAGGTTCAGTTCCTTGCCCAAACAGAATCGGTTAATGAGTGGCAGGTGCTGGAATTGCTTTTCAGCCCATACTCTGCTACTTGTTGAATTCCAAATCTCAAACCTTGAATGGTGCTAGAGGTGTTCATCTGTGCTTGAGATCATACATCACCATTTTAATATTCCTAAGCTCTGTGGTTACTAATGATTATATTGATATTGCTATTAAAGAGATGCAGGTGTTTAATTAGGACCCTGTTCCTTTTAAGTATGATGTGTGTGGTTCAGTTAGGTTTGTGTTACTAAAGTGTTTCATAAATGATGATGAAAAAGAAAATATTTGATTTTGAGGTGATTTAGAAGCTTCTCTGTTCTTCCCTTTAACCCTGGTGTACTTTGTAAGCGTAGGGAAAACATCACATAATTTATAACATTTCATGTGGCAGTTTTTTTTTATGAGGGAAAAAATTTAATGTTTCTAAATTGCCTTTGCAAAGTTCTCTAGTGGGAAGCACTATGAGCATTCAATATTTGAAAATCTGTTCCCGTTAGCTTTACTTACCCAATATTCCTCCATTAGACTCCAAGTATGGGTTCCTCTTCAAAATGTTTGACAGCTAACCAGAGGCATAGACTCCAGCAATTCTGGTGAAGAGCATTGTGATTGCATTCAGTGTTCTTTCTTTTTCAAGCATAAGGAAGTTCAGATTCACTCAAGTATTTCTCTTTGTGTAAATTGTGAGTGCTAGGAGATGTGCTCCCTCGAGTCAGAGCTGTACTTTGTCCATGTTCTCAACCATACCTTGGTTTTTTGGGAGTTGTGAGCAGTTGCTGAATCATAGCAGTGAACACTATTGACATCAAGCTAACTTGGCAGCCTAACCCTTTTTCCAGAATAGAGGATGCCTGTACAGTTTAGGTAAAATGAAGTCTAAAGCTACAGTTACTTCCACAGGATCTCCGTTTTTACTCACTTTTGGTTTTTTGTTTCCCTTATTTTTTGTTTCTTCCAATTTTTTATACTTTGCATCAAAAAGGACCATTTTTTTTTTTTTAAGATTTTATTTATTTATTTATTTTTAGAGAGGGAAGGGAGAGGGAGAGAGAGAGAGAAACATCAATGTGCGGTTGCTGGGGGACATGGCCTGCAACCTAGGTATGTGCCCTGACTGGGAATCGAACCTGCGATGCCTGGTTCGCAGCCCGCGCTCAATCCACTGAGCTACGCCAGCCAGGGCTAAAAAGGACCATTTTTAAGGCAAACTCTACTCTTTCTTTAATGCCACAAATTATTTGAAATATATTAGCTTATTCAACATTATTGAGCTTTGGTATAAAATTATAATCATGCATGATGTTATAAAATTTCATCTGATTTATCATCATGCATTCTTTCATCAAATAGTAAACACATTCTGTAATTAAAAAGATATTACTTAGCCCTGGCTGGTGTAGCTCAGTGGATTGAGTGCAGGCTGCGAACCAAAGCACCACAGGTTCGATTCCCAGTCAGGGCACATGCCTGGGTTTAAGGCCACGGCCCCCAGCAACCACACATTGATGTTTCTCTCTCTCTCTCTTTCTCCCTCCTTTCCCTCTCTAAAAATAAATAAATAAATAAAGTAAAATAAAGGTATTACTTTAAAAAAATAGGTAGTTTTCAAATTCTTAAAGGTAACAGAAAGTACACGGCTAATCCCTGTTATTTTAACCTAAATTTTAGTATATGTTTTTCAGTGTTTTTATTAAATATGTTTTTTGATTGGCACCTGCTGTCTTTCAAATGTAAGGTTTTATTTGTGTGTGCACGTGTGTATACACACATGTGTTTGTGTGGATAGTGTAGTACTTGACCACCCTTTGCCATGACCTAGTATGACCTGTTTCCTGGCTCTATTTCTGAATGTTTGGTTGAATTTATTCCTACCCCATTAATCTGAATGCTGCACAGATGGCTTGTAAGGAAGAGAAAGGAGAACACAATGAGCAGTTAAATGGTTTAGAAACTGGGAGCCTTGAAAACATTTTCCTGCTCCAAACCAAACAATGAGCTACTCGTAAATTAATATACTTCTTGCAGAGTTCAAACACTTCAGGGTCCATCTCCTCACACCTAAGTAAACTAGACAGGTGTCCAATGGAAGGGACGCTGGATTACCAAGGGAAATGGAGATTAGAAAGATGGCATACACAGACTTTTTCCCAGGCAAATTATTTCAAAAAGCTTTCATATTAGTTTAGATCATTCCACACATGCAGAATAGGAGCACCACAGTCACTTGCACTTTCTGTAATAATTCATTGTGGTGATCGTAGCCTTTTTTTATCTTCATACTGTTGTCTCTTGGAAAAATGATGTTTGAGTTATTAGTTGCCTTCATAGTTCCTTCAGTGTTCCTCACCTCGCCCTAAGTTATGGCTATTAACATGGACACAGACACCTATTCAAAACAGAAGAAAAATTTGTATAGAGAAAATACCTTAGTGTTCAGTCTTTTTCCTGCTGTTTTATTTTTTGTTCAACCTGATTTTAACTAGATTATGTTTAACTAGGTCATTATTTTAACTAGATTAACTGGTATTCTGTCCTTTTATTTCAGGAACTAGTACTTGCCCATCCATAGAAGCTATATGGTATAAATTTGTTGAAAAATTTTTAATGCTAGGGAATGAGATTAGTGGGAAAGAAAGAGAACTAATATTTACTGAGCATTTTTTTATGTCAAATGTGCATTAGATGTTTTACACATGCACTTTATTTCAAGGTAGTGTGGTTGGTGTGGATAGTAGTGGTTATATTGGCTTCTGTACTGGTGCCTTGAACTCTGGAAGGTTCTCTTATATAATATCTGGTAATTCTGCCCCTCTATCCATTCTTCCTGTTCTAATCTAGCACTTGTCTTAGTAATAGAACTTGAATCCTTGCTTAGCACTTACTGACTTCTTTTATCCAGTCTTTCCGTATTCAGGTCAGTTCCCAGGCAAGCCTCAGTACAACTCCTTCCCTGCCATCGGTATTCATGACTCAGGACAGGAGGGCACATCGACATGTACAGGATCTGGTGAAGGGCTCAGAGCAAGACAGCTCTTTTGGTTAGTCTGTGCCCTTACAGACAGCAAACCTTTGAGTGGTAATGGGGCGGGATGCCTGTTATCACTAACTTCATAAAACCTTTCCTTGGTATGCAGGAACCTCTCACCTCGCCGACATGGGAACAATGGATGATCAAGGCCCCTAAATTTTAAATCCTAGAATGACACTTCTTACAACAGGAAAATATTGTATATCTTATTATACTTTTATTAGCAATTATTGAGAAAATACATAATGACCAAAAATTAAGAAGTCAATGATTTATGTGAATTCATTAATTATAAAGAGTCTGCTGTGTTTCAGGTTTTTGTAGATTAAGAGATCCCAAACACTCACTCCTGCTGTAAATTCCCACAACTAACAAGGATTTAGAGAAGTAGCAGAAATGGGTTGACCACAAAGGGTGGAAGTGAATGCAACCTATCATAACAAGACTTTTCCCTGCACCCTGTTAATTTAATGAGTATATGCAGTTGCCTGTGTGTAGGGTCCTGCCAGACCTGAAATAGAAGGTGCATTTTTGCTGTACCACAGGCTTTTATACTCAAGACACACTCAGGAAAACATTAATCATTCTTTTCATTTAGTAAACTGTCCCAGTTCTTAAGCCAGAATCAATCAAGGTGAATAAGACCTCTTGCTCTACTAGGGGAAGAAAGTAGACTTACTTCCCAGATGGGTACCTGAGAAATAGCTCCTTCCAGCTTTCTAGAATTTTAGAAAGTCTGTTCTACCAAAGTCTACCCCTGACTCTGGTTCTGGTTTTAACCTTTTTGGTTCCATTAAGTGGTTGGATTTGAAAACCAAAACTACGTTTCACCATAGGTGCGTGTGTTGCATTTCACTATATGGTGCCTCTTAGATCCATGATGGGTGGTCACAGGATTATGTTTTTATAATCAGGCAGTGTTTAGTCAATTTACAACAGTAGGTAGGACTTTGCTTAGCTCTACCTTATATTATTTAACCTTTTTATGGGCACCAGTTGACTAATCTTCTTCTTGCTGCTCCTGTCACACTTAAACTATGTGGACTCAAAACCAGGCAGTCTCACTCAGAGCCCATACTCTAAGCTGCTGTAATCTATTACCATAATAAGAGAGGTTAAATAAAAATATGAATAAAATGATTTGGGAGCCCAAAGAAGGAAGCCTGTAATTCTGTTGGGGGCAGTCAGGTAGAATTCTCAGAGGAGGTAACATTTGTGTTGGTTCTGAAGGGAGAGTTTGAATTTGTTATTAAGAGTAGTAATGATGTTCCAAGTAGAGGGAATCTATGTGCATGAACTTTTGCAAAGGGCTGTTTATGTGGGAAGGTTGAAGAATTCAGGATGCCTGGGATCTAGGACGCATCAGGATTATGGAGGGATCAGAGAGAGTGTTGGTAGGGGAGTTGCAACTGGGAAGTCAGTTACATAATCAGAGAGTGAGCGTTTTTGTGCAGTAGAACCCCTCTATGTTTTATGTCTGGAAATTAAAATTACAAATTCCTTCTTTTTCTCCAAGTTAGGTAAATAAGCTTGTCAAAACAAGGATGGATTTAGGAAGATGAGATGTTTGGCTGGAAGATTTTTTTTTTTTCTCTCCAAAGGAGATGGGCCATAGCGAGGAGGAGGCCCGGCCCCCCAAAGCAAGATCCACAGATACTTGACGCACCCCTTGATTTGTCATAAACACAAGCTACTCAGCTGCTGTCTCACATACAGATGTGCCTACCTACACACACAAGGGACAGTGCAGAGAGCAGGCAGGAAAAGCTAGTCAGTTGTCTTTCAAGAGTTTCTCAACCTGTTACAGCTCCTTGGACTTCTCCTCATTCTTCTGCCTCAGGGCATTCTCTTGACTCCTGCCACACTGCTGTAGGCAGGACTTAATAAAGTTTTAGTTTATCCTGTAATTAAGGATGTGCCACAGGAGGTGTGTATGTGCAGGAACAGTGGTAGGACTCTCTTTCTTGAGACTGAGTGAAGGCCGGTTGCAGAGCAGAAGGGACTGAGTAGACGCGGGAACACTAGTTAAGAGGCTATGCTCTCACACAAGTGATAGATGGAGGGAAACTGGATTTCTACAGTGGCCATATCAGGAGTGAAGACAAGTGCCTTGCTTCTGGAAACTTGTTGGAGGTGGGCTCACAGGCCTTAGTAACTAATCAGATGTGGGGAGAAGGGAGAGAGGGAAATCTCTAAAAAACAACCAGATAATTGAGAACTAATCACGTTTTGGAGTTTCGTCTGCTTTCACTGTGACCTTCTGATGCCAGTGAACTTCCTTTGGCTTCAATAGGGTTGACACATCAAATGCAGCTACGGGATGAATCCATCCTTTCTTGTTCCTTTTTAGTTTATCTCCTTTAGTTTGGAGCTTAATCCCATGGTTTGAATCTGTCCCCTTTTAGTTTCTCTTCCATCCTTTTAAGAAAAAGAATCAGATTTTAGCTAACACTCATATAAAAATGATAACAGATGGTGTCATTTCCACAAACACTCTTTCTGTCTCCCAGGTCCCAGATTCTTTGTATTTTGCTGGCATTGGAATTGTTTTTGTGGTAGTTATTATTCCTATAACAATTTGGATTTTACTAACTTCCATTCTGTTCAGTGAAGTTTGTTGTGACCAACTGTACTCTTCTCAGACTTGTGTTTATTTATCTGTTACTTATATATGGTTTGTTTCATCTACATAAGTTATTTTCCAAATACTGTGTGAATTTGCACTAATATTGAGAAATGGAGAATTATGATCAAAGCAAAGGTCTAGGGTAAAAAATTCTTAGCAAGGATTTTTAAAAAATACAGTGACTCAGGCCTGAATCTGATCAATCTTCTTAAATTAAACATACATTTAAAAAAAGAGAGAGAAGAATTTCCTCAACCTTTCATCAATAAAAGTGTTTTGTTGAGATCTCAATCCATTTGTCCCAAATGGTAAAATGTTAAGGCCTGGTTTGCCTGGCAGGAGAAGGATTTTAGCACAGACGTTTTAGAACATTTACATTTGGAACCAGTCTTTCCCTTTCTCACTTTTTCAGGTAAACCCAGTGAAGACAGCATTTTTCTTAATTTTATTAAGTTAATTAAGTGTATTCTATTTCACACTTCTATACTCGAATACCTCTTGTTTTTCTTTCTTCTTTTTTTTTATCCTCACTTGACATTTTTTTATTGCTTTTTAGAGAGAGAGGAAGGGAGAGAAACATTGATTAATTGCCTCCCATATGCACCCAGACCACGATGGTGTGCACCCGGCCTGGGGATTAAACCCACATTATAGTTACGTGCTCTGACTGGGAATCGAACCCTCAACATTTTGTTTACTGGACAATGCTCCAACCAACTGAGCCACACTGGCCAGGGCTCATTTTCATTTTTTTCTTCTCCTGTAGCCATTTGCATAGGCAGGGCAGTGAGCACAGGGCCTTTCCCTCCATGCCTTCTGTTAATAGAACACAGATTGAGTGGATCCACAACATATCTGAGTGACCTGGGTTTAGTTTCCTTTGGGGACCCAATTGTTCTTGCTTTTTTAGCTAGCGAAGTTAGAGAGAGCCAGGGAGTCTCCCTGCAGGCCATCCTGCCTTCTGCTGGGCCTGCTGTTTTTTTCATAGGACCTGGCTGTGAGGCATATAGGAAAGGTTCCATTGACACTGTCCCCACAAGTTCCCCACAGTGACCTCACAGTCCCAAGCCAGAGGATCTTTTGCCTCCATTGAGCCATCTTCAGTCTCCGCTTCTGTCCTTACACCTTTGAAAGATTCCTTTCAAAGTCCGGCCTTTTGGTAAGAGTCTTTGTACCAGTCCCTAGTGGGTACCAACTGCAGTGGTTCCAGGCCCATTTCTGATGCTAAAGTATTTCAAGGGGGAGTTGAATTTGTGGGAAGAGAAAACAGATGCCTCCATTGCAGGTTCCAATTTAATCAGCCCAGGATATAGAAATGGATCAGCAGGTGGAGACTGTGCAGGCAGAGCAGAGGCTGAGTGGCCCTTCTCCTGCCCATTGTTCCCTGGTGGACTCTCCAGTTGAGGCAGTGTCTGCACTGGGTGGGCTGTGGCTGGTATTGAGTAAAAGCTGTATTTTGGTATTCGACTCTTGGCTCTCTAAATTAGGCATATACACCTCCATTCTGGAAAAATTTACTCTTAACTGTCTGGGCATTTCCATTTAAGGAACTTCTGTAAGTAGTTGACTCTTGAATCAGACACAAGGTCAGCAAGGCCCCATACCCATTTATGGGAGCAGTGAATAGCCAGTTCTCAGGTGGCTCGGAACCATATATCTACCTTTAAATACAACCTTTCACCAGACTCTGATTTCTTACCCTTTAACCTGGTTGAGTAAAAGAACATTATTTCAGATGTATATTAATTATATTATATTATATTATTACATGTAATAATATGATATAAATGTGTAATATAGTGTACAAAATGTAGACTATTTTACCTGAACTTTTTATTCTGGCCTTCTAAGACTTCAAATTAATCCTGATTTTTAAACAAAAGTTTTGAGAGAAATCTGCATCTTGCTACAGGTGTTTGGTTTTTATCACAAGAGCAAACTCAGAATTCCCAAGAGAAACTTGGCAATGGTGTGTTTCCCACTTGGCTCTGTTATTCCCACCGTGAAGTGCTTGTGCAATCGGAACCAGTCAGTAGACCTAGAGTTCCACTGTGAGGGGCCAGCTGCATAAGGAATATTTATAAGGCACAGTTGGTGCTTGGCAACATAAGGACCACATATACTGAGGGAAATTAAGTCTTCCACTCCAGGGGCCACTTATCTGGTTACATTTTTTTTTTTCATAAGTAAAGTGTGTTTCCATGTAAAATGCTTGCTCACTTTTTACAGCATTGATATTTTTCAGTTCCCAGGAAATTTTAAGCTTTTCAGCAAATTACACCCTTTTCTAAAAAAATAATTAAGCCATGTGGTATTGTCTGATAGCTTGTTAGGAAAATTAAGTGGTGACACTAATCCCATATTTTAACGTTGGTATTAGAATCAAGCACCATGAATACAATGAAAAATATAAATGAAGGTGTCAACAGACATACAACAGCGAAGGGTGTTGGGTATTTGACATTTCAACATCTTGTAAAGCATAAGAAGCAGGATTTTGTAAACCTCACATAGAAAACAATAACTAGATGCCATAGTCATAAAGAAATCCATAGATACAAAATGTAATGAAAGTGTAGCTTTTTAAGGCTGCTAGTGGGAAGCAATTAAAAGGCAATTAAATAAATTCCAACATGTCTATGTAAAAGGCCATTCTCTAGGTCAACATAATATGACCATTCTCAACAAATGTGATGTATAAAACTCTGGATTAACTAGGAAGGCCTCCTGAGGCCTCTTGGTGGGAAGCCAGTCAGCCAAGGGGTACCCCAGCTCCTTTGTCCTGCCCATTCACAGAGTATTGTTGGGCTCTGACACATGTCTCACATGCAGGTCAGTCCTTTCCTTTTCTGGTAAAATGGGCATTTATTACCCATTCCTTATCTGAAGTTGGCTTGTTTTCATTGCAAGGTATTATGCATCCTCTCTTATTTTCTTGTCCTGCACTGGGTATAGTGAGTGGGTCAGTGAACTTAAAGAGAGTGGTATTGGAAGAAGCATAAGAAATTCCTGTTTCTAGATTTTTCAATAACATGTTTTAAATTTTTCTTTCAGCCATTACTGAGTTAACCTAGCACTCCACTCTTGCTTGGGTAGGAGGCAGAGAGAAGTGAAACCCCCTTCTTTGTGGGCCTCAGATATCCT
This sequence comes from Tonatia bakeri, assembly GCA_004024845.1. NCBI lineage: Eukaryota > Metazoa > Chordata > Mammalia > Chiroptera > Phyllostomidae > Tonatia > Tonatia bakeri. Next base: position 46,249 of record PVIA01003081.1, read on the forward strand.
CCTGTGTTGTTTTCCCCCATTTTGCTTTTGCTCCTTGGGTACTAAATAGGCCTTTTAGCCAAGTTTGCCTATCCTTTCCCCATACATTTCTGAGGAATTAGAAGAAAATGTAGAATTTGGAAACACTTGCATTCAACAACTTTTAATTGTACCTTAAAATCTATTATCACATTATCACATAATTTGGGGTAAAAAACAATGTCCTTCCTAGAGACTAAGAAGTGGCTTTTGCTGAAACTGTAGGGGTTACAGAGATGAACCTTGGTGCTATTTGAGAGGTCAGGAGGGCTACAGGCATGAAACCGGAAGAAGTGGGTGATAGCTGCAGAGTCTCTCAGTTCTTTTCCTTGGTTCCCTGTCGCCACAGGGACCCCATACACCTCCCTCTCAAGCATCATAGTGCTAGGCACATATATGCCCTTAATTAACACTAGATAGACTGACTGATGGAGATTAGCTTGGTTGATTAATAATGGACTTTAAAGACTTTTTGGCTTTATCCCCTTTAGGTAACATGATGAGCTAGCTAGGCAGAATCTGCACTACTCCCGTTGCTATTGTAATGGGCAATAGAAAGCCTTTGGCTGACTTTTGTTCCAATATTGCTTTGGCCATTTGTCCTAAAATTTTGAAAGATACTTAGAAAGCTTGTGCTTGCCCAGTCTCAATCTTTCTCTCTGTCATGCTCATATAAAGTAGTATGTCTTTATACAACCACAAATGGCCTGTTCCACCCTGATTTTCTCTTCTGTTCAAGGTGACCATCCACCTTCGTTGGTAGTAGATAAGATAAATAAAAATAATAATTATAGGTAATATTTGTACAATGCCTTTAGTGTACTGTACATTTTTATACATAGTACATTATCTCATTTGGGCCTCCTAGTAACCTTATATGGCAGTGTTGTATTCATTTTGTAGATGATGAAATGACACTTCAGAAAAGTTCAACAACCATTAAAAGTTATAGAACTCCCAGGTCATTGGAGCCAGAGCACATGGCCTTTCATTTAGACTGTACTGTTTTGACAGTCATTTTTCCAACTTGAGACTGGCTTGGTTTAGTTTACATGATTTCATTATTTACTTGGGCTTCCTTCTTGGTGGCACAGAAAAACTGTTAAACCTTTAATTAGTCTGTTTTGCTTTGGGCTTCCTTCCTTAAAAAATTTTGCATATACGTTACCTATTTTTATTCCATTCACAAACTATAACTGAGATGCAAAAATCATTATTGGCAAGCGTACCATAGAGTAATACCCTTATGCCCCTTGCTTCTGTTGAAAGTGTCTCATCCAACATAATTAAACATAATTGTTGTATTATCTTATAATTGAACAAGTGCTTTCCTCCTCATTTCCCCCAAATTGTCATTTCTTCCACATTTTTTCAAGATTGCTTTGAGTATTTTAGGGCTTTTGCGTTTTCACATACATTTCAGAATCAGTTTGTTAATTTCTGTACATGCACATGGTAACCCAGTATGAATGATTGAGATTTTGTTGAAGCTGTAGTTATCCCCAAATTTTACTGTTGCTACACAAGAAGACTCACAAGTTCCTGAAATACAAAAACCAAGTCAGAGTTTTTGGGGGCAGGCATCTAGGGGCTCAGTTATTCCCTTAACGACCAATGAACTTGAACGTGACTTAGGAAGAGCTCACATCAGTTTCCATCTTAGCAGTAGGATGCTGCCATGTCCCTTCAGCTCCTGGGAAAGCTCCAGTCTAACTGATGTGAGCTTTCCTCTCTGCTTTTTATGCAGTCAGTTGCTTAGTCTTCAGCATAGAAAGCAGAAGGTGCTTATCTGTTGAGAGCTCCCTACATTAACACAGTGAAGCATCTATAAATGGTCCTCCCATTCCAGTTCTCTTCACTTACCTCCCAAACAAGACCACTTCCTCTGAGGTGAGCTCATGACTCAGATGGAAAAGAATTAGTTTTTTATTTCAATATCTTGTGCAGTTTATTAGTTATGCTTCTACAGACGTTAAAGTGAATAAGACCTTAAATCTACTGGGAAACTGCTTACCACTGTATTATGTTTGTACTTAAAAGCCCATGAGAAATAGAAGTACACGTGAGCAAACAGACATGTAGAAAATTAAATACTTGTGACATTTTTATGAGTCTGCATGTACATTTGCCTGTGAGAGCAATTATTTCTTCATGAAACCCCGGGGCTTTAAGTTTTTCTGGACAGTTTTTACCTAGCTCTGGTAATTTTACGAAGAAAGCTTCCATTATTATAGGGCAGGTTTAGATGAATGACTTCTGCTGCATTAGTTTGGTAAAAGAAGAGTTTGTATTAATTTATTTACTCAAATCCCTCTAGGAATTTTAAGATGGATACTTAAAAAACTACAATAATAATATCTCACAGGTTATTAATTTGCACAAATTTGGGAGAAATAATATTAAGTTGGAGAAGGTGAAGGGTTCATGGGATGTAAATGGAAATGTGCTTTTTATTTTGTCTGTTTATTGGATAAGTTACTTGGCTTTGTTTCTTCAGCTCTCTTGTCTTGTTTGCTCTGTGAGCCTCTGTATACACCGTTTTATTTGGATTTACACTCTTTAATAACATGCAGGTCGATAACCCAGTCATGAATTTTCCCTAGATGGCATCTCTGCCCATGGTGCATGTTGTCAGATGTTGAGTGACCCTCCTTCAAGGTGTGAACACAGAGCAACCTTGCCAGGTTTCAGATGAGAAAAGATCCGTCTTGCTAAAGCATAGGAGTCTTCCTTCTACCACACGGGACTCTTTTCCTCTCAGTCCTCTCTTTAGAGTTCATATTTGAACTAGCTGCTCTCTCTGCTCTGTCAGAAACTTATTGGGGAGGAATGATATTTGAGAATACAGTGCATATTCCATTCTCAGTGTTTGTTAGATTCCTACGTCAGTTTAGGTCACCCCAGAATTACCGATTTTAGCTTCTATAAATTAACTTGTCACAGCGGTGTCTTCTTTGAGTTTCATTTCACTGTGTCCTTTTATAGACAGTACAAATAAGCACCATTGTATAGGTAACATTGTGAATTTTATAAGGCTGTTGTTAAAAGGTTGACTGCCATGCTTCTAAGTAGTCCAGATGATAAAAATCTTTTTTAAAAGTTAGTATCAAGAAAAATGTGTCCGGCAAAGGGTGAGAAAAGAAGTACAATTTCTTTCACTACACTGCGTTGGAAGCGAACAGTCCTATCAGTTTTGTGTATAGGCAGTGATGGCAGTAGCAGTTTTGTGACTCTGCCTGCAATAGTCATCATGTTGCCATTGTCCTAGATATTAGAACTTAATACATTGTTACAGCAGCATAGGTATTATACCACAAATTATTTTTCCCATATTATTTCAATATAATTTGTTTCTTTGTAACCTTGTGTGCTTTATTTTATACATTTACAAACATCAATCTGAGTAGGGGTTCACAGGCTCACAAAGTAACCAAAGGGGTTTTCGGCACCAAACACTCTACTCTCAAATGACCTTCCTGACGTGTGTGGGTGTGGGCTTCCTAGCTCTTCCAGGCTTGGTTTAGATGTTCCCTGTGGTGAAGGCTTCTCTGGAGGGTCCCTACCTGCCCCTACCTGGGTGCTCTTAATACCTGCAGCTGTGTCTGTTTCCCTTCTGCTTGTGAGCTATTTGAGAGAATGGATGCTCTCATTTTATTTTAATCCTTAGCTTCTAGTGATATGCCTTGCTTGTAGTAAGCACTCAGTAACTGCTTATTTAAACGGCACTTTTTTTTTTGCTCCATGTCCATCCTTGCATTGCTTTTCCTCTGTATTGTCTGCCAGTTGGTTCTTGGCTCTGCTCAGAGGTTACTGCTGTAGAGTACTTGTCAGGTAAGAAGTGATGGGGTTTTTTTCATCCCATGTTGTCAACACTGGCTTTTACATATTTTGGAGTCAGGTTGTTAGGTCTTGGTGTGCCTTTGATGAACCAGTTCATGTTTTAGGGACATCTTTTTGTCCCTACTCAGGTTATAATCATTGAGGATTAGCCATCTTTTCTCTGAAGTGTGGCAGTTTATTTCAGCATTGGCTAGAGTCTTTGGAAAGTTGGAGAGCTTTGTAATAAGGGCCTATTTAATTTCTGAACCCACCCTGATTGAAGGCAACATGGTATCAGTAGAGAGAAGACCCTTTTACATCTAAACAATTGGATTTTATTATTGGTGTTGCCCTTTAGAAGTGACTTAGTTTGATGGGAAGAACAGATAGAGTAATGATTCTCAAAAAGACTTAATGAGTTTTCTTTTTTTTTAATGAGTACAGCCCCAAATGTAAGAATAAAATCTGTTCATTTGACTGAAGCAGCAGGTCTTAGGAATGAGTAGTGATTATTAAGAACAAAATAAAAGTGTCCTTTTTGTTACATCATGTTTGGCCTAAATGTGAGATAAAAGTTAGGTGAAATTTTATAATAAAATTTATGTATCATTCTACTTTACAAAGTGTTCATTTTCTCAAGTCATTGTTATATCATAGTTGCTTAACTGAAAGATAAATGTTGAAGATGGTCTTTTCTTGCAAGTAATTTGGCTTCAGCTTTTTTTGTCATCTTAGTTAAGCAGGTCTAACTGTGGATTGGTTGTTACTAGAATTAGAAACTTGCAAGGACTCTTGTATTTGTGTTACATTTAATGTTTTCAACAAATTAAAGGAATACATAATGGAAAGTACAGAAAAATACATAAAGGATTAAAGAAATACAATTCCATTGCCCAGAGTTATATACATTGTTTACAGGTTAGTGTATTTTTTCCTCATTTTATTTTATATATCATTTGTGTGTGTGTGTGAGAGAGAGAGAGAGAGCGTGCACGAGAAACCACCACAGCGCTTAATGGCTTAAAACAATGACAGCTTTTTAGCTGATGATTCTCTTGGACATATTCAGGCTGGGCTGAGCTGAGTGGTTCTTCTGTTCCAAGGCTGTTGCCTCATTCATCTGTGGTCAGTTGCAGAACAGTTTGCCTTCTCTTGGCTGGATTCTCTTATATGTCTTGGACCTCAATTCTGGTCAATGTGGTCTCACATGGCAGCAGAGTAACTTTAGTTTGTTCACATGACAGTCTAGGGTCCCTGGAGGGACAGCAGAAATGCACAAACCTTTTAAACAAAAGGTCTTAAATTAGCACACTGTTACATCTGTATTCTTTTGGCCAAGCAGGCTAAGCTGCAAGGCTAACTCAGATTCAGAGGGTGGGAAATAGACTCCAGTTCTTGATAGAGGGGCTACAAAGTCAAATTACAAAAAATGTGGAAACAGAGAAATGAAGATCTGTAGGTATTTTTGCAACTTACTGCAGTATGTGTGCATGTCATGTGTATGTGTATCTGAAAATGGAGAGCATCTGAAATTATTTCTGCATTTTTCATCACTAGCTAGGCCTCAAATCTCAGTTGCTATTTCAATGCAGTGACTTACTGGGGAGATTAAATAAACTTTTATATGAGAATTTTCTCAGATGGTATGTAGAACAGAGGAGGTAGTTACTCAATAAATCATAGTTTAACAAGAAAGAAAAAGAAAATATAAGTTCTTTAGGCAACCGCTTGAATTCTATCAGCCTCATTTCCTGGTTGGTTTTATTTCTCCTCTGATTTCTTTCCACATTTATTCTTTTAGCTGATGCTGCTGAGGGGCTCACAATGGAAAAGCACCTGTTTCTGGACCCCACCAGCCCCTCACCAGCTCTGAGACCTTAGAAAGGTCACTTGACCTTGTACCTCAGTTACTTTATCTATTTAATGAAAATAACTGTCTTACAGAGTTATTGGGAAAATTTTAGTTATCATGTATTTGGACTCATGTTGGAAACTCTAGGTGTGTTACTGTTTCTCAGGAACTTTTTGATGCTTTTGAGGAATTTGTAGAACATTATCTTAACATCTTTTTTCACATACCCAGCATCTCAAACTGATTTTAGCCTTTCTTTAAAAGAAGTTGTATTCAAAACAGCAACACTGTTCATTTCTGCTTAGTGCAAGAAAATTTGACTTTCACAACCTTAGCCTGAACACTGATCTACAAAATACCATAGCCAGTTCTTAATTTGGTGGAGCCTCCTTGTATAACATCTGTATTCTGTGATCAGAAATGACATTCTTAACATCCTCAGGCTTTTCTCACAGGAAATATTTTGAGGATATATAATCAATTATGGAGTATGCTTATCAATAATTTTTTCTTGCAATAAATAAATCAGAAATCCTATCAAAATAGCATTATAAAAATGTTTTTCTTAGTATTTCTCATGAGAACATGCTTGAAGCTTATGAAAATTTTTATTTAGATGAAGGCTGTATATTTAATTTTGGTGCTTTCCAGTCAGTCAAGTTGCATAAATTTCATGTCCTAAGCAAGAAGAAAATGGTTGTGGTCTTGAGACAACTTTTTCTCTGTAAAGTCTGTGTCACTTTTCCCTGACTGGCTGCTTCCACTTTTCACACCCTGTGAGTTTAACCATAAACCTTCTTTATTCCCTTCTCCTATCCACATACATGCCTCCCAACCCCAAGAAAGAGGAACATCTTCCTAAAACTCCCTTTTCTTTTTCTTTGCCATTTTCTAAACTGAATGAACCAAAGTCTTTCCCATTTTGAAAATGTGTTTGTACCCATCCTCATAATTCATTCATTCATTTTTTTGTTTATTGATTCATCATTCATTCATTCATTATTCAGCATCAGTGTTGTACACAGCCTGCCAGATGCCATGGATAAAAAGACAAATGTGTCTTGGCACTGTTCCATGGATTTGCCCTGTCATGGTGAATCTGTGAAAGTGACATTAGGCCAGGCCTTTAAGTAAGTTAACAAAGGCTTTGGAAGCCTTGGCAGTGAGGGGAGGAGACCACATTATGCCTTCCTTCCTCAGGACCATAGCTACGAGTATGTGCTGTGACAAGAGTTAGAGTCAGGAGTGGATGAGGTAAAGAGCAGGACGGCGATGATCTGGGACTGGGTTGAGCCTTGTCATGTGAATCAGGGTGCTGCACTGTCAGATATAATAATTATTGAGTACAGGAGGGTAGTGTGGTTTGCTAACCAGGTAGTTCTTCATTTCCTGAAGTGAAGCCACTTGACATTTGCTGAGAACCAACTGCCCCTGTGTCTGGGTATTTTATGTATCCTATTTCACAGCAGGCCTTTCATGTAAGTATTATCCCTTCTGCAGATAAGCAAACTGAGGCTGATAAAGATTAAGTAACGTCCCCAAGATCACCTAGCTAGTAAGAAGCAGAGCTTAGAATTCAAATCCAAATCACCCTGTCTCCTTAAGATGGTAAATCCAATTTTAATAACATCAGGAAAGGAACTAATATCATAGTGAAATGCAATATTTGTACTTGTAACCACTATAGGTCTCCTACTGTACTGTATCCTTTGGTAAAATGTTTACACACCTCACTACACCTAAGGGCACAGAAAATTTTCCCAACTAATACAGCTATCACTGGGGAATGATTTCAAGGAGGAAAATATCCTTTTATTGTTGTTAGGCATGTGAGAAACCAGATGGCCAACCTCACTCTGTAAGTAGCAGACCCTTAGGAACATGTTTGTTGGGAGTTGTTCCTTGTCCAAATCATGAGCATTTCTGTCCTTCCTTTCTCACTATTCTAGGCCCTCATCTCCTGCCTGGACCATTGCAGTAAGCTCCACCAGGCCCTTCTCCACCTGTAGCCATATAGACATGGCTCATTTTTCTTCTGCACCCAAACCTCTCAGTGGCTTCCTTAAGGTCACAGGATAATGTCCAGATTCCTTAGGATGGCGTTAAGACCTGTCCTCCTTCCCATGTCCTCCCCTCACCTCCCACGCAGCAACAGGACCTCCTGCAGTTCCTAGAACAGAACAGGCTGTTTCTGGCCTCTGGGCCTTTGCTCATGCCTGTCACTCTGTGCTTCATTTTCCTCTACCTCTAATTCTGCCCATGAATACAAAGTCATGCCGTAGATGGCATGTTGGAATATATCCCGTTAGTCTTCTGTCATGTCACCTATAAGATGACTTCGTGGCACATACCGTTGTGAGCCTGTACTAGAGAACAGGAATCAAGTTTTTATGGTTTTTGTATATTTGAGTTTCCAACACCAGGGGAGTGCTCTGTGCCCACTGGCTAACCGCAAATGACTGTTGAAGGCATTAGTGAATTAATGACTTACTGGGCATGTGTTCTTCAGTTTTTAGAAGGAAAAGATCAAACGTAGTACTTTATTTGTCCCCTGTAAGATGTTTTAGTCATTTTTGAAATTCAGAGGGGGGAAATACATAAGGCCTCTACTAGGACTAAGATTCTGAGTGACAGCACTGTAACCCAGTAACATCTAAGTTCTCCTGATGGAAAATACTGGGATTTAGTGAATCCTGGCTTTTTCTGTAGGTATAAGTGACATGTCAGAATGATGTTGTATCTTGGGGACTGTGACTGTGCCTTCCAGAGCCCATTTATCAAAGGGCCTGGACCTTCCCAGGTACTTGATTCAGTGCCTTTGTAGTGGGTCAGAGCTTGTGGCATCCAGTGAATTAGATCAATGAATGAGACTTGGAGTCGGAGAGTAAAAGGGACCCAGTGCTTGAGAGCAGCCTTCTGCATAACATGTTGACTACTGACTCTCATCTGGCAGGAAGGGGGTTGCAGGAGTTCCTGAAGGGAGAGCAGCAGCCTTATCCTCAAAAACACAAAATACAGAAACCCCCAAATATAACAAACTAACATTTCTGGAGTATTTACTATGAGCCAGGAGCTCTGCCAAGCATTTTCGAACAGAGTCTTCTGCTTTCGTAGCATGATGTGGATACCCTGAGACCTAGCCATACTCTTCTAGGTGGCTATGGACATGTGTGAAAAAGAGGTGTGGAAACAAACAAACAAAGGAGTGGAGTCTACAACTCATGACTGTGTTCTTAGGGAAGCACTGTGGCCCATCATATGACTATCCAGCTGCTATCAACACATTTTGATAATGGAACTTTATCCTTAATGTTTCATTTAAAAATGGAATGATCTGTCTTGTGGATTACTTTTACATTTTATAGTTTAAAACTATTAGTTCAGTTCTATAAGTCTTCACAAAGTGGGTAGGTGTATTTTAAGACAGAACAAATGAGTAAGTGGGTCAGTGTTCTTGAAGCCAAGGTTCTCACTGAGAAACAAGGGCTATACAAGTACAGATACAGGGAGGTGAGAAAGAAACCTCTGGGGATGAATAGGGATTTCACTGTGAACTTAAGATCTCTAACATATACATATATGTATTTATGCATGTATCTGTGGGCATGTATGTGTAAGTGTGCATGCATGCATATATTTCTTTGCTGTGTCTTTTCAAAGGGTCAAGAAGCAAACATCTGTAGTGATTACTAATAAGCCTACCTAAGCACCTCCATGTTCGTCTTTAATATCACCCTCCTCTAAAACAAACCACATACCCCATAGAGATGCCAACATCTTGTTAGGTCAGGAAGTAAGAAACTTCTTTAAAAAAAAAAGGAGAAAGAAAGAAAGAAAAAGGTGCCCAAGAGCACAGGAAACAGTTTGAAAAGGGTTTGTTTATTGGCCAAATCTGGGATAATCTGAGCACCAAAATAATTAAGTATATATTAATTATAAACAATTGTGGGGAGGAATTATTATGTTCATACTGATAATGGATGGATGGATGTGGGGAGAGTAGGCACCTCTTGCTTATGAAATGACAGGTGCCGACTAGTAAATGCAGAGGGAAGGAGTGCTGGGGCAAGAAAAAGCAGCACATCACCACCATCATAGTAAATGTTGGATCACACAAGACTCATCAACAGATGTTAAATCCAAGCAGAAGTGTGTAGGAAAAGGATTTTTGAATGGTGTGAAAGTTTTTCTCATAGATTTCTTATTAGTTGTAAAAGAAAAGGGGTAATTATAAAGTGGAGAAATTGGACCATACTTTTACTGGGATCAAATTCTCATCACCATTCAGAGGCAGACAAGCATGTGCTTCCGGATGTGATATCCTGAGAACATAGCATCACCTATGTGATGGCCTGGCCTGGAAGATACAAGCTGGATCTAATCATGAGGAAACATCAGACAAAAGCTGTATTCAAAAAGCAGGGGAGGGAGAACTGTATTTCAAAAGAATAATTTTACAATCATAAAAGACAAATACAGGCTCTGGAAATGTTTCAGATTAAAGGATTAAGCTAAAGAAATGTGGCATCTAAGTGTAGTATCTGACCCTAGACAGGATCCTGTACTTGAGAGTAGGGGACCGGAGTGTGGGGGTACCCTAAAGGTCATTATTGGCTCAATTGGCAAAATTGGCAATGCAGTGTAGAGGATCATGTCAATGTTAAAAATACTAAAGTTAGTAACTGTAACTATTATATAACTGTGGTTATGTAAAAGAAAATCGCTCTTAGAAAACACACCGATGTATCTAGGAATAAAATCCTGGTAAGGCTCAAATGGTTGGTGGTGATGGGCTTATATTTCTATTTCTATTTCTGTGTATATATGCACACAATTTTATATATACTTAAATATATAAAACAGAGACATATGCAAAAAAGGAAATGGTAAATGTTAATAGCAATAGGTAACAATAGCTGAATCTGGGTAAAAGGTAAAACAGTATATGGCTTTTTTTGTACCATTCATAGTCTTACAACTTTTTTTTTTTATTTAAATGAATGTTCAAGTACAGTTTTCGCCCCCTTACTCCCATTCAAGTTCTCCCTATAGTCTTACAACTTTAAACTCTGAAAGTATTCCCCAATAAAAAGTTAAAAAATTAAAAAAAAAAACCCTGATATATTACCAAGTCAATGATGCTTTCTAAATAAATATTTTATTTTTTCTGTCCTTTCCTCTTTTCTTTCTCTTCATTTTTTTCTCTCTTCTTTTTCTGCCCATTTTTAGAAGTTCAAGGCTGGCGAAAAGGGCATCTCCGTGGGGCAGACTGTCATCACGAAACATCGGAACACCCGGTACTACAGCTGCAGAGTGATCGCCATAACATCACAAACCTTCTATGAGGTCATGTTTGATGACGGCTCCTTTAGCAGAGACACGTTCCCTGAGGATATTGTGGTGAGTTCCTGGGGTGCCTCTTCCCCAGTTTACTTTTTATATAACTAAAGCAGCTGAACCTTTCAGGAATCTTCCTTCTGGCTTTTGAAGTAACTCATTTCACTTACTATTTCATTCATGTGTGCTCTTTCCCACTGTGAAGAAATAGCATTTTCTCTTAGGTTCCTGAGCCTTCGTCATTGTAAACAGCAGCTAAGTAAACTTAGACTCATCTTCCCGAATTCTTTTAATTAAATGAGAAGTGTGTGTGGCCAGGAACATAAAATGGAAATTCACCTGTTCTTTTTTGTTATAGTTAGCATATTTGAATTCCTTTATTACTTTTTTTATTTATGCTTAACTGAAGAATATGGCTTTTTTTCATCTGACCTGACAGTGACATTTGTGCTCTGATGGATGTTTCATATGGGAGTAACAAAAATTACACAGAAAAAAGGCTGTGACTTTTACTGAGTTTCTTAACTGTGGTCTGGAATGGAACGTGTGTGTGTCCCTCGTCTACTTGTCTGTCTCCTCCTTCCTTTGTCCCCTCAATGAACCCTTGGGAATGATTTAGAGGCGCTAGTGAATGTGTCTCAGGAGCCTGTTTTTAACAGGATGTTTCAAAGAACACTTCTCCACAGAAGTTTTCTGAAACCGAGATCAGTCGAAGAACTGGGGTCAGGATTAGTCTAGTGGTCATTGTATTATCCCTTAGTGTTTAAGGGAAGTAACTCCTGCCTTATTCTAGGTCTGTTGATGCGTTGCTCTTGGTGGTTAGAAAGATGTTTCTTAATGACTCTTTTATAATAATAATTGTGTGTTATTGTTTGTTATAACAATTGTGTGTGTGAGATTGCTCATAAATATTTCTAGAACTTTGGTCTCCTGGGGCCAAAGAAACATTGATTTAGTCGGCTTTATTATGCTTTCTTCTCTTTGTTAAGAGGCACAAGTTTTTAAACAAAAATGACCTTGTTCAAAAGATTTTAAAGCAAATTAATATAGGCAAATGAACCATCCCAGGACTTAATAATATACCAGTAGAGTGCATTGTTCTTTTTTGCAAAATTCTAACTAGAGTTTCACTTTGCTACATTGCCATTGCCATTCATAAACAGCAAGCTTTAGGTAACATGCTTGCCTTGTTAGGTTGCCCCTTTAAGTGCTCAGTCCAAAGTCACTGAATACCTGTGTGCCAAGCATCACACTGGGTGCTAGCGAAAACAATGAGAAAGAAGGTGTGATTCTTGCTCAGTCCATGGGGCAGGCAGGCTGGTAAATGGGTGCTTTCTGTAAGTGTTATCAATGCTATGAATGAACCAGATGCAACTTACGACTTGTTGGATCCAGAAGAATGAGTCAGAGACTCCCACAGGGTTAGTCAGGCTGACACTGACATGTACCTTATGCCAGCACTGCTTCCAGAACCTGACGTGCATGGACTCATTTCTTCCTCACAACTGTACGTGCTAGGCACTACTCTTTTTCACATTTGAGTTCTAGGGAAACTGAATCACAAAGAGGTAAATAACTTGCCCAAGGTCACCCATGGCAAATAAGTCTCAGAAAGAGTATTCAATCCCAGAATTTGGCTTTAGAACATCAGTTCTCAAACCCTGGGGGAAAAGGACATTGAAAGCAAGAGGAGAATTGTTTTGCAAGGCCATGAAAGGTCTGAAAATATACAGGAGACTAAGTCCCTTGGCTTTCACCAGCCTTTCCGAGGTACATATGTATTTCAGGATCAACCACCTTTTGTGCATTCGGAGCCAGAAAAGGAGAGAAAACTTGGATGGGGAGTGTGGTGAGGGTGTGATAAAAGACTTTGAGCACTAATCCTCAAACCTGAGTAAATAGGAGTTTGCCCATGCTAGTAGTTAATGAATCCTAAATTCTCTTTCACTTCACAATCCTCCACACACCCAGCAGTTTTAAACTTTCCTGGAATATCTTTAACTTGTACATTGGAAAAGAGTGTCTGTGATCCTGGAAGTTTTTTGAACTTCCACAAGCCTTTCCTTTGACACCTTCTGTTCCTACTCTCTGTAAAGCAAAACAAGTTTGGTTTTAAGTATATGTGGGTGTTGTGAGAATACTGGCTCTGAAAGTTATAAGATTGTTCGGGAGTACCACGGCATTGAGATCAACAAGAATGGAAAAACAAAATTCTTGGTAGCTTGATGTGCATTACTTAGTATATTTAGTAAAGGTTCAAGGGGCTGTATGTGCATGCATGTGTATGTGGTCATAGCCTTAGCCTTGGAGAGAAGGGCAGCATGTACAGTGGCAGAAGGACCATAGAATGAGGGGAAGCCTACCTGAATTTATGTGAATGGTAATATCTTTGGGGAGGAAATATAGTCATCTGCAAGCAGGTCTTCTCTCTTTTATCCAGTCCTTCTTATCTCTACAAGGGGGGACCCACAAAAAAAAAACAGAGTCATCTTTTGGAGGGCAGGCCTCTCATAGTACAGAATTCCCATGCTAGGTGACTATTCTAGGAACCCATCTGTATTGGTGTACCAGCTGGCATTGTTGTGAGAGGCTGTGTTTGGCTTCATTACATTTTTTGGAAGACTCAACACATTTGCCCATTTCATCATGGGTGACTTAGGAGCACACCTGCCCGTGTGGCGCTGAGTGTTCAGCAGTTTTTGGTAAAAAGTGGCATGACTCCTGTGCCCCACTCTCCCTATTCACTGGATCTTGCCCTGGGCCACTTTTTTTTTGTTTCCCTGGATGAAAAGGTCCTCAAAAAAGTTTTGCTGATGTGCAGGAGGTGAAACAAAAAACAACAGAAGTACTAAAAGGCATCAAAATTGATGAGTTTAAAAACCATTTTGAGCAGTGGAAAAACATCTTCATAGGTGTATTACATCAAATGGAGAGTACTTTGAAGGTGACTGAAGTTTAAACATGTAAGTATAAGTACACAATTTTTTATAAATAAATTCCAAGTTTTTTTGGGTGTCCCCCCCTTGTGTACTCTCCCCCACCCCATCCCTGACATTCTTGGTTACTTGTTTCAGGCCTCTTACACCAAGAAGAAATGTTTCAATCATGTTGTTTTTTCCATACTTTCTAATAACATCACCATTTGTTGGCTTTTGTGGCTTCTTGCTCTTTGTTATCTTGGTGCTGACTTAGATGTCCCCATGACATCTCTGGTGGCTCTATAGGGAAAGTTTTTTTCGTTATAATATTGTATTAGTCAGAATTCTCTAAGAAACAAACCAATAGGGGTGTTTAAAGTACTTAATATAATCTATATATATATATTGTGTGAGTGACTTATTGGCTCATGTGGTTATGGAGAGTGTGAAGTCATGAGATCTACATTTGTTGTTCCCATCTGAGCCTGAAGGGCTGAGAAACAAGAGAGTTGATGGTGCAGTTCTGAGAGGTGTCCAACCTGCAGACCACAGGCTGCATGCAACTCAGGATGGCTATGAATTTTGTGCCCAACACAAAATTGTAAATTTACTTAAAACATTATGTGATTTTTATGTGATCACATGTTATAGTGTATTTATTGTGTGGCCCAAGACAGCTCTTCTTCTTTCTGTTGTGTCCCAGAGACACCAAAAGTTTGGACACCCCTTCAGAAGGCAGGCAGGCTTGAAACCCAGGAAGAGCCCATGTTGCATTTAGAGTCCAAAGGCAGGAGAAAGCTGACCCCCACCCAGGTCAAAGGCACTCAGGCAGGAAGAATTCCCTTTCAAGGGGAGGAGGAGGTTACCCTTTTTGTTCTATTCAAGACTTTAATTCATTGGATGAGCCCACTCACATTGGGGAGGATACTCTGCTGTACTCATTCTATCAATTTGAACATTAAACTGATCCAAAATACTCTCACTAACTCACTCAGAATAATGTTGGACTAAAACATCATTCAAGTTGACACATAAATTTAACCATCACAAATACATTCTCCTGAGGCATTTAGAAGACTCTTTGCCTGGTGGTACCAGAAGCTCTGACTCTGTGGCGGAGTGTAATTTCCTTTTCTATAAAACAGTGACCACATTGTTATGGTTGGTTTGTAGCACTCTGTAGATTCAGTCCATTAGCCGTGTACTTTGTGCTGGTCATCATCTATCTTCCCGCAAGGTGAAGTCATGGTATTTTAAGGCAAGCTTTTAAAATGTAAAGGATTATCAAAGGTTGATTGGGGCCTGTGTTTCTCACTGCAATTAATGAAAGCTACATGATTCAGTGCCTTTGATATATGTCACCTAGACTTTTGTTTGAGATAGGGGAATTTGATGTTACATTTTAAGACATATTGGATGAGTATAATTAAGTATATTATAAATATATTTACATGTAAATTATATTGATTCCCCTATATGATATAATGTATATATAATCGCATCATCATTTTTGATACTCATCTATACAGGACTGTCTTCTGGGAGGTGGGGGCCCTGCATTGGGGTACCCCAATGTTGAGTTTCATCAGGCAGTAAGAATAATGTAATCAGATGTGTTTCTGTCTCAGTATCTTGCAGATTGTGGCAGAATAATTATTTGATGGAAACACTAAATGCATTTCACATAACTCAGAGAAATCTTGTTTTCATTAGATGATATACCCATGACATCTGAAACTGGTGGTAGAAAATGACTTTTTTCCTTCTGTTTGAAAACTTTCTAATCCACACAATGTGCTTATCAGGTGTGAGTACAGCTGGGAAGGTTCTTTCTTCAAATACACTTGAAGTCAGTATTATGGCTATTGAAGAATGAGCTTCTCTAATCTGCGAGTACTTACTAACTAGCACAATCTCCGTTTTTTTAACTACGAAAATCAAATTTGGAATATGAAGTTTAATCATCCAAAACTACCTATGGCATGAAAATCTTCCCTTATGAGGCCTAATGCTTTAGTAAAGAAAGTTACATTTCCTTATTTATACAATCACTGATTCCAAATCACTTTGTAAAACCATAGAAGAGAACCTTTACTGCAGGCTGGCCTATCCATATTTTAAATGAGTTTGCCAGACATTAAAATGCCTATTTTAGGGTTATGTGACCAGAGAGAGTATTTGAAGCTGTAGGGAGAAACGTTCTTTAGACTACCAGGAAATTTATATTCATACCTAGGTACTTTATTTCTGTGATAGCAAGAAAAATGTCCAAAAATTTTCCTCTCAACAATACACCTGCAGAATATGTGTATCAGTCCAGTTAAACTCAGCATGCAGTCTGTAGCTTTCAAGGGCAGTAATAAATGATGTATTGCAACACGCCTCCACCTGTCAGTCTATGAAATTGCCACACACTTCCTGATGAATTTTTTTGTCTCCTACTATTTTGATGGGAATGAAATTACCCACCTGAGGTAACTCAATGAGCACAGAGATTCCAGAGCCTGCTTTGAACCTCTGCTAAACCTGGCATCCTGGAGCATGTCCATGTTGACATTAGAGTGATGACTGCTTCCTTTTGTCCAACCTTAGAGCTCATTTCGAAGGAGGAGGTTTGGTCAACAGGATCTGGATAGTTCTAGGATGAGCATTTAACATTCACCAGTGGATGTGACAAGGGAAACAGGACCATTTAGAAATTTGACAGCAAGAGTCCATCACTGAAATTTCCATGAGGACTTGCTACATTTTTCAGCCTCTGTTGAAATGTGAAAGAAGCATAAGAACTATACTCTTCGGGGTTCTGGGGATATATTGTCATGACCTTTAGTTTTGGGGGGCTGTACGGTACAAACTGAAGTTCTTAGAGCTAATTTTTTTCTAATTTTTTTAAAGCAAACTGCTTAAACTTTTGAGCCTCAGGTTTTTTCCCCACTAAAGAAGGACTAATATTTCCACCTTCTAGGATTATTGGAAGGACTAAATGAGATAAATGCCTAATACATAGTGGGCTCAATATCATTTTTTTTTTTATGATATTAACTTTAGTCGGTGGAACTCTTTTTTCCTTTGTCCTCTCCATTTAGTTTATGCTGTGTTTTCTGTTCTGATGAAACTTGGTTGGAAGACGTGTCCTAAGAACTTTGTTCCCACTTGTTAGATTAAACGGGGGCCTGCATGTGTGAGATTTCACTGTGTTAGCTTATTGTTTCCACTGAGCTAGTAGGTGTAGGGGTGACTCTGGATGTTCTGGAGGCGAGAGAAAATATCCAAGTGGGGCAGGGTTGAGAAACTAAGAAAAATGTTGTTCCCAGAAGCATTCTATACTGTGGGATCCTGGGAAGCACTTGTAGATTCCTCTTGTCTTCTAGTTTTGAGGTACCCTGCATTTTCAAGTCAAATGGAAATCATACCTCATCCCACACCATCTGTTATGTTGACTCCAGGTTATTGTCCCTAATCACCCTCCTTACCCCCTAAGGTCCCAACATGTTCTTTCTAGAATCAATGGAAATTTGCCAGATGAGGCTCCAGAAACTTTGTTGGTTGAAAATGCTTGAGGTATGGCCCACATGGCATTTAACTGCTCAGAAGCAGTGCCCTAGCTTCTCCTTCCTGACAGAGGACGGACCTGAGAGTCTGTGAGGTGAAGGGTTCACCAAATTCCCACTGATGCTTGCTTTATCTCGGGAAGCCTTTTATATATGCCAAAGAATATCATTTATTAATTTGATTTTAATCAATATTCAATTTAAAATTTACTTTTCTAAGCCTTTAACTTCAGCTGATAAATTTTATTTTAATACTGTATCTAAACATTTTACACAAAAATAAGAACAAACTCATTTGTTCCTTTATTAATGTTTATAGAAATGTATAAATTTGACAGATCAAATCCTAATCATTTTACATTTAAGTAATCAAATTTCCTTGAACATCTTAACTATGATTACAGATTTAATATATACAGTTCTTACAAATGTCACAATTTTCTAAGTACTTAATGTCCATAACTCTAATAAACCAGACATTAGTTCAGTTGTTCAAATTCTCTTATTTCAAACATCTTCAAAAAACAAATAACATAAAGCAGTGCAATATTTATAAAACACATTACCTTTATAAATATAATTTATATTGGATTGATTGTGTTTAAACACAATGTAATTGATGGATACATAAATAGAAAGAATATACTCACCAAGGGGAATAGAATTACTATCTTTACTAGCAGCTTACTAAGAAAAAATCATCAAAGAACCTCAGGGCCTTTCAGAGGCAGAGAGTTTGGTTGTATCTTTGAAAACTAAACCCACGGTTGATGGGCAGGGGCTTCTAACTAAGGTCAGATTTCATCTGATTCATCAATTCTCTAAACCTTGCATCCTTCATGAACTATCTCAGGTTAGGCCCTGGGATTTTATTCCCTTTTGTGTAATTCTTGTGTGGGTTTCTGCATTAAAGCCTGGGGCATGCTGATGAATTATTAAAGCTCTTATTTGAGTCGGACTCCCTTTCTTTTTTATAAATTGTATGTATCTTAATGACCATGGTTCTGTAGCTGTCTTCATTGACAATTTCCATTTAGCACTGGTGATCCTCTGAAGAAAAGTACGTCATTCCCCTGATGTCCCATGCAGGAGATTAACTAGTTGCTCTAAAGACACACTGTCAGTTATATTTTTCTTCAAATATATACCTTCTTCACTTGACAGTATTTCTCTTACTTGTGTAAGTATTTCTTTTGGTAATTATATCAAGGTGATGGTTTAGGGAACTTATTCCCAGGATAAAGTTTCCTAGTGTATGCTTTTAAAGGGGATTCAAGGTGCACCATCTTATCCTCTATCTAAAAAATCAAAATAACAGTATTGAACCTGCAGACAATGTTATTAATTTCCAGGACCTCACCATTTCTTTTCAGTGCAGAGCTCAAATCCAAAGGTGACAGTCAACATGAACCAAATCTATCCTGTGTTTGGAAATACTCAGTGATATTCTTTTTGATTTATGTGTTCAACACTGCTAGGTACCATAGGGGATTCAAAGTTGTGTAAGCATAGGTGTAGGAGTAATCGAGGTGTTACAGAGGCAAAATAGAATACCCAAGTGATTTGAAACACTAAGAAAAATGTTGACCCCGACCAGTATGGCCCAGATGGTTGGATGTTCCACAAAGCAAAAGGTCGCTGGTTTGATTCCCAGACAGGAGAGAGAGAGTTCTCAGAAGTATTTTATGCCGTGGGATCCTGGGGATCTCTTGGGTTTTCAAGTCTAGTAGTCACGGAGACAGTCTATTACAGTAGCAGAGACCGGGTTGACCAAGAGACACCTCTTGTCAGTGGGGCCTCCTCAGCTTTGGGAATTCATGCCCCGTCCCAGCCCATTTGTGTTGTTTATTACTGATGTTTCTTACCTTACCCCCGCATCAGGAGCTGATCTAAAAGATTTTATAAGAAAAATATTCAGTGAATGTTATTGAAAATAAGTTCACAGATAAAGTAATCATGATGGGGAGGAGTTGAGCTGGGTTACTGATTTGTAAGGACCCTTTATATATCCTATGTACAAGTCCTTTGTTGGATGTTTTGTATTTTTTCTCCTAGTTCAAGTAATACTTAATTTTGTGAATATAACTATTTATTTATCCATTCACCAGTTGATGGACATTGGATTATTTCTTATTTTGGGCTATTGTGAGTAATGCTGCTATGAAAATTTGCTTTGAAGCCTTTGTGTGGACATGTGTTTTCATTTCTCTGGGATAAATATCTAGGAGTGAGATTACTGAGTTGTATGTTAGACGATGTTTGGTTTTATTAGAATCTGCTATCCTCTTCAAAAGTTGCTTTACCATTCTGTATTCCCACCAGTAATATGTGAGGTTTTAGTTACTCTACATCTTCGCCGACACCTGATATTGTCAGTCTTTTGGATAATACCATTCTAGTGGGTGTGGAGTTATATCTCAGTGTGATTTTAATTTTCATTTTGCTGATAATTAATGATTTTGAGCACCTTTTCACATGCTTATTAGCCATTCTTACATCACCTTTGTTGAAAAGCCTACTAAAATATTTCACTGATTTTTAAAAACGATTTTATTTATTTATTTTTAGAGAGGGGGGAAGGGAGGGAGAGAGGGAGAGAAACTGATTGATATATCGGTTGCTTCTCTCACCCCCGACTGGAGACCTGGCCTGCAACCCAGGCATGTGCCCTGACTGGGAATTAAACCAGTGACTCTGGTTCTCAGGTCAGCACTCAATTCACTGAGCCACACCAGCCAAGGCTATTTCACTGATTTTTTAATTGTGCTACAAGAGTTTGTTTTATATTCTGTATTTGAATCCTTTTTTAAGATATGATTTATAAATATTTTCTTCTAGTTTGTATCTTGTTTTCACTTTCTTGATAGTGTCTGAAGAACAAAAGTTGTAAATTTTGATGAAGCCCAATTTATCAATATCTACCTTATCAATCATGGTTTTAGTTTATTACTTAAGAAGTCTTTGCCTAACTCAAAATCACAAAGATTTTCTCTTACATTCTCTTCTAGAGTTCATAGTTTTAGGTGTTACATTTAGAACTATTATCCATTTTGAGTTAATATCTGTGTGTCGTGTGAGGCACCATAGGGTGAAATCCATACGACATAATTTAATGAATTGTGATAAGGATTAAATGAGAAAAGATTTATAATCATCATAGTGCAGGTCCTTACACATAGTAGCTACTCAAAAAAAAAAAATGTGGTTCCTTTCTGCCCTTTGACTTACCTTTCTCAAAATTGCACAACAGAAGGGGAAAATCTATTTTCATTATTTCTTTTAGTATTCTGAACTTTAAGAAAGCCTTTCGGACAGCTCATTTGTTGATCTACTTAATATCAGGAATATTTTGGAAATGTGCATTGTATAGGTCTTCACAAATTTAATTCAAACATTATAATTTCTATACCTTTAGAGAAAGACTAGAAAATACCAGATAAAGTAGTGGTTCCTTCTGCAGTGAGATCTTAGTGATAAATGTGCTTAGATCTAAAAAATACTTCCACAGATTTTAGATCACTGTTTTCAATATCATGTCAAACTGAGACATAGTTTGTTTTTCCAAAGAAATAAAGCAGGAAGGGAGGGGTAAAGAAGAAAAGAACTTTTTGTAAAAGTGCAATAGAAGTTAATGAAGAAGTACTTAAAGAAGAAATTAAACTCCAATTTTTCCATTTTAACCCAGACTTGTCTGTCATAACTTAACTCAGTTAGATATATAGCATCCACTAAGCTTCAAACTTCTTAAAAACAAGGACCATGTCTGTTTAAATTACTGGTATGTACCTAGCTCTCAGTACAGAGCCTGGTTTGTAGTAAGTGTATAATAAATAGTTGTTGAACTAAATAATGACTAAATAAATTAATACTAACAGCCATCACATTCAGGTATTAAATTTGCTATTCTAGACATTAGTATATTATTTTAAAATTCATTATCAACGTTAAGAATTGTTTTTAAATTTCGGTCCAAGTTTGTATTGTAGGTTTCATGCCTTTCCAGGCAAAGAACGTGTTGTTCTTAGAGCAGAGCTGTGTTCCACCAAGACTTCAGTATTTTCAGCTTCCACATAGATCCCTGTAAACAAGAAGGTCCCTGAAAATATTTGAAAACACTGGTTCAGGTAAAGTGAATTGTTATGTACGGTTTCACTGCCATGAGAGTGAGTACTCTTCATGAGAAGAGGGCTGAGGGAATTAATGCAGCATGGAATTTAATGAAATTAATGCAGCTTGCTGGTACCTGTGTGTGCCCGAGGGCTGGAGTATTAGGAAATGTCTCCAATGGTCTTAGCTGGCTTCCCCATGAATGTTTAGCTCTGAACTCTGGATATTAGTGACAACACTTCTATATTTCAGAGTAGGCTAAACAAACTTTCATTTAAGAGAAACTACAGACATCATGAAAATTCCTTATATGTTTTCATAAGTACATGGTCAGATCACTATTTCTGCACATCATAGTAGAGTATCAGAATGTCATCATTCATAATTGACTGTTCTATTTCTTTTTAAATGAAAATGGTACACTAATATCTCTGATGCGAGGTTTCAAACTTTTAAATCTTTCCTTCCTCTAATCTCATTTTGACATCAAAATGAGGTATTGTCACTGTGTCGTATAACCATGCATGTCTCATAAAGGCCTTAAATTTTCCAGAGCTGACCCTTTCTGTAGCATACTTGTAAGCATAGTGTTCTATATACAACTTCTGAAATATATAGCTAACATTGAGAGCTTCCTGAGGCAAATAGTCAACAGGGAACTGCCTGTGTACAAGCCCTTTTACATTATCTTTCATCTTCAACCAACCCCAGATGCGAACACACCAGGATATCACATATACATTGGTGACACCTCCCAGATGATATTGGGTCATAAATTAACAGTTATGTTCTATTTGATCATGGAGTTCAAATTATTTTGGTAATAGAGTGAACTTATTGTTCGCAAGTGTATTAAGTAGAAGTCAGTACCATCTATTTAGTTATGAACTGACACTCTTTAATTTAAAATTTTTTATTGTATTTTTTTATTACCTTTTAGTCCTCTTATACCCTCCCCCAGCAATCATCACACTGTTGTTGTCTATATCTGTGAGTCCTTTTTCCTTTTTGCTCAATCCCTTCACCCCCTAACCTCTGCCTCCCCACCCCAATCATCATCCTGCTCTCCATCTATGAGTCTGTCTCTATTTTGCTTGTTAGTTCAGTTTGTTCATTAGACTCCACATGTGACTGAAATCATATGGTGTTTTTCTTTCTTTGACTGGCTTATTTCACTTAGCATAATGTTTTCCAGGTCCATTCATACTGTCACAGAGTGTAAATTTTTTCTCTTTTTTAAGACTGACGAGTATTCCATTGTGTAAATATCCCATAGTTGTTTTATCTACTTATCTGTTGGTGGACACTTGGGCTGCTTCCATATCTTGGCAATTGTAAATAATGCTGCAATGAACATAGGGATGCTTATGTTCTTTTGATTTAGTGTTTTGGGTTTCTTCAGATATATTCCTAGTAGTGGGATTGCTGGGTCAAAAGCCAGCTCTATTTTTAAATTTTCGAGGTGTCTCCATTCTGCTTTCCATAGTGACTGCACCAATCTACATTCCCACCAACAGTGTAGAATGATTCCCCTTTCTCCTCATCTTCACCAACACTTGTTTATTGATTTATTGATGATAGCCATTCTGACAGGTGTGATGTGATACCTTATTGTCGTTTTACTTTGCATTTCTCTGATGATTAATGATGTTGAGCATCTTTTCATACATCTAACGGCCATCTGTTTGTCCTCTGGGGAAGTGTCTATTCAGGTCCTTTGCCCATTTTTCAATTGGGTTGTTTGCTTTTTTTGGTGTTGAGTTTCGTGAGTACTTCATAAATTTTGGATTTTAACCCCTTAACAGATATATTGGCAAATATGTTCTCCTATTTTGTGGGTTGGCTTTTTATGTTGTGGATTATTTCCTTTGTCATGCAAAACGTTTTAGTTTGATGTAGTCCCATTTGTTTATTTTTTTCTTTTGTTTCCCTTGCCTGGGGAAATATATCTGATAAGATATTGCTGCCTATGTTTTCTCCTAGGATTTTTGTGGTTTCAGTTCGAACATTTAAGTCTTTGAACCATTTTGAATTTATTCGTGTGTGGGGCGTAAGAAGGTAGTCTAGTTTCTTTTTTCTGCGTGTATCTGTCCAGTCGTACCAACAGTATTTATTGAATAAACTGTTTTTAGCCCATTGTATGTGCTTGCTTCCTCTGTCAAAAATTAATTGGCTGTAAAGGTGTGGGTTTATTTCTGGGTTCTCATTCTGTTCCATTGATCATGTGTCTGTTTTTTTGCCAGTACCAAGCTGTTTTGAATACTAAGGGCTTATACTACAGTTTGCTATTAGGCAGCATGATTCCTTCAGCTTTATTCTTCTCTTTCAGGATCACTGTTGCTATGCAGGGCCTTTTGTGATTCCCTATACATGTTTGAAATATTTGTCTAGTTCTGTGAAATATACTATTGGAATCTTGATAGGAATTGTGTTGAATCTACAGATTGTTTTGGGTAGTTTGGTTTTTAATGATGTTAATTCCTCCTATCCATGAACACAGTATGTGCTTCCCTTTATTTGTATCTTCTTCAGTTTCCTTCAGTGTCTTATAATTTTCTAAATACAGGTCTTCTACATCCTTGGTTAGATTTATTCCTAGGTATTTTATTCTTTTTGAAGCAACTGTGAATGGGATTGCTTCCTTGATCTCCCTTTCTGTTAGTTTGTTATTGGCATATAAAAATGCAGCTGATTTCTAGATATTAATTTTGCATCCTGCTACTTTGCTGAATTTATCAGTTCTAGTAGTTCTTGGTGGAATCTTTGGGGTTCTCTGTGTACAGTATCATGTCATCTGCAAGTAAAGATGGTTTTACTACTTCCTTTCCAGTTTGCATGCCTTTTGTCTCTTCTTGTCTGATTGCCATGGCTAGGACTTCTAGTACTATGTTGAGTAAGAGAGGTGAAAGGGGAATTCCTGTCTTGTTCCCAGTCTTAAGGGGAATGCTTGCAGTTTTTGCCCTTTGAGTATGATGCTGGTAGTGGGTTTGTCATATATGGCCTTTATTATGCTTAGGTATGTTTCCTCTAGTCCCACTTAACTGAGAGTTTTTATCATAAGTGGGTGCTGGATTTTATCAAATGCCCTTTCTGCATCTATTGATATGATCATGCGGTTTTTACCCTTCATTTTGTTTATGTGGTGAATCACATTTATTGATTTGCGAATGTTGTACCAGTGTTGCAATCTCAGAATAAATCCCACTTGATCATAGTGTATGATCTTTTTGATGCATAGCTCTATTCAGTTTGCTAATATTTTGTTGAGGATTTTAGCATCTATGTTCATCAGGTATATTGACCTATAATTTTATTTTTTTGTAGTGTCTTTATCTGGTTTTGGAATTAGGATAATGCTGGCCTTGTAAAATGAGCTTAGGAGTCTAACTCTTGAATTTTTTGAAATACTTTGAGAAGAGAGATTTTATCAGTTCTTAGAATGTTTGGTAAAATTTACCTGTGAAGCCATCCAGTTGAGGGATTTTGTTTGTTGGGATTCTTTTGATTACTGCTTCCATTTCACTAGGTGTGATCTGTGTATTCAGATTCTCTGATTCTTCCTGATATAGTTTAGGAACATTATATGTTTCTGGGAATTTATCCATTTCGTCTGGGTGTCCAATTTGTTGGCATATTGTTGTTCATACTTTCTTACAGTCCTTTGTATTTCTTTGGTGTCAGTTGTTATTTCTCCTCTTTCATTTCTGATTTTAGTTATTTGTGTCCTTTCTCTTTTTTCCTTGATCAGTCAGGATAAAGGTTTGTCATTCTTTTTATCTTTTCAGAACACAAGCTCGTGGATTCATTGATATTTTTTCATACTGTTTTGTTTATTTCTTCTGTGATCTTTATTATTTCTATAGTTCCGCTCACTTTGAGCTTCGTTTGTTACTTTTTTCCATTTCCCTTAAGTGTAAAGTTAGATTGTTTGTGAGCTTTTTCTTGTTTCTGTAGATGAACCTGTAATACTATGAATTTCCCTCTTAGGACTGCTTTCTCAGTCTCCCACAGATTCTGGAAATTTGTGTTCTCCTTTTTATTTGTTTTAAGTTATCTTTTGAATTCTTCCTTGATCTTGCTGTTCACCCATTCACTGTTTAATAACGTGTTATTTAGCTTCCATGTCTTTGTGTATTTTTTGTTTGTTTGTTTTCTTCTTGTTACCGATTTCTAGTTTCAGAATATTATGGTCAGAGAAGATGCTTGATATGATTTCAATCTTTCTAAATGTATTGAGACTTGTTTTGTTTCCTAACATGTGGTACATCTTAGAAAATGTTTCATATGCCCTTTGAAAAGAATGTACATTTTGCTGCTTTGAGATGAAATGCACTAAAGATAATTAAATCCATTTCATCTAGAGTGTTATCTAAGGCCACTGTTTCCTTGTTGTTTTTCTGTCTGGAAGATCTGTGCATTGAAGTGAAGGGCTGTTAAAAATCCCTACTATCACTGCATTTGTATCATTCTCTCTTTTTATGCCTATGAAGATGTGTTTCAAATATACAGGTGATCCTTTGTTGGGTGCATAAATGTTCACTGGGGTTGCGTACTCTTGTTGGATTGTTCTCTTTATCATTTTGTATTGTCCTTCTTTGTCTCTTACTTTCGCCTTGGTTTTAAAGTTTATTTTATCAGAGATAAGTATTGCTACCCCTGTTCTTTTTCCCCTTGCAAGGCTTATCTTTTCCCATCCTTTTAGTTTTAGTCTGTGCGTATGTTTCATTCTAAGGTGGGTCTGTTGAAGACTGCATATATGTGGGTCTTGTTTTCTTATCCGTTTATCTACCCTTTGTCTTTGATTAGAGCTTTTAAACCATTTGCATTTAAAGTGTTTGTTGATATATATGTATTTTTTGCCTTTTTTTTAAAACTATATCCCTGGTTGGTTTTTTGTTTATTTTCTTTTTCTTAAAGGAAGCCTTTTAACATTTGTTGTAATACTGGTTTTGTAACCAACTCCATTAGCCTTTTCTTGTCTGGGATGCTCTTTATCTGCCTTTCCATCTAAGTGATATCTTTGCTGGGTAAAGTAGCCTTGGCTTTAGGTCCTTGCTTTTCATATCTTTGAATGTTTCATGGAAATTCCTTTTGGTCTGAAATGTGTCTGTTAATAAATCAAATGACAGTTTTATGGGAGTTTCCTAATAAGTAACTAACTGCTTTTCTCTTGCAGCATTTTATGATTCTCTCCTTGTCTTGAAGCTTCGCCATTTTTATTATGGTGTGTCTCGTGTGGGCTTCTTTTGATTCATTTTGTTTGGTGCTCTCTCCACGTTCTGGACTTTGTTTTTTCCTTCACGGTGTTAGGGACATTTTCTGTTATTATTTCTTCAAATAAGTCCTCAATCCCCTACTCTCTCTCTTCTCCTTCGTGTATGCCTGTGATGCAGTTTTTGTTGCACTTCATGAAGTCCTGAAGGACCATTTAACCATCCTCAATTTTTAAATTTTATTTAATTAAAATTTTTTTTTTGCTGCTCTGCTTAGGTGTTCTTTTCAACCTTGTCTCCCAAGTCCCTGATTTGATCCTCTGCTTCATCTAACATACTGTTTATTCCTTCCAGTGTGTATTTTTTTTTCAGATATTGCATTCTTTATTTCTGAGTGGTCCTTTTTTTTTTTTATGGTTTCTATATCTTTTCATGCTGTTGAGTATCCTTATGATCATTACTTTGAACTCCATATCTGATAAATTGCATGCCTCCATTTCATTTAGCTCTTCTTCTAGAGAATTCTCTTATTCTTTCATTTGGAGCTTCTTTGTCTTCCCATTTGGCTGCCTCTTTGTATTTGTTTCTGTGTGATCATTAGATCTGCAAAGACTCATGCAGACCGACATCAGACACTGCCTGTGACTGGCCCTGGGAAACACATTTGGATCTGTCAGGGATGCACAGCTTGTAGCTCCCTCTGAGCACTAGACTTTAAGGAGTCTCAGCTAAAGTTAAAGCTTCCAGTGATCCACTCTACCTGCAGGCTGTCTGATAGGCTTAGTCACTGAAAGAGCCTCCAGTTTTACTCCTCAGTAACAGGGTTTAAGCTCTATAGGGTGAAATGAGGGATCCCTGCAGGTGGGGCTGTTCCTTCCCACAGGCTGATTCCACATGGAGGGGAGTGCTCTGCCTGAGAAAGATGGCCTCTGCAGTGTGGGGAATGACTTATCACAGGGATCCTGGCTGCTGACCCCTAAGCTCTCTCCCCAGAGCCACCAATCCCAGACTCTCCTCACAGGGCTCTAGCGTGCTCTGCCTTCCCTCTGCTGAAGCCCAGGGTAGGTGGCTGCAAATGTGTTTTTGTGTGTTGGTCCTTTAGGAGGTTGTTTGCATCTTTAGCCACCTCTCCCTAATGGACAGAAACCCCACTGCGTTTTACAGCCGGGTGGTAATTGGGTTCCTTTCCTGGTTCAGGTGCTATAGTCTGAGGAGCCCAGCTTGTGGTTTAGATCACACACTTCTCAGGGGAAACCCACAGCCACTAGAACATCCCTCCAGTACTTCAGATGCTGTCTGTGAGAACCTGGCAAGCCCTCTTGCGCCTCCACACTATCTACCAGTGTCAGTGTGGTGAGGTGGTTTCTTCTGTAAGTCCTGGGTTATAAGGCTTCTCTCTAGCTGGTGTTCAGTTAGTTATTCAGAATGATTTTTCTATAATTTAGATGCAGTTCCACTTTGGTCCTAGGAGAAGGTTAGTGTAGCTTCTACCTACTTTGCCGCCATCTTGAATCCTCTCAAGTCATTTCACTTTTTAGTCTTTCTCTTTAAAGTGGGGATATTTGGCATAGCGGCTCTTACAGGCCTCTTCAGATTCTGGCAGGGGAGAAAAGCAATGGGTTATCTCTAATCATCTCTGACCATAAGCATGGGAGTGTGTCCTGCCACAGCCGTCCCCTCTTTTGTACATACACATTCTCCTGTCATGATTTCAGGCTTTAACAATCACTTGCGTGAGAAATGTGAGGCCAAGGCCTGGAAAGTGGCTGTTATATGGGTTCATAATGCCACACTCCCAACATGTCATGTCATTTGTGTATTGCATTACCATTTAAAGAACAAGTTATTCTTAACTCTCAGCCCAGGCATAATTTTTCTTGAGATATTTTTACACACCTTGATTTTTTTTGCAGTTGTACATTTCACCGTAGAAACTTTATAAGCCTTTTCTCCCCCCCATAGCAGCAGGCTGAGACCCACACATCAGTCTGTTTTATCAGTTCTGTACTTTTTGCTTCACCCATTTGGGAGTCACCCAGTTGGTTTAAGTTAAAACAGCTCTTCTTGGGTGCCCACTGGAGAATAAGATAGTGCTGCACGAGTAGGTCTCTTTCTTGGGGTATTGATCTAAAAGGATGCTCTCTTTCTTTGGCCATGGAAGAAGGTGATAAGAGCTAAAAGAATATAGCCAGAGAGTGACTGAGATTAGGTTAAGGGAAATGTTAACTGTTCATCTGTGTCTGATTTTTCTTCCATTCTTGTGCATATTCCATTCCCAATACTTTGGTGATAGAAGAGAGCGCTTAGACAAGGGCTTTGGAAATTTAGGAACCATAATGTTAGTTCTGCCGGTCACTTCCAGTGGGACTTGGATAGGTCATTCAATGAGGGAATCTTAGCCACAGTGTTGCTTGTCTGGTTCTGAGTAGTCATGGCTCAGCTCAGGTCTGCTGCATGAATGAGACAGGCTAATGAGTAAGTGTGCGGCCCCTCTCACTGCAGCCTTTAAAACACCCCATTCCCTCCCCCATTCTCCTCTGTGACCCCTTCCAACTCCTACCCCTAGGGGAAGTTTCTTCTGCCATATGCCTGTGAATGGTTCTCAGGCTCTTTATCGAACACAAGTAAGCAGGTAGCTCACTACCAATTTACTGCTATAATGATTAGGACACATTTGTTTCTTTGTGTAGAGTGTAAACACTGCCTTTGCGATACTCCATGAGCCAGTCTTAGTTTGTGACTTCTAGTGCAAAACTGGGGGAAAAAACCCCACATTCTCTTTCCATGCCTATAGAGAGCCATCAGTTTCTTCCTGAGTATTCTCAAATCCAAACAAAACTGTCCTGCCTGAATCAGTTAATACACATTTGTTGTGGGAAGGAATGAATGATTTCATGAAAAAATGTTTTTCAGAATGCTCTTCCTCCAGGACACTCAGGATGATATTTTTTGGACGATGCCCCACTCAGAATGTTGCTCTCAGGTGTGAGAACACAGTGCCCCAAACCCAGCCTGACCCTGCAGACATGACAGCTCTGGTTCTGCAGTCTGCTGTGGAGCACTTCCCACTGCAGCTAGGAGCCATGTTACATGAATTATTTATGCCACTATTAAAAATCATGTTTGCAGAGACTATTTAATGGCACAAGATAATAAATGGAAAAATCAGGCTCAAAAATTGTATATACAGTATGATCCCAATTATATATAAAAATATAAATATGCAAAGCAAAAATTCTCAAAGGAAATGCATCAAAATGTTACTGATTATATCTGAAGAGTGTAATCATGGGTGATTATGATTTTCAACTTTATCACCTTATGGTTTCCATATGAGCATGTTTTATTTTTATAATCAGAAAAAATGTTATTTTTTTTTAAAAGATCTGAACCCTTCTGAGAATTCTTTATATTGTGACTCATTTTCCCTGATTTTCCTTATCTGGATTCTTTTAGATTCTTATGTCAAAATTTCATTTTAGTTCCCCCATTTCTTAGCTGTCTGGGATATAATAACCATAGAGGGTGCTAATAATCTTTCTGTTAAATGCTTCTGCTTTATAGCAGAAGTTCTATATGTAGTAGTTCTTATATCTATCTTTTCATTTATTTTTTAATTTTTATTGAGTTTATTGGGGTGACATTGATTAATGCAATTATATAGTTTTCAGGTATACATTTCTACCATACATCAGCTGCATATTGTATTGTGTGTTCACCAACCCAAGTTTTCTTTTTTTTTATTTTAATGCTTGCATTTTCTACTAGAGTTGCATAAAGTAAAAAAACTCATCTGTTTTTCTCACTGCAAATCCTAAAGCAAAGGAGGTGCTTGAAAATTAGGTGTTGAATGAATGACTGCCACCCTATCTTCTTCCTAGGTGTTTGATTCCTGCCTGCCTACAGCACTGGGTTGTTTGGATTTCAACTCGGATAACATTGTCTGATCTGCTGTAGGAGATTATTGGCTTCTCACTGCATTCTTTCTTCACAAGTTTGAATCCCAAGGGTCACCTTCTACCAAGGTTTTGTTGTCCCCTCACTGTCATCCTTCAGATGGTCCCTGTTGATACAAATCATATTCAGTCACAGTTCACATCAAAGTCACCAGCTGCCAGTCACTGCGCTTTGCTTTTCTGTTCTCTCCTTTTAAATATATTAGTTACAATTCTCCCCAAAACTGTACTTTTGTATTATCACCTCCATTTGATTGATGAAGAATCCAGGACATAGAGAGGTAAAACAGCTTTTGCCTGGTAACAGCTCTTTGACCCCACGTAGTGTGACTCCGGACTTGGAAGCACTAGCCTGTGCTGCTTTAATGTGATGTGTCCTGTGTGAGTCCAGCACACATGCTAGGAGGGAGCACACACACCACAGAGTGAAACAGGAGTCTGGTGCTGACACTGTGATCTCAAAGCCACCTGTGTGGCACGTGAGTACAGGATAGCCTTCTTTCCCACAAGGCTTATCTTTACCTTTCCTTTCATCTTTCTTTTTCAGCTTTTGGAACTGGCATTTATTTTTAGAAACCATTACAGAGATGTTCACTTCAAGCCTGTCTTTCTCCATTTTGCAACATAAATTTTTATTGATACGATATTTTGTTTCCCACATGCATTTTAGCCTCTGCCAACATGTATAAAAAGGGGAAAAGATCTGTCCTAAATAGATGGAAAAAATTTTCCCCCTCTTTGAATATGTAGAGTTTTGATCCTGGGGTCCTTCCACATTAGTGTCTGCAGAAAAAGTAGGAGAAGGTTGCAGCCAGCTCGGGGCAGTTCTTAGAAATGGTTCTTTCCAACTTTCCAAGTTGGGAAGAATTGGATATACAGCAGACAACCATGTAACCCTGGGCAAAGGAGTTGACACCAGTTATCCATAAATTTGAGGTAAATACTAGGATCATTATTGGAATTATTGAAATACAATGTATAAAGCAGTTAGGATGGTGCCCAGCACATAATAAACATTCAGGTAGTGTTTGTGATTGTGGTTTGGTTATTTTTGTTGGTGATTGGGCAGTAATTTTTAGTCAGCTCCTTGGTTAGAGGATTCCTGAGCAATAAGACTACTAGTAACACTTGAAAATTATACATCTTCTATACCTTTATCAAAGGAGAGGTTATTGAAAGACATCTAAAAGAATTAACAGAAAAATTTAAACAAATAAATCTCCTTTTCAAATAGTTTGTATATCAAGGGCTTCTAGAAGTTGAACTTAAAAGATTTCCTATTTTGGCTTCTGTGATGGGGCATCAGCCCAGGGATCATTGGTGGGATCATCCAGAACACTCCTCAGAAGAGAAAGGGGTCAGGGCTACAGCTCTATCCTCCTGGCTTGGCCAGCCTGTGAGTATATTCAGTGCAATAGCCTGACCAACTGTTGGCACCCAAATAAAGTCAAGTCGTTGACACCAAAGGCTCCAACAGTGCTCCTGCTAAATGCTGCTGGAGCCACCAGCTCGCTTCTCTCTTAGGCCCTACTTGTTTTTAAGTGTTACCTTGCTGTTCTCACCACAACTTACCTAGCCAGGTTAGTGCAGGAGTTTTAAATAATGGGGACTCTGTGATCAGTTCAGTTTGTATGGAGAGTGATTTAACATTGAGGGAAGGCATGAGTAGTTTTGGTTAATCATAAGGAGAGGAAGTTCTTGATACAATTGGTAATAAGAGGGTAACTCATGGACACAGAGAGCTCCTACTTCCCTGCCACTTTCCCGTTATCACATACAGTTCCTCAGACTGTGGATATTCATTTATATGTTTGAGTCTCCCACTGGACTCTGAATTTTGTGGGGGGAGAGGACTTCACAAGTACTATTTTTGTCTCCAATGATGACATTATTGCTAGGCATAGAGGAAACACTCAGTATATACCAGAGTGAGAGAGAAAAGTGGGGAGAGAGGAAAGAAGGGGTAAGTTCTCTCTAAGGTGGGTTATCAGTGAATAAATGATCCTTTTATTTCCATTCATACTCCAGTTCTAAGAATGCAGAGAACCTTTTGTTGGCATTTCAGAGCCTCCTGCCTTGTCTCTGATGCCCACATATGCTCACTGTGTTTCTGTGTCCCTCTGTCACAGGTCCTTTTGGTTAGACTAGATCCCCAATATAACCCCTGACTCTGGTTATTGACTTTTCCATGTATACTCACTTCAAAAGAACAGGAAAGTTAATTTCCAAAGAAACTGCTAACTTCATGCTTTCTATGCCTTTTAAAGCTTTTGCATGGAATCTCACCTATTTCTAATAACATAAAGATGTAACTTATTTTAGAAATATTCCTTCTGAGGCTCAATGTAGTAACTTGCAGAAAACAACCTCCATCTCAGCCTCTGTGCCTTTACCATGCATGTGCTCACTCTTGGCTTATAGCAGAAGAGAAAGTCTATGTTAACAAATTAAGTGGCCCTCAAGAATTCACCAAATGTCAGTGCTATTCTTTCTGTGAAGACATTCTTTCAGAAGATAGGTGTGTCAGGATATTGACGAAGTATGGCTGGTGGGTAAGGATTTAGCTGTTTGAGGGAATAAGGAGGGCATTGCTCCAGCTTGAGACAACCCGAGCATCTCAGATAGAGAAAAGGGGTGTGCCTCTGTGTGTGTGTGTGTGTGTTTCATTTAAGAAAGAAAGAAAAACAATTAAAAGGGATGTCAGACTTGGAGTTTTCCTAGAATGATAAGCATCAGTATGGAAGTGAGTTGCCTTGAATCCATTACCCACAGGCTGAAATGACAGTGTTTTATAACTAGCACAGAACATACTGAGATAAGATATCTCAGTGCAGGAGCATTCTAGATTTTCTTTCAGGTATATCAGAAGGCTTTCAGGTACTGTAGAATGGCTTTAGTCAGAGAAAGTAACATGGAATTAGTTCTTTCTTTATATGTAGAATGCATAGTGTATTCTGGGAGATGATCTTACACAGTGTTCTCAACCTGGCTGAGCATCAGACAGAGTGCTTTGTAAGAGCGCTGTGTCATACTCAAACCAGCAGTTGCTTATTAGTCAGGGCCATCAGTTGTTAAGTAACAAAAACTGAGCTTAACTGATTAGGCACTGTAGAAATTTAGAGGAAGGCTAATGGGAAGCCCACAGAATCTCCAGTTCTACAAACAGAATAAGTCAGAAGACAAGGGAGATCAAAGGGAGGCTACTCAGCCAGAACACGGGCAGGACAAAGCCACAGAACACAGACAGGATGAGGCCATTGAGCCAGTCTAGGAAGGATGTGGCCACCTCCCCCTGTGTGGTCAGTCTGGACATGGACTTGGCCACCGGCTGCTACTGCTGCCCTCTCGGAGAGAGATCTGCTGTCTTCTGTTTCTCTGTATCGCTGTTCACAGGTTTTACATCCTGGGCAGGGGAAGCCAACTGGCCAGGCCAGCTGGGCACAGGAATATCTGGCGTGTACCAGTGCCTATAATGGCAGGCTAGCTCTGCCTGCCACTTAGACTCTGAAGGGGGAAAGGGATTCAGGTGCTGGGCAGCCAAACGAATGACAGATAGCCAGTGTGATTGGTGCCGGCTGTCAGTCAGTCTTGTTAATCCCTGCCAGAGTCCAGTAATGAGCAGGTGATTATCACTCAAAATGCCAGCAGCTGCTGCCATCAGTTTGCTCCTGGTCGCTTAAGCATGTTTCCCTAGGGGTGCATCACAGGCTCCAAATTATATGTAGATTAACTACTGAGAAATTACGTACCATGTCTTCATCTGGTGCAGCTGAACATACAGACAGGGTTCCTTTGTATTTTATATTTGGTAGGGATAGAGGTAGGCATGGGTGGGGAGGGGAGTGATAAGGCAAGCAACAGTGAAGGGTGGTAGCTTTTAGAGTTTTGTTTCAAATGGTCCAGTAAGAGTTCCAAGAACATGATTTCAGAATTCAAATAATCACACTGGCAGTTGGGCTTTTCTCTGTAGTTGGTGGAGAAACGTAGGAGTTTGGCTCTAACTTTGGTAAGAATATGATATGACACAGTCTTCTTGCCTGGGTTGATGGCCCATCTCTGTCCTTTAATCAAAGTCAAAAGTCCATTCTTGACTGTGATTATTGTTTTTACATCATCTATTTAGTACTATAGCTACCAGCTTAGTGACAGCTCCAGATACCTGTATCCCTGTGGACAGGATTCGGGCAGGTTTTAGGGATGTTTACACACCTCTGGAGGCAACACAGCAAATGGTAAACAGCTATTTTTGTTAGGCGAAGGCAGACTGCTTCTGAGGGTCTAGATAGCACCTGAAAAAAATTCATTAGTTACCATTTTTATGCATACAGTTTTCCAGCAGAGATGTGTACTTGTTCCAACAACATGTTACAAACTTCATTAGGAAAGAGCTTGTTAGCATTTATACATCCTTTAATATAATAGATCTCAAAATCTAGAATTCTTTTTAAAAAATCACTCAGGTCACCTAGAGCTATGGGGAGGATAGAGGCCTGGAACTCCCATCTTTAATGTGTGCCCCAGTGGATGGGACCACACTTTGAGATGCTGCCCTCTATTGTCTCATTCCTTTAGCACAGCCCAAGGCAGATGTGAACAAGCTGAAAACCTTTAAAAGCAAGGGCATACCTTTCAATGTGGTTTCCACAAACTAAATCCCCTCATTTTCAGACATTTTATTTTATTTTGCACACCTTTTTATATTGCATCAATTATGCCATTACAGTTGTCCTAATTTTTCTCCTTTGGCTCCCCATCCAGCAGCACCTCCACTCCCTCAGGCAATCCCCAACCCTTAGTTCATGTCCATGGGTCGTGCATATAAGTTCTTTGGCTACTCCATTTCCTATACTGTACTTGATATCCCCATGGCTATTCTGTAACTACCTCTGTATACTTCTTAATCCCCTCACCTCTTCACTCATTCCCCACACCCCCCTCCCATCTGTCAACCATCAAAACACTCTCTGTATCCATGATTCTGTCTCTGTTCTTCTTGTTTCCTTTGTTAGATTCAGTTGTTGATAGCTGTGTGTTTATTGCCATTTTATTGTTCACAGTTTTGATCTTCCTTTTCTTTCTTAACTAAGGCCCTTTAACATTCCGTATAATAATGGCTTGGTAATGATGAACTTCTTTAGTTTTTTCTTGTCTGGGAAGCTCTTTATCTGCCCTTTAATTCTAAATGATATGTTTGCTGGGTAGAGCAACCTTGGCTGTAGGTCCCTGCTTTTCATGATTTTGAATACATCTTGTCAATCCTTCTAGCCTGCAAAAGTTTCTTTTGAGAAATCTGACAGTCTCATGGGAACTCCCTTGTAGGTAACTAACTACTATTCTCTTGCTGCTTTTAAGATTCTCTCTTTATCTTTAACCTTTGGCATTTTAATTATGATGTGTCTTGGCATGGGCCTTTTTACATCCATCTTGTTTGGGACTCTGTGCTTCCCAGATGTGGATGTCTATTTCCTTCACCAAATTAGGGAAGCTTACTTTCATTGTTTTTCAAATAGATTTCCAATTTCTTGCTCTTTTCTTCTCTTTCTAGCACCCTTATGAAGTGAATGTTGGACCTCTTGAAGTTGTCCCAAAGGCTCCTTACAGTTTCCTCTTTTTTTTTTTTTTTTGATTCTTCTTCTTGTTGTTCTGATTGGTTATTTTTTTATTCCTTATGTTCCATATCATTACTTTGTCAGCTTCATCTGTTCTACTGTTGATTCCCTGTAAATTGTCTTTTATTTCCATTAGTATTTCCTTCATTTCTGTCTGTGTCTTTTCTGTGCTGTTGGGATCCTCACTAAGTTCCTTGAGCATCCTTACAACCAGTGTTTTGAATTGTGCATTTGGTAAATTGCTCATCTCCATTTTGTGGAGTTCTTTTTGTGGAGTTTTGATCTGTTCTTTCATTTGGGCCATGTTTCTTTGTTTCCTCATTTTTTGGCTACCTCCATGTGTTTGTTGCCATGTATTAGGTGAAGCTGCTATGAGTCCCTATCTTGGTAGCATGGCCTAATGTAGTAGGCGTCCTGTAGCGTCGAGTGACACAGCCTCCCATATCGACCAACCTGGGTAATCAAGGTGTGCCCTTCATGTGGACTGAGTACAACTTCCTATTATAGTTGAGCCTTGATTGATGTTGGCACATCAATGGGAAGGATTTGGCCAGGCCAGCCAGCTGTAAGTACTGAGTATGGCCATTGACCACCAGCCTCTGTGGAGGATCCACTGTGCAGGGAAAGAGTGGTGATGTTGCAGTGTTGTCTATAGCTGTCCACTGGGTGTCCACTGTCGCTGTCTGGGGTTTCCTGGGTGGTGCAGGCCAGGGTCAGCCACCACCTGTTCTGCCTAAGACCACCCAGCATGAGCTACAAAGCAGTCTGCATATGGCTGCTACTAGTGCTGGGCTTGGAGGCTCCCAGGTGAGGCCAAACTGCGATCCAGAGCTGGCTGTTGGTAATATCAAGCCTGGGCTGCTTAGCCAGAGGTGCAGGGGTGGCAGGTTGCTGAGGTTGGTTAGTGTTTATTTGAGAGGATTTATGAAGATGTGAAGCCTGAACCAAGACCAGTTACTCATATGGAAAAGCCAGTGTTGACAGCTTGAGTGGGTCAGAGCCTCAGGGATTATCCAGGGTGGGGCAAACAGTGTTAGGGTGATGGAGTCTCAGATATGGCACCACCCTGCCAGCTCTGTGGCTCTGTGGGGGAAGGACTCAGAGAAGGAACAATGGCCTCTGCCCACCTTTCTGTCTGGGGAGAAAGCTGTCTCCCAGCTCTTGTCCTGATACAAGACACTTCAGTTCCTCGCCTTATGCCACTGGTGACTTTCAAGCTGCTACCCTGGTGCTAGAACTCGGAGTGAGTCGGAGTAAGTCCTTGTGCAAACTTTTTAAGATGAACTGCTTGGGACTCCAGCATTTCATCTTAAAAAGAATGAGATCAACTCAAATCCCACTGGTTTTTTACAGGCAAGAGTTATGGGGGCTAATCTTCCTATCACTGGAACCCTGGGCCAGGGGGTTCTGGTGTGGGGCTGGGACCCCTCACTCCCAAGATATCCCTTCCGAATTTTTATCCACCACGCGTGGGTGTGGGGCCAGCCTGTTGCACATATCCACCCCTCCTAACAGTCTGGATGGATGTAGTTTCTTTAGTTCCTTAGTTGTCAGACTTCCATTCAACTCGATTTCTGATGGTTCTGAGTGATGGTTATTCTGTAGTTTAGTTGTAATTTTGATGTTGTTGTGTGAAGAGGCAAGCCATGTTTACCTATGCCTCCATCTACCACACCTTTTATTTTTGATAAAAACCTTTTTTTCCACATGAAAACTTACCCAGAAACCCAGTCTATAAAGCATGAGTTCTGTTCTGGTTGAAGTGATTCTAGGGGCCAAACCTGATGTACTCTGCATAGATTTCAGCCCTTTTAAGGACCCAAGAGGCTGCCCCCCACAGAGCTGTGGAGTCAGGGTGACAGGCCTCCAAGCACAGACAGGATGCCCTCTGCCTACCTGCAGGTTGGGGAACTAGATATTGTTGACTCCTCTAGTGTCTCACACAGGTAGGTGGTCAGTGAATAGATATTAGATTAGTGATTGTGACAGTTTTGAGGACACCCGCAGCTTTTGCTTTGGTGGGAGGGATACCTAAATACCAAACCTTTCAACTTCCTCATCAGCCGATATGTTCCTGGTTCCATTTCTGTTTAAATGCTTTATACTCTGTGTAGTTTTTGAAAGTTTCTAGCAAACTCCAAATTCCATACAGCTGAAGAATTGAAACCATTTTTCTATGGAGGAAACTAGATGTTACAAAAATAACTCTTTTGTGTTTTTCTATGAGTGCTTTAAATCTGTTTGGAAAGTAGCTGGGATTTAAGTAATGGATAATACTCATATAATTAAGTTATATGCAAGTCAGATATGTTCTCTTCCAGCTAAAGGACTTGGCAAAGGGTGAGAAGGCAGCCATCATGACAAAGAATAGTGCCTCCTGACGGTGCAAGGGAGGGGAGTCACGGAGCAATTTTATATTATATTGCTGGTTGGTTATGTTTCTTTATTTTCCCACTATGAATAAAGAAAAAAAGGAGTTGTAAAAGTAAGAATGTTGAGAAAGGAAACTGAAGTATCTTCTTTAGATTTTGATATGGGAAAGTATGAATTGGTCTATTGCTTGGGGCTGATAGAGAGCAAAGCGAGGCTATGGCTGAGCCAGGAGTTCCTTGAGGCCAGGCCCTTTCGGCCAGATTAGGGTTCCTTGTGATTAAAGTGTCACTGACAAATAGTGAGAAAAACATCAAGCAGTATCTTGGGCATTTAGTTTTCAAACACCTTTCAATAAAAAAAAGTGGTTTTTACTTGTCAATGTTGCATACATTTAGTTCATTAATAAAGCTATACTTTTATGGCAATACCTCAAGTAAACTTTATACTTTGCTTAGGCCACATTTCTATGGCCATCGCCACAGTGTGGTAGCGTGGTACCTAAAATTGCAGGTCAGGATTATTTGGGAGGGTTATTTTAAATGTTAGAAAACCTCCTTTGAAGGTTAAATCTGTAAAACTAAGGACCTAATTCTCCCGCTTTATGGTGGTTTTTGGTGGATGAGGAAACTGGAAGTGAAGCCTCCATTATTCCCTGAGGCCTTGACTTATCTCTGTTGGGATTGAAGAAGGGCCCAATAAATAGAACTTATCCTCCTCAAGGAAAAGCAATATAGAGAGACAACAAAGTCCAGATTTGGAGATTGAAAAAATCTCCTTTATTACAAATAAAGCCGATAGTGTAAAGCAGGGGTGTCAAACTCATTTTCACCGGAGACCACATCAGTCTTGTGGTTGCCTTCAAAAGGGCCGAATGTGATTTTAGGACTGTATACATGTAACTGCTCCCTTAACAGTTAAGCGAGAACTCGGCGCTGCTGCCCGGTAGAAACAAGGTGCCGGGCTTGGATTCGGTCTGCGGGCCTTGTGTTTGTCACCGGTGCTGTCGAGTGTGGCTTGTGTCTGCACGCAGACAGGTTTCCTGATATTTGACCGGAGAATAAGACAGGCCTCCTAGGGACGCCACCAGCTCCTTTCTGAGGAAGGAGCAGAGCAGAATGAGTTCTCTGCCCACAGGGTGGCTCCAAAGAGAAGGGTAAAGTGAGGGGTTAAGACAGGGCCACAATATGTCCTCACTCACAGCCCCTGGGTATCTCAGCACATTTTTTACAGTGTCCCTAAGCCAAAAGAAATAACAAACAGTTCCATCTATTAAGTTAGGTCTCCACAACTCAATAGGAATAGTAAGCTAGGTGTCTGACAAGTGTCCTGTGCTTCTCCTGAAAATATTCCACGGAGCCCCTGTGTATTTGGTATGGCACCCAAGGTACTGTGGTGCATAGTTTGGAAAATACCGTCTCCTTCAGAACTCAAAAATAAAATTAAGTCACTTCTTATTCTTTTAGTAGAGTGAATGAATGAGGGAGTAGAAAAAAGGCTGGGAGCATCACCCTAATGGAGCTTCCTTCACAGGGAAGAAAACTTCAGGAGAGGAAAGAAACATACTCTTGTCCCAAAGTGTCACCAAAGTATCCAGGTTTCAGCTCAGAGTTACCCCAGAGTTAATGTGACTCCCAGCCTAGGAGATGGGACAGTGTGTGTAATACTTAGAAGCTAAACATTTCAATGTTCTTAATACCACACATATATCAGGAAGAGAAAGGGAAAATGAGGTGATACCCCCAGGGATGTAGGTAGAATGCCACATTTCTATAGCCTGCCCTATATAACCACATTTCAGTTCTGCATGCCCGAAGTCAAATATTATGAAGACCAAGAATAAACTTGTTTTCACTGGACTAAGTTAGATACAGATTGTCACTTCTACAGAGCCTCTGAGCACAGTTTTTTTTTTTCTTTGAGCATAGCTCTAAATGGAAGCATAGCTCATAAAGAGAAAAATGAATAGCTGAGCTTTTCATGTTTATTTCAATCCTGACAATGAAATGGCCACTCCATTATAATGCAAGACTTCTATTAATAATGAAAAGTAATATATGGTGGATTTCTAATCATAAACAACTAAATATTTTCTGTGTATGCCTGTCATTATACCACAGAACCATGCCCTGGCTGCATTTATAGCTTGATTGGTCAAGTGTGCATTTCAGTTAGTCAGATTGGCCTCATCAGTGCAACACCAGGATTAGCAAAACATGAATTGTTAAACATCCAAAAAAAGTTACCAAAGAAGTTAAGTATTTAATTTCTGTGTGTTAAAATTTTATTGTGCCAAACTGAGCACATACATTTAAGAGCTTGCAACATGACGATGAGAATGTTTTATTGTTTTACCTGTATACCTCCTCTACCTGACCCCGGAAAAGAAAGCACCTTCCAGGATGCAGTGCTAGGAAATTTGCTTTGAATTACTGCCTTCAGAAGAGGCAGTGTTGAGTAGGACACCCGAAGTGAGAAGACTGGGTATGGCTGTCACTATGATTAACTGTGGAAGGAAGTGGGCTAGTCACTCAATGGGAGATGCCGGCAGAAGAACGCCTGTTGGGGGAGGTCCAGAGCTCTTCTGAAGAGGCCTGTCGCACAGGACACAGTGCCCCAGCCTCGCCTGCCGTGCTACAGACACTTCCTGTGTTCCCTTTTCTTTGCTCCTTCCTCAGGGACTACCAGCTGCCGTCTCACTCTGCTTCTTCTCTCACCCCATTTCGACCTG
Organism: Tonatia bakeri; assembly: GCA_004024845.1. Classification (NCBI taxonomy): domain Eukaryota; kingdom Metazoa; phylum Chordata; class Mammalia; order Chiroptera; family Phyllostomidae; genus Tonatia; species Tonatia bakeri. Next base: position 87,730 of record PVIA01003081.1, read on the forward strand.
GGTGTCCTCAGCTCTTGTTCTTCTATTCAGCAGCACTCCTCCAGTGGTCACCGTAACTTACAGGAGCTTCCTCAGAGGCTCAGGTTCCTTGTCAGTAAAATGGGGGGTAATTGATAACCTCTGCCTACTTCGTAGAGTGATTATGAGTCTCAAATGAAATGTATGTTAAAGCATTTTGTTAACTGCAAAATGCTACATAAATGTCATGTGTTATAAATCATTAGCTGGTCTATTCCTCAGCTAAAGCATTTTTATGTATATTTTACTCACCCTCTGAACAATTCTTTGTCAAGTAGCAAATGTAAATGTTGCTGTTTTTTTCTGCGTGGATTATGGTGGTTCTTTTGCAACTTTATGATGTAGGCTGAATCTTTAAGTACTCCTTTGGCTCATATTGCTTCCCCTGAACACCCATGCAAGATCATAATCCATAAAACACAGAGGCAATAACTCCTTTTAATTGCCAGGGGTTCATCATTTGCTAAGTTCTAACTGCAGTCACTTAGACACTTGTCTTGAAAAGCCTGTCTCCGTGTATTCCATAGAGCCGAGACTGTGTGAAACTGGGCCCTCCTGCCGAAGGAGAAGTCATCCAAGTCAAGTGGCCTGATGGCAAACTCTATGGGGCAAAATATCTCGGATTGAATGTGGCCCACATGTACCAGGTGAGTGCTGTCCGGTGTCTGATGCTTGCTGAGATGGACAGGAGGAGCCAGAGGGCAGAGAGTATATCCAGTGTGCTACTGAGCAATAAGTGATATCAATATGGGGTACCTCTTAATTTGTAAAGGAGGCAACGATTTGATGTGTGATGACCCATGTCTGACACTGGAAAACCCTAATGACATTTGGTGAATGGTAAGGACAATTGTTAGACTGCAATGACAAGCAACTGGATGCAAGGCTGCTTTGCTCTGTTTTCATCATATGGGGAGAGACTAATTTATCTCACCATGAGCCAAGATGATGATGCTGTACATGGGCCAGTAGCCCCTGAATTTGTGGCTTTTGCCCGAGAGACATGGCCCCCACTGGGCATCTCAGCAAACCTAAACCAATGGTGCAGATGTGGCCAGTTACACACCCAAGCTTAAAGGGGTGCTGTTTAATGAAAATACAGCTACCAGTTGCATATTCTGCTCACGAGAGGACTCTATATTTTATTGAAGAGTATACAAATAAAAAAATGAATTTCATCCCTATCAAAAATGAGAATGGCATAAGCTTTAACAAGAAAAAAAATGTGGATAGCACATGTACATTTCTATTCTTTCCTTTAGAAACACTTTAAAGAAGGACAAGTTTATTAAAATCAATATTTTGTATTTTCAGTAGCACAATGACAGAAATCAACATTCTCAGGCTAAGTAGTAGAGTAAAACAGGAAGATTGAAGTAAAAGGAGAAAAAACAAGAAGGTTCAGGCCTGTTAAGTTAAAAAAAATCTTGAGAATCAGACTGCCAGTTTCAGCAGAAAAGTTGTTCCCAGGCCAGTAAGGGACACGGACTTAAATGGAAGAGTACATTGTAAGATGCCGCGTCGGGAACTGGAGCGCAGTGTAGTTAAAAGTGTTCAAAGAAGGTGGAGAACTTAGAGGAGAACCTTTTGTAAAGTGTAGAGAAACCCGGAAAGAGTGGGGAGAGAGAGGGGAATGACTGTGTGTGTGTGTGTGTGTGTGTGTGTGTGTGTGTGTGTGTGTGTGTGTGTGTGTGTGTATTGCGTGCATGCACATGTGGAGGCCATTTTTCCCTTGGTATTGGCGGTGATGTTAAGTTGCAGGTTCAGGTCATTTATAATAGGGTGGGTACTGGAGCTTCTTTACATCAGAATGTCCAAAAGTAGACAAAAATCACAAGACAGGTTGATAATACTGGAGACTCCTAGAAAAGAAGCATTATTACATCATTCAGAAGAAAGTAATTGCATTGAATTAAACAATAAATGCAAAAAAGAAGCATCTCACATATGGCAAAGCTATTTGCTACGTGAAAAGTGTAATGATATGAACATGCTGAAATTCGGGCTAATTAGTAATCAATGTGTTAGCTTCAGTTGAATTTGTGATGAACTGTCAACATAGAACCATGAGAACATTTATAGACATAATGAAAAAGTTAAGACTAATATTAAAATTGTCTCTCAAGTAGTTCAAAATTCCTCATTAAACCAGTGGCCCTTTGAGATTATATTGTTTTGTGTCTAGTTATTCAACCTTGCCATTGAGTAGGCAAAGACATTTATAAAAATAGACATAACTACAATACCTACTACACAGTGATAAAAATCCTAAGTATGTGTATTTTTGGACCCTTATAGTAGCACTGTAAGGTAGGTGCCTTTTACTCTTATTTTACAAATGAGGGCAAAAAGGATCATTGAATTTAATAATTTGTTTAAGGGCACACATCTGGTGAAGGGAAAGGCCAGAATTTGCTCTCAGTTCTGTCCCAGCTACAGTTAACAACCCTCCCAGATTGCTGGGGACAACCCCTGATTTTAGCCCCGAGTCCTGCATCCAGGAGACCCTTCAGTCCTGGGCAAAACGGGACAGTTGGTCACCATAGCACACTTCCCTGTTTGTTTTATAAGTGCCCTTTTCTCTTGTAGATTTTTCAAATAATGTAAAACCAAGAAAAGTGTAGGCACAGGTGGTTCTAGCTATGCTATCAGGTTGTATAAGTGAGATGACACTTTGGCCTAATTAATTATTAAAGAAACCATTCTGCTAAAACAAGGCCAGAAGAAAAGCGTTCTCTCCTTAGCCTTCTGAGTGTAACAGGGAGAGCTGGCCTGCGACCAAGACCTGATTCCACCCTGCTGTTTCAGCTCAGTCAGATGTGAGTGGGGCATGGGTAATAAGTAACTATGTATTTTAATTTTACTATAATATTTTTTAAATTCCAGCATATTTTTATTAACACAGCTCAGCTCCATGGTTTAACTTAACCTTTTAACTACAAGTACAAGCATACTTTTATTTCTTAAAAGTAAAGCATTCAGACAAACAGACAAGTTAGGGACTTCAAAGATATTCTGAGTGGTTCAGAGTTAGAGCATGTTCAGAATTCTACCGTTTGCATCCCTTTTGTCGTTTTCCCCTGAAAGAGTTCACTTGGGGTTAAACCTGAACCAAGAACAGTCCCTTCATGATGAATTTCCCCTGGATGCCCTACATTTCTGTTAACCAGTGTCACACCCTAAGTTTTCTCTGAAAACTCCTAAAATGTTGGAAAAAACTGATTCTGAAATTATTGCTCCCATTTGATTAGCTTAAAAAGTTTTTAAGCATTTTCATTTTAGGTGATAGTTTTGCACATTAGTGGTTTAATTGTTATGTGGGTGAGACATGGGATTTTCCTGGCTGTTTGGTTGAATTGGACAAACATGAGTGCTGAACATTAAAGCTCTGTAAGAACTTGAGATATTATTTTATCTGGGAGGATTGTTATATCATCATTTCTTTCTCATAGAGAAACAGCTCTCCCTCTTATATCGTCAGAACCTCTTAAAGGAACACCTGGTACTGTTAGGCCCAGCGTGTCTTAAATTGGTCACATCTCAGGTTTTGAGAAGTTACTTGAGCAGCAGCTACTTTTCTTTTTGCTTTGGGGGGTAAAGTGTCCATATCACATATTCCAAGACAGTCATTTTCAAGAATTTCAGCTTGTTTGAAAACATACTTTGTTCTTAGTTTGATAAGGGAAAGACCCTTTTTTCCTTCCTTGGCTGTTGGCTGATGGCCCTTGTTTGTTCTGCTTCACTGTTTTTTTCTTTTTTTATGTCATTAATTGGAACACTGAAAAAAGTGGTCAATGTTTGTTTGTTTTTTAATATATTTCATGATGTTTTATTTTTCGTTAGGTTGAATTTGAAGATGGATCCCAGATAGCAATGAAGAGAGAGGACATGTACACTTTAGATGAAGAGTTACCCAAGAGAGTGAAAGCTCGTTTCGTAAGTGCTGGCACATGCTACTCAGGGATCTGCCCTGTGATTCCCTAATCCTCCCCCAGCGGGAAACGTGCTTAGGCTGCCGGGTTGATTTTGAAGAAAGTCATTGCAACTTTTCCCTTATTGAACCTATTGAATGTAAACCTCAAATTTGACCCAAATCAGGGAAACCAGTGTTGGTTCCTTATTTTTTCTCTAAGGATGCTTCTTTGTGTTAACATTTAATGGCATACACTATAGTTGTTGAAGGTGTGCTCTATCCATGCAACGCACTGTGAGTATACAGATACCAGCAAGGCATTTACAGTCTTGTTAGTAGAAGCAACAGTAAAAGAAAGCTTTCGGTAGTAGATTAAAGGGGACTCACTCAGCGTAAGTGACTGTCTGCTTTTCTGTAGCCTTACCATATATTGATTAACTTCTCTGCCTTCTGTTTTACATCTAACGAAGACCTAAAAACCTGAATAACTTGTTGGTCAGAAGTTTGTTAATATTTGTGTCAGTTCACAATTAAAATAACCTCTCACTTTTATAACAAAAGGAATAAAGAAAGCCCAAATGCTAGTTGTGTGAATAATACTAAAGCAGTTCAGTAAAAAAGAAAGTGCTGTTGGTTCCAAGCCCAGCACATACCATTAAAAGACAAACATGGAAAAATAATCAAAACTGAAGTTGTTAAAAATATAATTCACAAAACTTAGTTTTCATTATTGTATCATAAAATATTTAGTGGACCCTGAAATGAAGTCAGGTTTACTCATTTAGAATTTCATTCTACTGCATCTGCAAAATGATAAATACTGAACAGGGAAATTTTAATGAGTGGGATTTTTCCGACTGAAATGAAAATTCTTTCTGAATAAGTAACACCCTTAGTTTTAGTTAGTTGCTTCTACTAACAAGATTGTGCATGCTTATGATATACTTTTCTGCAGTGATAGAGTTACTGTAGATTAATTTGGAAAAAAGCATGGGGTTTCTGAAACCATATCCAGTTGTATATTTAGTTCCTTTTCCATCAGGTGGGATCCTGAGACCAGGCAATTACATCACATGTGAACTGACTTTACCTCTTAGCTGCATCCCCGGCAGGAAGTTACTTCAAAGTGAAATAGTCAAGAGAAGAGTGATAGTAACCATAGTGATACCCACCCAGAGGGCACATAGGAGACCACACGCCTGACAGTAGATTAACCACTAGATGACAAACTGCAGAGAAAGAAAAGATCAGATACTTTTATTGTAAAGACATCAGCTAAATCTTAACAAACCTAAAAAACTGAGTAACTTGTCAGGGTTCTAGGTCTTAAAATCTGTTGAGAACAACTTTTCATCTGAAGATTCTGGAGATAGCTGTCTCTCATTCTGTGCTCCTGTCTTCCATGGTTTTCTCCTCCTCTTCCTTCTCTTTCTTTTTTTTTTTAATTAAAAAAAAACATTTTTAAAAATTGTCTAGAGATTTTGAGGATGAGAAATGGAGTAGGGATCTCTCTGGAAGTCTGTCAGGTCTTTGACTTCCTAATTCATGTACCATTAACCATCCTCCGAGCCTGGCCTGGTGGATTTCACATACTATTACTTAATCATTATTAAAAGGAATCTTTCTGCTTTCTCCTGTGAGATCACAATCTCTTTGTTCCACATTAGATTTTTCTCCAGTATCAGGATACCCTCTCATGTAGCTTTACCTGAACTCAGCTCCTGAGTTTTCTAAGGTCCATTTCTCTGAACGTTTACACCAAATTCAACTTTCCTTCATTAAATTTCTAGAAGAAAAAAACATTAATTAAGAAAAGACAGTGAAAAACACATCATATATGTATGGTCTGAATGTAACCTGTTATGTCAAACAGTTGACTGTAGTAGAAAATTTCTTCAGAAACAAAGGTTCACGCTCACTAAATGCAGCTTGTCCCCTCTGCTTTCACCGAGTCAAAGCCTTGGGTGCTCCCGTTGTCGCAGACCAGCTTTTCCTTCGGGTTGGTGTGTAACGCTCTAGCTTGTGGTTAGTCTGTCTGGACTGCTCTTTTTTTTTCCAGTTGGCAAAACAAAACTAATTGGAAAACTCATTGATGGAAGATATTTGTAGCTAGAGAAATCTCTCTTGTGTGTTTTAAGCAGGGGTGAGTTAGCAGCCCTCGCTGGGAGGCCCCCATGTTTTAATGACTGTGCTCGCCCAGACACATGCTGACTGGGAGAGAAATTTTTCAAAAGAGTCAGCAGTCCACCTCAGTGATTGTGCCGGGTTCTATGCCACTAACTTCAGAAACAGCCCCATTACTTTTTATTGTCTCACAGAATAACCATAGCAACAGTGCATAATTAACTACAGAGAAGAAGAGCTACTGGTAAATTGGTTTTATTGTTGTGTTTGAGGGGCTGAGTTGTCTCTTCCACACTGTGGCAACACCTTCATGGATGTCTTATTTTCTCCTGTGATACCTTTAGCACTTATAAGAGGGAAAGGTCACTCAAGGGAAGTACTTTGCCAAGAATAAATGAAACAAAAATTGTTTTCTCCCAGTGGCAGAGGGTGCCCACCAACCCGCAGTCTTCCCTGGTGAAACCAGGTCATGTCTGGGGGAGTCTTGGAGGCAGCCTGTTCGCCTGGATAATCGTCTCTAGCTGGCAGGGAACATGCCCAGTTGTGTACTTGGGTCCACTTTTTAGTTTTCGAGTCTCTTTGCAACTATTCCATTGTTTACCTCTTCTTCATGACTGACTATGTGTTTTCAAGACCTAAAAGTTGGACGGTGTTGCCTCTGTCAACCAAGCAGGGCAGGCAGCCTCAGTGGCACAGTGAGATGCACTACACGTTGGAGTGATTGTGGACTTGGCCTGAGCATAACAGAAAAAGCCCACATGCCTTCCCCCAGCTAACACTTACTGAGCAGTGACCGAGGGCTGGGCATATTGCCTGATGTTGAGAACATGTGAAGTTTGGTGCTCAGTCCCTCATCGCCTCACCCTCACAGTGGTGAATGGGTCAGGAAACCCCTGATGGGGAGAAACTTACCTGTCCCTCATCTCTGCCATTGTCCTCATTCTACCACATTAACTGTGAAGTGTTACAGAAGCCCAAAAGAAGGGCCCTCACATTTGCCTGTGGCAGAGAAGATGGAATATCTTCCATGCAGAGGAGACAGTGCATCTAAAGACAGAAATGCACGGGAGAGCCAGTAGTGTGGCAGGGTCCTGCAAACAAGTCAGTCTGACTGGAGCATGGGGCAGGATTCTGCCAGGTTATGAAGGACCAGCTTAGGGAGGTGGGATGTTATCTCAAAGGCAGTGGGGCTATTGAAATATTATAAGGATGGGTGTTAATTAGTCAGAAAGTTTATAGAGAATGGTCATCTCCTGGTTCTACAGAAAATAGCCGGTGTGTGTGGTGGGGTGGGGGTGTACCATTCGTTGCAATGCTTTAGAAGAGGAATTGTGAGGGCCTGCACCACAGGGTCAGTAGAGTTAAAGAATAAAGGATGGAGGGCTTCATGTAGGAGGGGGGTCCTAGACAGGCTGGGAGCAGGGGCAGTTTACAGTGACTTTGAGGTTTCTGATCAGTGTAGCTAGATGGATGGGAAGGGTTGTGCCATTTATGAAATATAGTCAGCAATGGAGAAGGAAAAACTTGAGTTCAATTTAGTACAGGTTGATTCGAAGTGCCTGTAAGATAAGAACTTTGAGATGCCCACTGGGCTGTCGGATATGTGGGCCTGAGCACAGGAGGAGGTCTGGACTGTGGTGACAGGTGTTAGCATCGCAGGAATAGATGCATGAATTGAAGCCATGAATAGTGGGTGTGAAGACCCAGGGTACGTATGTGGAAAGAAGGCCACATGCAAAATCCCAGGGCATCAGAGGTGAGCAAATAGTTAAAAGAGGCAACCCCCGAGACACCCACAGTGAACAACCAGAGGAGGTGGAGATACAGGAGGAGGGCCTTATGACAGAGGAAAGAGTGTTGAGTAATAATTAGGTGAGAGAAGAGCAGATAGTTTTTGGATAGGAAAGTGTCATAGGAACTAGGATGTGAGCAAGGACAGCTTCAGGGAGGTTGTCAGGGCAGGGCCCAGAGTAAGTAGACACAGGAGTGAGTTAGAGATGACTGCTGACAGATTCCTTAAACATCTGTTTGGTTGGGAGCCAGAGGGAAGATGGAGAGTGAGGGAGGTTTAAATGGGAAGACTTCAGTCCTGCTTGTGTTGGGGAAGGTCCCTGGGGGTTAGAGATCTTGAAGAAAGAGTCTCTAGATGGAGGCGGGAGATTGGAGTGGGCAGGAAGGTTCCAGAGCCACCTGTGTGGGGCCCTTCCATCCTGGGCTGGTGACCTGTCTCTAGCACCCCATCTCCTGCTGTCTGGACCAGATCTTCGTACATTCTTGTCATGTCAAATGCCATGCCCTTCTGCAGTGTAACGCTGGCTAATTTTAGTCCACAGCCTCTGATATGCGGTTTGAAGACACATTTTATGGAACAGACATAATCCAAGGGGAGAAAAAGAGACAAAGAATGCTGAGTTCCAGGTTTAAGAATGAATACGTGGATGACCCCGTGTACCGCACTTTTTTGAGGAGCTCTTTCCAGAAGAAGTGCCAGAAGAGACAGTAGTCTGTGTGTGCTGCTGCAGGACACAGAGCACCTTGGGCCAGAGAGGAGAGGCGAGGGAACATCCATGGGCTGTGCCCTGTGTTCCCGCAGGGGAACAGAGTGGCTCTGACTGGAAAACTAGGCTTCCTGGAGTGTGGTAACCCAAACCACAAAATACACACGGTATTCATTGGATACAACAACCTGGAGTCATCCCCTGCTCTTGCTTTCACTTGCAAGCAACTGTCCTTTATGATCCCAAAGGGTTTTTCTAAGTGAAAGGAAATAATAGTGAATCACCCACCAAAAAAGCCACTGCCAGAGGAGATGAGGCACCAAGTGTGGCTTAGGCCATAGTCAGGGAGCTTCCCTCCCCAGCCCAGTGGTGGGATCCTCAACACCCAGGTGAGAGGGTGATAATTTATATATTTTCCACAGTCAGGGAAGGACTCTTACTTATTTGTTTCAGATAGCATTTTTTATAAAACATTTTTAAAACGCAGTGGCATGTATGGTAATAAGATTTACCCGTGTGCTATCTCTATTTCCCTGTACAGAATTTTTGCATTTTTTTATATCCCTATTGTTTTTGACTGTGTCTGATGAAAACTAAGTTGCTGGCCTTTGTGAAATTTTCGGCTCTTGAGAAAGAATTCTTATGAACTGTATGGGAATTTTATATATTTAAAGAGGGAAATCTGGGGCTGTTATTTTTAAACACTTTTTTTCATAATACATATTCTGAGTAGATATTTATAAAGTATGTTTCTTTCATTATGTGTTTGTAAAATTAGAGTTTAAATAAATATGCTTTGATGCATAGTTTTGAATTAATATGATTTTTCCTTTTTAAAACAGCCTGAAAATGTACTAGTGTTTAAAAATAAAGATTTCCATTTTCTCCAGTTCTGTCTTCTGACTTGCTTATTCATCTAGGTTTTAACCAATAGAAAGACAAGTTTTATTTGGTAGCTGGCCATCAAGAGATGCTGGCACACAGGTTTGTCAGACCCTCCTCCTCCCGTGGACTTCTGTAAATCACTGTGGACAGAGGGCCGAACATTCGTGGCGTATCATTGGGATAAAGGCTTTGCTGCCTGCCTGCAATGCCAATGGGAGCGCTTTCCTCAGCTCCTTCTTCTAGGCCGGAAGAAATCTGAGCTCCTGGAGTCTGCAGCTCTTTTCCTCCCAGGTTTCTAGGTCCCCAGTTACCATTAGAAGAGACTGTATGGATTCCCCCCACCCCTCCCCTCACTTTATGGAGGATGAGTCGGGAATAGGCAGGCAAGGGATGGCCCAAGGTCACACAGTCCCCAGTAATTCTTCAGTGAACTGTGGCCACAGGGACGCTGCACAACAGCTGCAAAATCTGTGGCCTGTGCAAGAAGCACTTCTTTCGCTTAGGAGTCTGGAGATTGGTGGATTCAGGCTGGGCTAGGCTGGCAGCTCTGCTAAGCTTGGCTCTGCTGAGTTTGGCTTTGTATGTGAATACGTGCTCCACATGTCTCCTGTCAGCCCACTGGACCCCCTGGGCCACTCAGGTAAGGTCTTCTCAGGTCAATGGCAGAGGTGGAAAGCAAGTGAGCCCAGCTGAGTGAACACATTTCAGTCCTGCCTGTGATGTTGGTTAATGCCCCGTGGGCCAAATCCCACAGCCAGGGATTGGAGGGCATTTCAGAGTTTTGTAGCAAAGAATGTTCATGTATTGGGTTACAGGGCAGAGGGTAAAGAGGCAAAACATTAATCACAGAGCCACAGTTAAATCTCAGTTCTCTGGACCGAGTACTGGCTGAGTGCTAAATTTCCAGTGCTTTGTGGCTGAACTCTGAGCTGGGGAAGAGCCCACCAGCCTTATTTTCACAGACTGAGCACTTCACATTCTCTACCAGTATAGTCATACATTTTATCAGGTAATCAAGCTTGCATTTCTATCTCTGGGCTTTGAATAGAACTGACCCGCTGTCTCTTTGATATGCCAGGAAAGTAGGCCTGTGTAAGGCATTAGGAGGAATTAATCTAAATAGGATCATTCGTTTTGTACATGTTCGCCTGTCAGCGAGATTGCTGATTGGTTGCCACAGGCAGAGACTGTGCAGAGTCCTGTGTGATTTCAAATACAGCTGTTTTTTGTGGTCTCACTTAGCTAATGTTCACATAACCAAATACAGCTGTGTATGCTCTTTAATAGTGCCAGCCACAAATGCACCCCGGCTCTTGAGAGAGACACCTTTATTTCACTGCAGAAAGTCGTTATTAGTTCCATAACCAGACAGACTGTTAAAGCTTTTTCACTTACTGTCTGACACCTCAATTGTAATTTTTATTTCTTTGCATTACACTAACTGTATTTTTAGTGTGTATGTATAGTATGAAATCAGTTGAAGTCCTTCTAGTATTAAACAAAATTTTGCTAGTTATAATTCTAATGTAATTTGAAATACAAGCCCTTTCTCTGGAGGTGAGAGGATTACTAAAAACTGCTTGACATATTTTACAACATTTTAGTTCTTTTATGTAGGTTTGAAATGAGAACAATGTGATCCTTACCAGTTTGCTTTTATTAAGGTAATTTTGTTTAGTTCATCTACAGAGAAACTGAGAAGAGGCATCTATACTAAAATATTACATGAGTTCTCAGAACACATTATAAATTGCTACTGGGTAATAGTGTATGGAAACATGAAGACTCCAAACGTAAAAACATGTCAGAGTAAAGGGGTCTGCCTCTTCTCCCCGCGCCCGTCCACAGTGGAACAAGGACCACGTGGACTTGTTGCTGCAAATGACCTGGAGGTCTTAGAGTAATCATGTGGGAGTAGTATATGCTGCATGATAACATTATACTTTGTTTTTGCCCATTATTAAAAAGTATTGGAAATGAAACAATCTTCATTTCAGATATTAATCAGCCCCTTAAACTTGAAGCTAAGTAGAGATCCCAAGACATTCTTATTAACATGAGGTAATTGTTTGGTTATAGGACTCCACTGTGCTACAGACTTTTTCTGAGAATCCACATGGCAGTCATTGGAAGTGTTACGCATTCTCTCACCCAGCACATTGTAGAGACATGTAGCACTGACTGGTGGGGAGGCCTAGATTCTCCGTCAAGTGGGCTGACAGTTCAGAAGCCCCATGTTCCATCCCCAGAAGGTGCAGCTCTCCTTAGAAAATGAACTTCATCAAGAGAAGCTGATACCGATGATGTATTGAGCATCTATTGTGTATACCCAGCCTGGTAGGCTTCTTACTGGCATTTATCTTATTTAGGCTTCCCAAAAAATTAGCAAACTAAGTATCATTCCTCTCTTCCATGGACATAAACTCCCAGAGAGGTTAAATAAATTCTGAATTATTGAAAGTTCTCATTTCATAAAAGAAAAAGAGGATTCTAAATCTGAATCAAAGACACTGGATGGACCAGTCTGAAGCTGAAAAGACAAGTTAGCATTAGACATGTAAATACGGAAGGCATCATTTTTATTAAAAATACATGAAATTTGCCTTTTGGCAAAGGCAAAACTATAGGGACAGGAAAGAGATCAGTGACCACCCAGGGCTGGAGGTGGGAAGGGGATTGACCACAAAGCGGTATGTAGGAACTACTTTTGTGATGAAGATAGTGACCTTGGGGAGAGCATTTCAAGCAGTTTTAGGTGACAAATTTATTAACATGGGAATTTATGTGTTTTTGGACACATCCTGTCATTCTTTTTTTAAAGTATTTTCTCCTTTAATTTTCAGAAGTTTGATGATAGCGTGTTTTAACTTTGATTTATTTGGGTTTATTTTGTTTGGAATTTGTTCAACTTCTCAGCCTTTTAACAAATTTGGGGAATTTTTTAGCCATTATTTCCTGGGATAGTTTTCTAACCTCAAACTCTTCTCTCCTTCTGGGACTACATCGACAGGTTCTCGATGACCTTTTACGTCTGTTTTCTCTGTTCCGATTGGGTAAATTCTATTGATCTGCCCTCAAGTCCACTGATTCTATGCTCTGTCATCTCCAAACTATTATTAAGCCCTTGAGTGAGATTTTTGTTTTGGTTATTGTATTTTTTAGTTCTGTGATTCCCATTTGGTTCTCTTTTACACCTTCTGTTTCTTTGCTGAAATGTTCTATCCTTTTCATTTGTTCCAAGAGTGTGCATCATTGTTCATTAAAGCAATTTTTTTCTGATTGCCACTTTTAAAATCTTTGTCAGATGATTCCAGGGTCTAACTCATCTTGGTATCAGTGTCTGTTGATTGTTTCTCTTTTAAGTTGTGATTTTCCTGGTTCTGGCATGATTAGTGATTGGGCTGTAACCTGGACTTTTGCACTATTTTGTTCAGAAGACTGGATTCTATTGAAATCTTCCCTTTCAGCGGGCAGTCACCCCATTCTGGTTCAGTGCACAGGTCCAGGCCTACTTTGGTGGGCTGTGGTTCCAACGACAATTTAATTTTCAGCTTTTACAGTACTCCTCTGCTCTGCAAGCCTGGGTACTCTTCCACACTTTGGCGCAGTTCTCAGTTTTTGGTGAGTTAGTGTGGGTCAGTTTCATGTGTGAATCAGGCAGAAAATTCCTCTGCAGGTTTAGAGAATTCGTTTTTCGAGCACCCTGCTCTCCAAGATCCTCCTCCCATTCTCTGCTTAGGAAGGTGAGGGATGCTGCCTCTGAGTTTCCACTGACAGCATGCTGGCAGGGAGAGAAAGGCCATCCAGGACTCCCGGTGACACAAAGTCAGGGGGCAGGGGTGCAAATCCAGACACCCCACTTAGTCTCCACCAAAACACCCCTGTGGGGGCAGGTGACCCCCAAGTAAGGGGCAGAAATCCCAACTCCCCACTTGGTGTCTACAGAGACCATTCTTAGTGTGTGCAGGGTATATCCATTCTTGGTATATTCATTCATTGGGGTAGTGTATTGACAAAAAGGGTTTTGTCCTGCTGTGCTGCTCCTTTCTGGGTCCTTCGACTAGAGACAGAGGGCTTTTCTTAGAGCTTTAGAACTCGTGTGTGTGTCTGTTGGTGGTGGTTCCACTTTGCAGGCTTCTTTAGTTCCAAGTTCAGGATGCATGAGAGATGAAAAGAGAACTCACCCCTGTGCAGTTCCTATGCCCTGAAGTCCATGGTTAGTCTGCCTACCTCTCTCAGTATTTCACCGTCCTCTTATGATTGTTTGTTGTATGACGTCCATGGTTTTTAATGATTCTCAGCCAGGAGGAGCAGGGAAAACAGAGTCACCTCTGTCTTGTCCAGAACAAGAAGTCTCCGCTTTTTCTTTAATATGAGAGAAAATAAGTTATTGCTAAGAGCAAGGAACTACTTTAAAGTGGGATATTGAGGATTTAAAGGGAGTGATTGATGGAGGAATTCTGAGGGAGGAAAGGGGACTGGGAGCAAATGTGGAATGGCTGGCCTCGCACAGAAAAAGGGAGGTTTCATCCACGAAGACTGAATTCCTGGTTATAGGAGCAGAGATGGCGGGCTACAGAATTATTTCAGGAAGGGGCTTCCCAGGTTTGTTGCCGTGTGGAAGAGGGTGTAAAAGAACTGAAGGTGCTGGAGAGGGTATTTCTCATTAGTCTGTGTTGAATAAGGAAGATAGTTGATGTCATGAGAGGATTTCTTGGGAAAATACAGAGGGATCTAGGAAATAGATGGCTGTGAAAGACTGACTGAGACCCCCTTCCCCACCTTAAGAGGCCCATAGCCTAACCCCCAGAATTTGTGAGTATGTTACCTTATGTGGCAAAAGGGACTTTGTAGTTGGTATCAATTGAATTAAGGATCTTGAGATGGGAAGACAATCCTGGATGATCTGGATGGGCCTGATGTAATTACAAGGGTTGTCTTAAAAAGGAGGCAGGCAGCTCAGAGACAGAGAAGGAGATTGATGATGGAAGGAAGCAGTGACTGAAGTGATTTGCTCTGAAGATAGAGGCAGGGGCTAGAGGCCGAGGGATGCAGGTGCCTGCTAGAAGGTGGAAAAGGCGGGGAAGCAGAAAATCTACTGAAGTCCCTCTAAGGAACCACCCTGCCAACACCCGACTTGAGCCCTGTGAGACCGGCTTCAGATGCCTAGCCTCCAGAATGGTAAGACAGTACATTTCTGTGGCTTTAAGCCACTGAACTTGTGGTGATGTGCCATAGTTTCAGTTTCGATGGGACGCTAAGGCAACTGCTAAACAGACACAACAGGAGGAAGGTGAGAGTGGGCTTTCGTCAGAAGCAGTGGTCAGGGGAGGGGTTTAGTTAAGATTTATACAGTTGGGATTTAAGTGTAGACAAGGTTTAGGGTGTGGTCATGTGAATGGAATGGAGCTTCAAGTCATTGCACTGACTTGTGTTAACTGTTGGGTTGGCCGAAAAGTCGGTTTGTTTTTTCCCCACACAGTGGCTCTCGTAGCACTTTAGTTGACTTTAACTTCATTCAAAACAGTTTTGTTAAATTGTGTTGTGACAGCTGTCATATCAGTGTGCATTGAAAAGGCTTGTCAAAATTGGTGAATTTCTCTGTAGCCATTTTAATATCGAAGATGGAAGAAAATATGCAACATTTTTGGCATATTATGCTTTATTATTTCAAGAAAGGTAAAAATGCAACTGAAATGCAAAAAAAAAAAGATTTGTGCAGTGTGTGGAGAAGGTGCTATGACTGATGGAACGTGTCAAAGTGGTTTGCAAAGTTTCATGCTGGAGATTTCTTGTGGGACAAAGCTCCAGGGTCAGGTAGACCAGTTGAAATTGACAGGGATCAAATCAAGACATTAATTGAGAACCATCAACATCATACCACATGGAAGATAGCCAACATCAAAATATCCAAATCAATAAAGTTACTGGTGAAAATGAAAAATGTGTCTTTTATTTTATGGGAAAAAAACAGACTTTTTGGCCAGCCCAATATTTTTAAAAATTGGTAATCCATATAGCATAAAATTTACCATTTTAAAACATATAATCAGTGGTTTTTAGTACATTCACAAGGTTGTGCAGCTGTGACCACTATAGTTGGTTTTGACTGAACAGTGTTCATTCTGTCTTCATATATAACAACAACATTTACAAAACTATTCAATTTGTTTTTGCTGCAACTCTGCAGAATGAGACCTAAGGAGAGTATGTTAATGAAATATATTCTTGAGCATGAAAAATTCATCTCAACATACATACTCACCTATTTGAAGAGACTATACACTGGACCAATGGAGACATACCCCCTGTTGAACCGGCCAGCTTTGTGATGGTGGTGATGGTCGTGGTGGGTCTTTTCAGCAGCAGATTACAGAGCAGGAGGTGCCACTGGCCACAGAGCTGCCCTCGAAGGCTGGCCGGGAACACTGGAGCATGGCCCTCCGGAGAAAGACCAATTCTTGGCCCAGATCAGTGCCAGGCCTCTCACACCCTCCCGATAGGTGTCCCTTGGGTTCCAGAGAGGTCAGTTCCCTCAGTTCACCACACCTGGTTTGGAATCTCATGAATGATCCCAACTCTTCCTTTTTTCTCCCCGTGGGTCCTTTCCTCTTCGACGTGGGTGCTCTTTTGCTCCCAGGGATTTTTTTTGTAAGTTCTATGTCATGAATCTCTTAGAAGTAAACTTAACCTGTTTATAGTCTGTATCTCACTTATTGTGAATACTCAAATACATCCCTGTGGAATATTCATGTGGGGTGTTAGATAATATAAAATAATAGGTATGAAATTACCTTTCAAAATTCTGGATTCACAAAGTAAATCAATCTAGACCCAAGGATTCCAGATAAGAGAGTGGGGGCCTCTTATTTTACACCCGCTTCTCACCTCTGCTGCAGGAGCCTCACTCACCTCCATAGTCCCCGTGATCATTACGGAGCCTCACTGAGCTTGTCGTTCAGCGTTATGCTCTTATGGAGCTAGGGACTGATGGCTTTTGCTTAGTTGTACTGCTGGCCAGGGCCAGACACTGCCAACTGAGGTTAACTGCACACAGCAGGGCCCCGAGGAGGGACCCAATGCTGTGCCATCCTGGTGGCTGCCCAGGGAAAGGCCTGTGTTGCCGGAGGGTGGGAAGTCTCCTTCACAACGTAGACTCACACTGCAGGCTGCTGCTTGCTTCTCTGACTCTGGAAAGCAAACAGGTGCTTCACTGAGGCTTCTCAAAGGAACCAGACAGGCCATGTGGGTGAGGGAAACATGTCTTGTTTGCCCTGCAGCGGTGATGGACTCCAGGAGAGGCCTTGTCTGAGGCCCGCATGGCTGGGAATTAAAAGGGCAGCTTAGTCTGTAGAATGCCGTGCTCCAGCGCTCTGCGGCCACCCCCTGCGGGCTCTCAGTGTGCGCCTTTACTGTGATATGATTATGAAGCTATTTCATTTTTTGCCCAGAATCAAAGCTGTGTGAGAAACGGGGTCTCCTAATCATTTCTGCATAGTTTGGTAACAAAGAAAATGGCTGTTGATGATGATAATGAAAACTGCTGTACATAAATTTGCACCCTTTGTTGCCACTTACAAAAGAGTCCTTGCATGGCGAGCTCATTAGTAGCTGAACTTTATTTTGTCAAAGGAAATGGAGTCAACAGAGATTATGTTTCATCTTTAATATGGCTGTTCAACAACAATGCCATTATCCCGAGTTTCAGATGAATTTAATTGAACTTTAATGAACAAAATTAGCTGTTTTATGCAATTAGAATCCCATTTAAATGGGTTAGAAAATGAATAGAATGGGAAATGGGGTTGACTTTATTTTCCTCAAGACTGACTCTTTAGGCTTCTTTTCATCCCTAGGTTTTCTACCCCCCACTGAATAGAGACTAATATCTTTAGAATTTAAGATTTTTGACTTGCTAAGTTTTGTTCCTCAAGCAATAGAAAATTCCTGGAACCTCCCAGGAGTGGGAGGCAGAGGACACTGGTGAATGGGCACCCGTCACAGAGAGCCGGGGCAGCAACTCTTCCAGCCCAGCGGGCCCAGCCGTGCACAGCTGCAGGCCCTTCCGTTCTGAGGTGAGAGAGCTGGTGTTGAAGAGCTGGTGTTAACAAAGGTGAGCAGGGCTGATTTGGGTGCAAAGCTTTCCTCTACCACTTAATATTTTGGTGACTTGGAGTGTGAGTCATGGCATCTGAACCTCAGTACAGTGGGAAGAATAATACCCATTTCTTAAAAGTAATGGTAAACATGCAGTGAGAAAATGTATGTACAGTATTTGGCATTTTCTGCAGTGAGAAAATGTATGTACAGTATTTGGCATATTGCCCAGCTTAAAAAATGGGAGCCACTACTATTATTAGTATCGCTGCTCTTTATCACCATCTTCAATCGTACTAACTTCTTGGGGAACTTACTAACTTGGGGACCTCAAACTTCTTGGGGCCTTGATGTAATGAACACCATACAGCTCACCTAACTTAGTTCGGCGATTCTGGTAAACAATGAGCTTTCCCAAGTATTTTCCTCCTCAGCTGGAGGAAAGAGATGAGATGACAAGGTCATTTTGCTCAGGGGCTGGGAGGGATGGGGGCGCAGCAGAAGTTCAGAAGTTGATACCGCTGGGTATGCGGGAATGGCCAGGTAGCAGGAAATCACTGCAGAGAGTCACATAAAATTCTCATTTGCTCCCCCATCTGCGATGTGAGGAAATTAGGCCATCCCTGTGGACCTTTCCAGCTCTGAAGTGCTTGCAATACTGCAGATACTACGAACTCTTTTGCCTAATGGACCACATTCCAGTGAGCCAGCCCTTGCCAAGAAATCCCTCCCACTTGCATCAGAATTGCTGGAGCGTCCTGCCGAGTGCTCCCCCAGCGTCAGCATTGACTCAGTGCTGGGATGTGGCTTCCTGAGACACAGCAGAGGTGAGAAGGAGGCCCAGTGAGCTTGGCACAGCCCTGGTAAACATAGCTTTGTCAGGGCATAAGAGCTCTGATCTAGGTGTGACAAAGGAAAGTCAAAGAAAAGAATTATTCATGTTCCTCCTGGCCTTGTTAGACTAAAGGTTTAAATGGGTTCTCAGTGAACAGCATTACTTCCATTTTAACTACAAAATGCTAGTGCATTATTTTAGTCGTCTATCAGATGTTCCCTAATTATTTCTGGCAGTTCCCAAGTGGTGTCTTAGATGTGCTCATAAATAAATCCTCTTGGTTTCCACCTGGTGACTGCCATTTTGCTCTGTTCCTTCTCCATTGTAACTTCAGGAATGCCAGCTTCCTCAGGTGCCACTCCCCTCTGGGCGGATGGGGACGGCCTTTCTTCTGCACCCTGTTGATAAAGTTGAAGCTGCCCCACATCGTTCCTAGGAACCAACGCGGATGGTGCCTAACACGCAGTGTTGCTGTCCTGCTGGCCTCACTGCTACTGGACTTGGGGACAGCAGAGCCCGGGCTGCCATTACATTCTTAGGAGGTTGGCGCCCATTGGCATTGCCTGGTGCCAGCCCTGCACTTCTCTGAAGCAGAAAGAACGCATCCTGTTCTGTGCCTCTTTCTGTGCCTCTGCTTATCTGACAGGGAATGCGACCCTGTGCTCTTAGCCTCCCAAACTGCGTGTGTGTCCCCTGCCTTCTTTGTTCCTTGCAGTCTTTGCTTTCATGAGGGACTGGGGCTCCATGGGGCTGAACGTTGGGGCCTGTCAAAGCTGTGAAGAAACAAAACTTCTCTTAGATTACTTCAGCAGTACTGGACTTACTGTAAGGAAAAGAGGCTGCAAAAGTCAGCCACGAAGCTGAGCCTCATGGAAGTGAATGTGGCTGGCGACAGGCATGTTCTTAGGGTCTGTGTGTCCTACTAGGCCCCCACACTGGTCTTGAGCTTTTTCTCTCATCTGCAGCCACCTCCCTCGCACCTCCTTCTGGCCTCTGCTGCCACATGGCCTTTGCTGCCAGCACTCACCTTTTGGTAGCTTTAGCTTCTGTGGCCAGTACCACTGACTCTTTCCCCAGATATCCAGACCAAGCCATTAGTGGAAAATAAGTTGGCTAAGGACATGGATTTTGGTCTCTTTTGTTTACTAATATATCCCTAGAACATAAAAAACTGGTTCTACCACTTACTCTGTGTGTAGCCTTGGGGCAAGTTACTTAGGCTCTTTGCTCCTTATTTATTTGTTTTACCTTCAAATTGGGGGTGGTAGTAGCTAACTTATAGGGTTGTTATGAAAATAAATTAATGAAAAGCATTTACATTAGTGTTTGACACAGACTATGTTCAATGGAAGTACTTGTTAAGTAAATTAAAAGATAAAGGACCTACACACAGTTGGTGCTCAAGAAATATTTGTTGAATCAATTAAATACATTCCTTAAAGAATCAGGTTGACCTGATTACCATTTTCACAGCTGAGAACTCTTGTTCCAGGCTGCCGCACATTTGCCTGTAGCCTCTATTGCTACCCTTGGGTCAAGTTCTCCCTCCAGGCCATTTACTGGGCTAGGAGTGTGAGGTTTTGTGTGAGCAAAATGACTCACACAGAAGGAAAGTGGTAGGCACTCTGGGGTAGGTAGCCTGTCTGGTCTGGTAAGGGCCTTACACCGCCATACGCCAAACTCAAAGCCATCTCTTTCCTCCAATGGCTGAGTTGCTGTTCACAAATTAGTGCACCAACTCCTTCCTCAGGGCTTTTTCCACAGGCAGGTTCTCTGTGTTTCCTGCTGAGATGTGCACAGTGGTCTCCCATTCCCCCACCAAACAGGCTCAGTCTCCTTACTTTCGATGGTAAATAGGGTGCCAAGACTCCAGTTACATAGCTCTTCTCTCCTTGTCCCTATCATCCTTTGACCTTCTTTAGCTCAGGGGCCTTCTGATTCTAGAAATGGGGCGTACTCCCCTGTGCACTGCCGTGCCTTTGCATGCATATACCTGCATTTTGATGCCAAAATGCTCCTCTCTGACCTGAAGGTATTTGGGTTTTGTATTTTGCAGTAGGAGGCCACCTGAGAACCAGGGATAACATTTCCAGGGCTGCCCATCAGATAACGAGCAGAGCCCTTTATTATTCTCTTCCTTGGGCTCCTCTGAGAGCTGAGTTCCACGAGAGGTCCTAAGTTATCAGGGAAGAAGTTTTTCAATTTAATTTTTTCTGGGAGTTGGGTCCTTTAGGTCCTGCAAGCTGAAATGGAGCAGTGGCAGGGCTGGCGAGGGAGCTGCCCATGTGTGAGTTGGCAGACCAGGTAATGAGGGCAGAAGTGAGGCCCGCCAGGGGCTACGAGGAGGAGAGGGAGGATGAAGCTATTGGCCCAGACTGTGGCCGGTTGGGATGCCTGCTGTCGGGAGGGCTGAATTGTGACACTCCGGGAACTGGCACTTGATTATCTTCACCTTGAACCTGGGAGACCCCACCCCCCAATCACGTTTGTGCCCTTTAGGCCGGTGGTTCTCAGCCAGGCTACATGCCAGTATCACCTAGGGAGCTATTTAAAAATAGATTCTCGAGGTCCACGCTTCAGACCTTATAAATCAGAATCTCTTCCCGTTGGTGACCAGGAGTCTTATGGTTTTTAATCCCCCAGGGGTGGTCCCAGTGAGGCCCACCATGGCCCTACCTGGATGGCACAGTGGAAATGGATCTGATCCCATTGGGTTGAATGCTCTCCTGGGTCAGTTATGAAAGAAGAAATATTGGTGCCAGGTGGGTACTGGAAGTCTCAGGGGATCGTTTTGTAAATGATGTGTGTTTAACTAATGCTGTGCACCTGAAGCTAAAATAAAGTACTGTTGAGTGTCAACTGCAATGAAAATAAAAGTAAATTAAAAAGAAAAAGTAAAACAAATCATAGGGAAAAATTCACAATTTTCCAAATTTAAAAAAAAGCGGAAATATTATTACTCAGAGAAAGCATGGACTGAAGGAAAAGCATTCAGTTTGGCATTTTAAAACCTGAGTTATAGTCCTGTCTCTGGCACTAAGCTGTACAAGTCCTTATGGGTATTCAACCTCAGTGAGCTTCAGGTTCCTCATTTGTAAAGAGGGGACAGTAACTCCTGCCCTGTCTACTTTACAGAGTTTTTTCAGGCACCAAAGGGGATAAATACATGGAAGTGCTCTAAGATCTAGAAAATCGTATTCAAGTATACAGTTCAAAGCTCTAGGGTAGGGGGGTCCAACCTTTTGGCATCTTTGCACCACACTGGAAGAAGAAGAGTTGTTTTGGGCCACACAGTAAATACATTGTGACATGTAATCAGAAAAAAAATCATCATGTTTTAAGTAAACTTACAATTTTGTGTTGGGCCACATTCATAGCCATCCTGGGCTGCAGGTTGGACACCTCTGCTAGGGAGAGTAATGCTATTTTGTGTTCTCTTGATGAATTTGTAATTCTATGAAACAAATAACCCTTTGTGAATGCCTCCTCTGATTCTGCCCCATGTACAAAAAATACACAAGTAAGACAACCTTATATTTAAACTCTTTATACATCTTTGGTTACACCAACAAGAATCAATTACTAGTCAAGATATGGAAACAGCCTAAGTGTCCCTCAACAGACGAGAAGGTGAAGAAGATGTGTACACACACACACACGCACGTGCACACACACACACATACTGCAGTAGAGCATCGCTTAGCTGTGAGAAGGAAGGAATTCCTGTCATTTGCAGCCCTGTGGGTGGACCGTGAAGGCATTAATGCTAGGTGAAATAAACCAGACAGAGAAAGGCAAATACTGCATGGTATCACTTATAAATGGAGTTTTCATTAAAAATCAAATTCATAGAAACAGAGAGTAGAAGTCATTACCAAAGGCCAGGGTGCTAAGTAAAACAGGGATAGGCTGGTAGAAGGACATAAACTTTCAGTTATAAGATGAACAAGGTGTGAGGACTTAATGTGTAATGTGACTTATAAATAATGTAACACTGTATTATATGTAACTGAAATTTTCCAGTATAGTAGGACTTCAGTGTTTTCACAAATAAGGTGATGAATGTGTTAATTAACTAGATGGTAAGAATCCATTCACAATCTATATATATATCAAATCACCGCAATGTACAGTTTGAATATCTTACAATTTCATTTGTCAATTATACCTCAATAAAGCTGAAAATAAAGTTACAGCAAATTGCTGGACTCCCAGATGAAAATGGAAGAAATGACACATGTGTTTACTTCTGTTCTTACCTTAAAGCTTAGTAAAAATATGGTAATTTTTAATTGCATAAAAACACAACAACAGAAATGGGAGAGGAGACAGTATTTTTAAATGGAAGCTAGAGAGCCAAGGGACAACCGAAGGTTTGGCAGACTAGGAGAAGCCGCATCCTCCCTCGGCCGGCAGTGGGGAAAGCTGAGAAGCATGGCAGCCCCATGTGCAGAGCCCTCGTGGCCTGGAGGCGTGCAGGAACTGGTGATTCCATGTGCATCTGAAAGTGGGGACAAGGGCACGGCCAGAAATACAAACACTGTTGAAAGATTGTTTAAGTAAAAATTTTAAACCAGTGCAATAGACACCCTCGAATTCCCCCAAAGCCTTAGGAATTGGTGATTACACATTCATCTAGAAGAGGGGAAGGTAGAACTAAGGATAGAGCTGTCTGAAGATTATTTACAGAGGCACTTTCTCAATTCCTTGTGGCAAGGGGCCTGCTTCTGCTCTGCCCCCGGAGGAGACTGGAAGTGTGATTTCGGGAAAGTGTGAGACGGAACAGTGGGCAAGAGGACAACAGGCACAAGCGAGAGCCCAACCATTGGCTGCAAGGGCATCAAATGAAAGTTGGCAAACTGGCTGAGACTCTGCCTTCCTCTTCACTCAGTTTCAAGATGGTCAGGGCGTTTAACCTAACAGAAAAGCCCAGGGTTGCCGAAGCCTTCCCTTATATACTGACTGAACTTCCAAATAAGTTTTTTGTGAGGGAGCACCAGAGCATGTAATATGAAAGGCAGACAACAAAACCGAACAAACAAGGGAATTCCATAGGAGGAAATTAGCTCTACCGAGGGAAACTTAAAGAAACAAAAACTTCAAAACCTATCATTAATAGCTTCAGGAAAACCAGAGGATGCTACAAAAAGGAACATTCGAAGAACCTAAAAGAGTTTCTGAAAATTGGTATAAGTGAAGTAAATCTCTTAAGAAAACAGAGCAATATAAAAGATGAAAGACGAAAAAAAAGGCGAAGAGCCAGTCCTGCAGGCTGAACACCCAGAGAGCTGGAGTGCGGGGAGAGGAGACAGAGGCGAGGAAATTGCTACGGAAAGAATTAATTTCCCCACACCTGTGGACAGGAATTTGAATGATAAGGACCCACTGAGTGCCTGGTACTTGGAGATCAAATGAGAGCCACGTGAAAGCCATCATTTCTGACTATCAGCATTGTGGGTACAAAAACTAAGTGTTCATAGAAATGTCCAGATTTTGTACAAAGAGCCAATCATTAGAATGGCAGGACATTTTTCAACAGCAATAATGGAATGTAACGAAACGGAGAGTAGAGTGCAAAAGTTATCTCCAATTTTGAATTCTATATCCAGCCAAAATATCAATTTATCTGGAGACGGGAATTTTTCAGACTTAGAAACATGTAAGTAATTTCCCCCTCATGTGGCTTTTTTCATGAAACTGCTGGAGAGTGGGTTCTATCAGAGCGACAGAGAACAACGAGAGAAGACATGGCTTGCTGGTTGTCTCAGTTTCCTTCTTTGTGTCGATCTTTGTCCCTCTGTGTGCCCCAGGAGGTGATTTCTATCTCCTGCATGACCTGGGCTGCCTCTCTGGCTGATTCACAGTTGAGTTTGACAACAGAGATGGCGGCCCAAGGTCGGCAGCAAGGAGCCGAGGGGACTGCATTTGCTCCCCATGCTTCCTCCTTGCTGGGCCTCGGTTGGGCAGAGGCTGTGTCCTGCCCAACCATGACTCCCCTTGGGCGATCCTTCTGCCACGACTGCAGCTCTCACCAAGGTCAGACAGCAGTTTCTTCCCTTCGCTGTTCTTGCTTCCTACTGCTGGTGAGAAAGAACAATAGAACCCTTAATGTGTTTGAGGTTATAAGGGAAGAGACACACAACTGGAGGGAAGGCTTGGGTTGACTTAGTATCAAGAGCATAAAAAACAAGGAAATGAAAAAACAATATAAATATTAAATTGAGGAAAACCAAAAAGTTGTGCTGGGAACAGATGGTAATTATAGCCAACTATATGGCTAAGCTACAGCACTTACCAGTCCTGATAATGGAACTGAAATTGGCCTAATCCAATTACCATCTGACTTAAATTAGAAGAATAGAGGGAGACAGGAAATGGTGCATCGGTTGGTGAGAGCTGGTGATTGTGGTGGTGGCAAAGGAGATTTACGTCCTCATCTCCCTCAGTGGGAAGTCAGTACGTAATACCGAAAAAAATAGAAACCAAAGATATAGCAGAATATAATGTAAATAGTAGAAATAATCTCTAAGGAGCCCTGACTGGTGTAGCTCAGTCTGGCATCAGCCTGCAAAGCAAAAATTCACCCGTTTGATTCCCACTCAGGGCACATGCCTGGATTTTGGGGTCGGTACCCAGCCAGGGCACATGCAAGAGGCAACTGATTGATGTTTCTCTCTCACATCGATGTTTCTCTCCCTCTTTTCCTCCTTCCCTTCCCCTCTCTCTATAAATAAATAAATATCTTTAAAAATTATAAAAAAGAAATAATCTACATGCAGATAATTTATTTCTTCAAAAACTATTTGAATTTAATCATTTATTAAGCACACACATTTCTATATTAGATTATTTTAGAATAGCATTTATCAACTAGTTTTTTAAATGAATTTATTGGGGTGATGTTGGTTAATAAACTGATACAGGTTCCAGGTGTACAGTTCTACAGCACATCATCCGCATGTTGTATTGTGTGTTCACCACCCCAAGTCAGGTCCCCTTTACCCTCCCTTCCCTCCCCCACTCTCCTTCACCCTGGTAATCACCACGCCGTTGTCTAGGAGGTATTTTTTTGTTGTTTTGTGGGGTGTTTTTTTTTTCTTAATCCTTTCACCTTTTCATCCAGTGTCCCAACCCCTTCCCCTCTGACAGCTGCCAGTCTGTTCTCTGTGTTTATGGGTCTGTTTCTATTTTGTTAGTTAGTTTATTTTGTTCATGAGATTCCACATATGAGTAAGATCATGTGGTACTGTATTTGTCTTAGTCTGACTGGCTTATTTCACTCTGCACGATACTCTCCAGGTCAGCCTACAAAGCAGATAATGTAGAGTAATACCAAAAGATTCGACTGAAAGCAATGAAAAGAACTGTCTTTGAGGAAAGGGAATAATGAGGTAGAGAATTCTGGTTTTGTTTTTTAAACAAGGCATGTGGAATTATGTTGTCTGAACTATCATGGGGGATATATTTGATAAAAATAAAACTGATTTTCTTCTTTAAAAAGGGAGAGAAGCAACTAACTTCCTAATTCTCTCTTTTTATTCTCATCTCAAACCCTAGAACTCCCTAAATTCCCTTGCTACTTTCCAGAAGAGCAGGACTCGAGACAGAAAGTCAGGGAGTGAGGAGGCAGGATGGGGCAGATTTGGGTAGGGCACCACCCTGTTGGGGCGGCACAGACAGAGGCAAGCAGGTGGCACCTGTACCCAAGAAAACTCCGTGTGTAAATAGTCAGAGGACACAAGCAGAACGGGCTGAACTGCTCTGGGCTCAAGAGGTTACCTCGGGGGAAGGAGCCTGGGGTTGTACAGAAAGCCAGTTCCTTCAGAAGGGCCT
This sequence comes from Tonatia bakeri, assembly GCA_004024845.1. NCBI lineage: Eukaryota > Metazoa > Chordata > Mammalia > Chiroptera > Phyllostomidae > Tonatia > Tonatia bakeri. The sequence goes on from PVIA01003081.1 coordinate 113,933, forward strand.
TCAGCCTGCTGCCAAGCTCTTGGCAGCTAAAAACCGAAACTGGGGCATGAACTGTTACGCAACCCCTGATGATCAGAGAGAATTATGGAAAGTTCCTCAGGGGAGGCGCAAGAACTTTTCTTAGCTGTAAATTCTGAAAGAAATGTATCTCGTGGGGCTTTGATGGGAGGCAGCCAGTGAGGTGGGTGCAAGGCCCTCAGTGGTGCCGCCCCAGGAAGTGTAGGGATGGATTGCGGGCGCTCCCTTTGACAGAAGCCCAAGGCTGGCTGCGGGGCTTGATCAGAGGAGTGCCCAAGGATGGCTGGCTGTGGAGCCGAGTATCAAAGACAGACGAATATGTTAAAAAAATCTGAGACACAGAGAGTGGTGTGCCCAGCAAGTGAAACACACTGGGAACAGTTTTACAGCCAGAAAAGTAAATCAGGACAGTGAGAGGAGCTGCCTGTGGGTGGGTCTGAGGATAGCCGGCGTCTCTCAAGGCGGCCAGGCCACAGAACAGCTCTGCTTCCCTGGGGCTGGGCCAGGGACAAGGAAGGCCAGTGCCTGGGAGCTGGCCGCTGAAGGCCCGAGCCTCGTGTCTTGGGGATGGAGCACAGGGCCCAGGGTGCCCTGGACCTGACGACTAATGGCTGAATTGTGTGCTGAGTCCTTTCTCTGAGTATTCTCAGGGAACCCTAAACTTGGCAGAACAGTTGTCCTACCTTTGGTATGCTTGCCCTTCAATGGGAGACTTGAAAAAATGGAGAGCCTTTGGATTTGCTAACCTTAAAAGTGCTGTGGAAAACTAGAACAAGTTTTATTCCAACTAGAGGCTGGAGAGACTTCCTGGAGGCTTACACGATGCAGAGGATGTTGACACTTGTAACACCGTAGGTGGCCAAGTTCTCAGGGACAGGGAAGATAACGGTCAGGTATGGCCAAGTGTCAGCTGTTGGAAGGAAATGGAGAGAAATGAAAACTGAAAGCAAGACCAGGACATGCTGTGGAGGGTCCTGAGCACCAGGCAGCTCTCATGGACTTTGGCAGGGCGACGGATCAAAGCAGGGTGGCAGTGGTGGTGCTTGTGTGGCAGGCATGTCACTGCTCTGTCCTGTCCGTTGCCTAAATGCCCTCTCTAATCTTGGAGGGCCACTCCATGATCTCCTTCACAACTGCTAACATTACTCAAACTCATAGTGTGAGTCGAGGCACTACACTGGGTGCCTCACATCTCCGGTCAATGAAGTAGGTTCTGTTTTATTATAATTTTTTAGCAAATGAAAGCTGATAAAAGTTGGGCATGTGCTCAAGGTCACACAGGTGGAATGATGGAACTGGGTTCCGAACCCAGCCCCACACTTTTGGTTCATTAGCACTTATTGCCCTCCCTGAGGCCGAGGACCAGCCCTTCTCTTACAGACTTACTGAACCCAGAGGTCAGTACAGGGTGTAGAGAGCAGGTATTGGGAAGATTCCCCTTGGCCCCTAAGTGTCAGATAGAGTAGGGTGCTGGAAAGACCAGTCTGGCCAGGCAAGGGGGCTCAGTCCCCTCCCAAGCTCAGGAATCTCAACTAGGATCCTCCAAAGTCTTCCTTCTGGGGCCCAGAAAGGCGGGAGGTGGCTGCCTGCCTCCTGCTGTTTAAGGACAGGGCCCCTGGCTCTGCTCTGGCTGCAAGATACCGCGTTAGAGCGGGACTCAGCCATGTGAGTGCTTTTTAACTCTTCAGGGGACTGCTCTCAGGGGCTAAGGCCTCTGAGCCTCCAAGTTCATGCTGGCCGAGGTTTCTGGCATGGTCAAGGGTGTCGGTGTCAATCATAGGAGGCATTGGCTCTGAGATGTTCTCCCCTCTGTTCTTCATCAGGCTGTCAGCATCGCTGCCTCCTCATGGTAACTCCTGTTCCCTCACCAGGAACCTGCCGCAGGCTTGCCAGCCTTACCAGTCGGGGAGTAAGTAGGCAATTAGGGTTTCTCCCCGCCTCCTATCACTGTGTGTAAAATTTCATTACTAGAAACCTATATAATCTCTGCCTTTTGGAGTGTCCTATTAAAATGCAGATCCCCCTGGCAAAGACTATATTTTAAGTACCTATTACCTGACTTCTCAGCTAGGAATATTTGAGTGAGAAAATTATGGAAAACCTAGAGGAAGACCTCTAAGGGGATAGGATAGAGGCATTTGGAGGGACTGGGTGACTAATAGCAACTGGAGTGGGAGGAGTACATGGGGAATTTCGAGGTACTTAGGGACAGCTCTTCATAGTCATACAGTAAGGACAGGTTTTAGAGTTCAAATAAAGCCAAATACAGTCATCCAAAATAATTATCAAGCCAGGAACAAAAAGGGAATTAATCCATCCAGTCATCCATCTACGCACCATCCTTCAAACCCAGTGTATATAAGAAGTTCCCACTTTATTCCTGCCACTGACCCCTTCCCTCTTGTTCCCAGTGTCATGGGAGAAGAGGTAAGACATGTAAACATGACCTCCACATAAGGTACAGTGTCAGTGCTCACGAGGCAGGGACAGGGAGTTGTGAGGGGGGCCAGCCCAAGGACCCCGGGCAAAGCTCTCTGGAGGAGGTGGCGTCTGAGCCGGACCTTGAAGACCGTGTGGGACTGTGGCCCGGGGAGCCCATCTGGACATGAGGAGGGCATGAGGACGAAAGGAGGCAGGAAACTACAGGGTATGTCGGGGGATGGGAAGTGATCTGTGTGGCCTCACAGAGCTTGTGCAGGGGAGTTTGGAGATAAAGCTACTCTCCACCTACACCAGCCTTTTTGCAGTTTCTTGGTCACTCGCACAGCATTCGTGCCTCAGGGTTTTTGCTTTTGCTGTTCCCCCTGCCTGAAAGTCTCACTTCTCATATTCTTGCTAAGCCTGCTCTCTCGCTTGCTTTTGGTAATTCTCAAATATTCCTTAATCAAATAGGTATTTTCTGACCTCTCATTCATAAGATGGTATTCCTCCCGTATGCCTCCCATCGTCACCTATCAAGTGTGGTGTCGGAGTGCGGCCGGCCCCCGGGGAGGCTGTTCCCCTTAACTGCCATCCCCCTTGGCTGCCCCCGGAGGGCTGCAGCGCGCAACCTGCATGGCTCTGTGGGGCTACGTGCGGCCCACATGTGTTTGCTTAGTTTCTGATTCTGTAAGCTCCTCTAGGACGGGGACGTAGAGCACCCCTGTGTGCAGAACAGGACCTGCAGTACAGCAGATGCTAAAAAGTTATTTGATGTATGAAGAACTAATATGTGCTTGGTGTATGCATGTGTCTGTGTGGATGCGGGGGCGGGGGAAAGGTCTAAAAAGAAATATACCAAATGTTGATAGTGATTGTATCTTAGCAATGGAATTATGTGTGATTTCTCCCTGTCTCCTTTATCTTTTCCTTTGGGCATGGTTATTTTAATAAGAATATATTATTTTTACAAAAGTGAAACTATTTTGGAGTCAGATAAACCTCAGACTGAATTCTAGCTCTACTCTTGTTTTGTAACCTTGGGCAAACTCATTACCATCTCTGTGTCCTTTCAAATCGGAGATGCTATCTGTTTCATTGGGTTGTGGTGAGGATTAAATAAAATACATATGTTGGAGCTTGGCACAGCACTTGCCTGGAAGTAAGCCTTTAGTAAATAGTGCTGTCTCCCTCCCTCTTAATTATTATAGTTTTTATTATTTTTTTTTGGTGGGGGTGGGGAGCAGAGACCACTGAGATATAAATAAGGCCCCCAAGACTTCAGGAGCAAAGGGTTCTATGTTTAACCCCTTGTGTCCCCTCTGAAGGTGGGCAGAAGGGAGTCCCTGGGCTGGAGCGACCCCACAGGGCTACATGGTGAGTTAATGAAGAACAGGGCAGCTCAGTACCACTTACATCTCAGTGAAGACCCATTGTTAATATGATTTTAGGTCTCTTAAGACTCCTGGACCCTTACCTGCTTTCTTATGGATTTTAGCAATAAGATGGGCTGGGTGGGTGGGAAGACGAGGGAGAGATCCTGTCCTCCATCCTTCCCTGGCCTGGGAACAGTAGAGACCCAGGTGGCAGGATGACTGAGGCACTGGGAGCAAACAGTGGGAGCTCCAGGGGCTGCCGGAGGGAAGAGAGCTTCGGGGCAGCCGGTCAGAAGCTCCGTGTGTCCACCCTGGGCCAGGGCCAGAGCCGGAAGAACTTCTTTACCTCGGCCCAGAGACGTGGGGGCACAAGCTCGTCTCAACATGTCATCCTTAAGCTCAGACAGCAGAGGGCAGATTTGCTCATCATATATTTTGTGGTATTTATCTTGGTCAAAACTCAAGTTCATGTCCTTGCTAATGATGAACTTCATTGCTCACCTGCTCACTTTCCAGAAAGCCCACCAGAGAACGTCTCAGGCAGTGGCTCAGTTGTTACCTCTGGTAACTTCTGGCCCAAATCCGGCCACCTCCCGCCGAGGGAAGTTCAGTTAAATTAATTTAGAGTGAAGCCTGAAGGACCTGCTGCTTCTCTTTTCTTCAACACTGAAACCAGCTTTAAGCAGGCAGCTCCCTCCCCCGTCCTCTGGCCCATCCTCTTTTTTATAGAGTTTTCAGAGCTATTCTAAGCAGAAAATGTCCCAAGACCTCAAACATAAGAGTGGCAACAAGGAAGACAAAGATGTCACTGGCTAAACTTTCTGATTAACCAAGTATTTCCAAATCCAAAAAGATATCTCTTCCCAAGCTTTGCACCGAAAATGTTTCTTCTTAGTCATAATTAAAGACAGATAAAGCCGTGGTTTCCGGATCAGGCAGAGGCACTCGCAGCAAGTCCTGTCTTTTGAATGCTCTTCGTGATGAAAAGGGGAGTGAGTAAGTAAATGACATTCTCCTTCCCAGGTCTTTAGGCTGGGTGTCTAGAAATATCTACTGTGGTGTCTCTCGTAGCCATACCTCTTTCTGAAAGAAACGGCCCTACCTTAGTACCAGGCTGAAATGCAGTATTAATGCTTCTACCCCAACTACTCCCGACTAGACTAGGAGTGGGGACCTGACCCAAGGGCATGTAAAGCTTTGCTGGCCAGTGGCCTGTGAGGGGCTGGAGACTCTGCTCTAATAAGAAAGAGCGGAGCAGGAATTTGAAATGAAGAAGATCTAAGTCTGAAAGTATGCATCTCATAAGCCAAGAAATGTCATTAATCAGCTGAGGTTGGAATAAATTAAAATGATGAGAAAGCACAATACAGAGAAGTACATATTATGTGTATGAGGTGTTGAAGCACGTGCTGGGTCATGAGGCGAGGAGTGGACAGAAGTAGACATTAATAAACACTGTTACTGGGAAGCAGATGTCCTCGGTGGAACTGTTTGTAGGCCTGATAGTTTCATAGTCATACCTTTGAGTAACTCTATACGGTGACCTGTAGTAGACAGACTGAAGCTAGTTTTGCCAGTTTTTTTTTTGTAGCTGTCCTTAGAAAAGGTGGTGTCCACGTTCCCCTGGAGCCTTGGTCTTCTAGCAAACATCACTAGCACATTCTCAGTGTTCAGAATCAGCCTTGGCAGCCTTGCTCTTCTCTGACTGTCGTTGGCCATCTACACGGCTGCTTTCCATTGAGCCCCTTTGCGGCTCCCATGAAGATGGCATTAGAGGCAGTTTCCGTCCTCCCTGTGTGGCCCCATGAGCGCTTCGGGTCAGTGCTGAGTCGCAGCCCCACAGTTAGAATAGGCACTGTCTGCTGCCTTTGTGTGGGAAGCCTGAGTAGATTGGCAGTCCAGCCAAGCACGATTTTAGATTTGGGAATAGAGCCCCCTGGGATTATGTGTGAAAGGAGGCAACAGAGCTCAAATCTCCTCAGACACTTTGCTTTATATTGAATTTTGCTTTTGCTTCTCTAGTTTTCCCTTTAATTATGTCCAGAGAATAAGCCTAGAAGTTGCAGCCAATGAGGATTTGAAGGGGGTGATTGGAAGTCATTTTCTTTCCTAAAAGAAACTTAGCCCTAACTGAAGAAGATGAAATGATTGTAGAAATCCCTCCAGTTCAAAGGTTTTCAGGGGTATGCATAAAGACAATTTAAATCTTTTAAAAACCAAAGAAGTGCAAAATTCAATCAATATTGCGGCTTGGATAGATGTGCGAAATTTGCCTGAAGAGATGAAAGAATTAAGAAATGGTCCCTGTCACAGTCACGTGGGAAGCTATGGGTGCCCTCAGTGCAGAAACCCAGTCATCATCCCATGAGGAACCTCCTCTGTAGTTAATAAAGCACAGCAATGAAGGACACAGCAGCCCCCCAAAACATTTGGGGACACAATCCCAAAATTGTTTGGGATTATATAATTAGCATCTTTTAACTTCAGATATATAAGAGTAGAATTTTTAAAGAAAAGTAAAATTATATTATTAATATTTTTGCTTTAAGGGATCTGCAAATATTTGATCATTTCCAAAACTTAAAAATGATTTAGCTTCTTAGAATAAAGGCATGCCTGATAACTCTAACTTCATATCTATGTTTCAGTTAATTTATTTAAATTTATGATTTTAAGTTGAAGTTACTTTTTAAATAGTATTGGAACATGTAAAAATTAAGATTCATTGAATTTATAAGATTAATTGATAGCTTTACAGGGGTTAAGTACTTAGTTTTTAAGCTAAATCGGACAACTGGTATGTTTCAAAAGGTGATAGGATGGTAAAGATGGTGGACTTAACACCCTCATAACTTCCCTTTCTCTTGAAACCTTAGAAAAACTATAGCAAAGAGATTATTATTTTTTAAAGACAGAAGTCCATAAGGATGGAGAGAAAAGGCTAGAGACAAAGGTAACGAATTTTGGAAGCTGAAGAGCAAATGGGTTACTGTTGATTTACTTAGCAGATGCAAGAAACCTTAATCCTGAATCTTAAGCCTGAAATGAAGAAAGCCAAGAATATCCTGATCTAAACCACAGAGCCCTCAAACATACCAGAGCACAAACCAGGGAAGGAGGCGGGGGTGACCCGAAAGGAGCATTGGTTAAAAGTAGTTAGAGTCCTAGGTCCCAGCCCCCATCGCATCTCTGGCAGGATGAACATGAACATTTCTTCTCTAAGCAGAACCGAACAGAGGGAGGGGTTCTAGACCAGAGGACACAGAGTCCCAGGTGACAGCGTGAGCACTGTGTCAGAGAAAGGAGCATAAAGACGTGAACGTATGCACATGATATGCTGAGTGCTGAGGCCCCCCACAGATGCCTACTGCACACCCCCACCCCAGTTTCTTCCCCATTTAGTTCTAAGAACCACTGAGAGCTGAGCTTCCATCTGTGGCAGGATACTGGAAGAGTACCTGTACTCTGGGAAATCTGAGCAGCCCACAAGGGAAAACCTAGGGAGAGTGGCATCAGAAATTCCTCAGTGACGGCTCAGCCAGAACCATCTCAGTGAAGCTCAAAAATGACAAAGCCCCTTCCATATACTCAGGACATTGTATCTGCTCTTTACTTCCCCACTTTTAGACATGAACAGACAAACGAGGTTTGCCAGACATATGAAAAAGGCTCTAATGTGGGTGACAAGGGACCAAGACAAACCAACCAGTGACTGGGAGGGAGTAGAGACCACGAAGGGAAAGTAAATGTAAACAATGCTGTTGTTACAATAATCAAAAGTAAGCACAGTTTTGCACCCATGGAGCAAGAGCAAGGGGTGGATAAAAAGGAAGATTCAGAAAATAAGGGCTTTTGAAAGTGGAAAGCATCATAGCATAAATAAAAGCAATCAAGAGGAAATAAAGCTGAGGAACTCCTCCCAATAATGACCAAAGTAGTAGAGATAGAAAAAAAAAACAGATAAAAGAAAAGCAATAGAAGACCAATTTAGGACAATCAACATCCAAATACCAGAAGTTCTAGAAAGAAACAAACAGAAAAACCAAACAAAACCCATAGCTGGGTTAATCGCCAAAGAAATAACTGAGAACTGAGACCATTCCTGGGTCTGTAGGACAGGTGTGTCTAGGTTAAAAGGGCTCACCATGTTCACAGTGCAATGGATGAAAATCCATGTGGAGTCACAGCACTATAGAATAACATAATTGTGGGTGTGTATAGCTACTAGAAAGCAATTTAAAAATGTTCGAGAATTAATAACTGAAATGGAACAAAACTTTGCAATAGCCATAATAGAAACTAGAAGACAACTGAACAATGACTTCAGAATTTGGAGGGAAACCATTTCCAACTTAGAATTTTCTACCAGACAAACCCTAATTAAATGTGAGGGTCGAAAGAAGATATTTTCAGACACAGAAATATCAAAATATCTAGCTACCATGCATACATTCTTGGGAAGTAAGTGAAGGATATATTTCATCAAAACACAGAATTAACAGTTCATCCTGTAAGGAAACACTGAAAATGCTGAGTTTCTATATCCTGATTTTTTTTTAAGGTGAGAAAGTGGGCCACTGGGCTCTGTTTTAGAATGTTGGACATTTGAGAATGGTTAGGATTTAAATAGGAGATAGCTCGAAAGTGTTCTATCATATACATTACATAAGGTTAAGAAAACTGGAGTCTAGCCTAAGGCACAGGTGGAAGGAACCTCTGAGACTGTGGGGAAGGGAGGTATCAGGCACCTTGGGCCAGGAGGACAACCATGGAGACCCCAGCAGTGAGACTCAAAAGGCAGACGGATTGTCCAAACCACCCTGGCCATCACACCGTCCTCCTAAATCAGCTAAACTACTGGAGAATGTGCTCCAACAAAATAGGTGGATAAGCCAAGAAAGAAGTAGACCTGAGACCCAGGAAACAGGGATGATACTCATGGGAAGACAGGGAAGGGAATCACCAGTGACTATGTGCAGCAGGCCTAGACCAGCCCAGGAAGCCAGAGGATGTAGTGTTGCAGGTGGGAGGTCTCCAAGAGGGAAAGATCACTGTCAGGTCCTGACATTACGCAATGAATGCAATATTGTATTGAGATCTGTGGACATCGTGTGAAGAAAAGGCAAAATGAACAAAGAACCAAAATACGCTAAGCAAAAATTTTAAAGTGCAAACAATTGTTAACTTCAGGGAAAACAAAAAATAAGAAAGAACAGAATCATAGGGTCCTACGATGCTCAGCTGAGAAGAATGTTCACCTAGACAAATGATGTGACCACTGAGAATGGCGCCAGCCAAAGACCTGGATAGAACCGTGATAAGTCGATGGTCTAGAAAAGCACAGAGGGAGGGGGCATGAGAGCCAAACCCTTTTATGTCATTATAGGTCAGGAGAAATGACTCAGTTTGAACTATGAAAAGTTAGCAGTATAGGCATATTATTTAGAAATATGGAGAAGTGTATAATCCAAAAGAAATCTCTGAAAGGGTAAAGAGGAGCTGCCTCTGGGAAAACACAGAGCAGGTATTTGGGGGTGGGGGGCGCAATAAGGAAACTCTTATTTTTATATAAGGCTTTTTGTACTATTGGGCTGTGAGTTATGTTCACGAGTTACTTTAACAAAAACAAAAAATAAAGTAGAATATATTAAATTTATAAATATGATTTTAAATGTTTAATGCTTAATTAATTTTGTAATTGGGACCATGTTTAACCAAAGGCTCCTAAAAGTGATTGTGAGATTTGCTGGAATTATATATAAAATAATAAAGTTGAATATAAAAGCTGAGGGGAGAATTAGGTTCAATTAACTTGAATAAATTTAATATTGTTCTTAACAAACCAAAGTAACTTCTGAATAGGCTTTTCTGTGCATAGAAGCCCGTCTAGAAAACATGGAATTCCTTCATAATACCAGGTTTAAAGACCTGTGGTAAGCGCTGGAGGCAGGAGGAGGTGACTAGGGTGCATGGCTGACTCAGCTTTGGAAAAAAAAGTCTTCAGCTGTGGGTTTTTCATGAGTTTCCCCCATCTATACGCTGGGGACAGGAACTGATGTGGGGACCCCACTATCCCAGTCACCTAGAAGCTGGGTGCCTCTACGCGGTTCTACTCAGACGATCAGGACGGGCTGTTTGACCTTGAAGCTCTGTCTGAGCATTCCTGGGTCACATTTTGTGCTGAGCAGCCTTCTCCACGGTGCTGGTCGATCCCCAGTGGGGCGGATAGTAAGGCTGACGAATTGCTTTCTCAGTCCTGTTAGTGGCCTTCACTGGCACAGTCATTAGGCTTCAGGGAAATGAGCAGTGGCTGCTAATTAGGAATAGAGATGGGTGGGGGCTGGGCAGCTACAGGGGGTGCTGGGGATTCAGGGACGCAGGTCAGAGGCTGTCTAAAAAAATCCAACGCGAAAGCAAGGACAGCTGTTGAATTAGCCTGCACGAATGGGCACTCGTTTTAACAGACCACAGGAGATGGTTCCGCAGTCGTCCTCAGGAACCATTTCCCCCGCATTTCACGGTCCTCCAGAATGTGGGGCTGGGAAGGCTCCATTGAAATAGGCAGGACAATTCGGAGGGACAGGCCCCCATTTTGCTTCCTATGGTTTTGTTACCCATGGTCAGCTGTGGCCCGAAAATATTAAATGAAAAATTCCAAAAATACACAGTAAGCTTTAAATTCCGCTGTTCCGAGTGGCGTGAGGAAATCTCGCGAGAGTCACTCCTTCCCGCGCAGGATGTGACACCCCCTCTGTCCAGCGTGTCCACGCTGTTCGTGCTGCGCCACCATTTCGGCCTGTTTTCCGCTGTGTCGGTGTCACAGAGCTTGTGTTCACGGAGCCCTTATTTAACAGTATCGGTTCCGAAGCTTCAGAGTAACATATTGGCAATTCAAATGCCGAAGAGAAGGCATAAAGTGTTTCCTTAAAGGGAAAAGGTGAAAGTTCTTGACTTATGGTAAGGAAGAAAAAAATGATATGCTGAGGTTCCTAAGCTCTACAGTAAGGACGAATCTTCTATGTGTGAAATTGTGAAGAAGGAAAAGAAATTCTTGCTAATTTTGTGGCGCAAACTGCAAAAGTTATCACAGTGCATGATAAGTGCCCATTCGCGATGGAACAGCCACCGAATTTGTGGGTGGAAAACATGACAGAAAATGTGCTGCCACTGACAGCGGGTGTGGTGCCAGACAGCACGGAGCCTATACGACGTCTTTGGCAAGGGATCCCCCTGAAAAAGTGAGTAGTACATCCACGTCACTTTTACCTAGTATATTGTAATTATTCAGTTTTATTATTAATCTCTTGTGCATAATTTGTAAATTATGCACAGCCAATTATTATAGGTATACATACATAGGAAAAACATAGTATATGTGGGGGTGGGTATTATCCACAGTGTCAGGCTTCCCCTGGGGTTTGGGGATGCATCCCTTGCAGGTCAGGGGGACTACTGTACTGTATTGAAGAGAACTTCAGAAAACTCCTTAGACTGGGGTCTAAGAAGGGCCAGATAGTAAACATTTGCATGCCATATGATCTCTGTCACAACTGCAAAACTGCCATTGTAGCACAAAAGCAACTGTAGACAGAGTGTGAATGAATGAGTGTGGCTGTGTTCCAATAAAACTTTACAAAAAGAGATGGTGGGCCAGATTTGGCCCACAGATAGTAGTTTGCTGCTCTCCACATATGCTCCAGTCATTCCTTTGCATGTGCTCTTCTCTGCCTGGAACACATTTCACCTTGATTATTCCCACTTAAGCCTTCCCTGGCCTGTCTGGGTAAGATCCCCCTTTACAAGTTCCCATTGTACCCCACATTCCACCTTCACACATGCATCATGCTGTAGTGCGGTGGTTCTCAAAGTCTGGTCCTTTGGCAACATTAGCATCACCTGGACATTTGTTAGAAATGCAGATTCTCAGGCACCACTCACAAGCCCTGAATCGGGAACTTTGGGGTGGGGCCCCCAAATCTGTGCTTTATAGCCCTCCAGGTGATTGTGGTGCTCACTGAGTTTGAGAACCACTGCTCACTCTAAGGTAATTTGCGTGTTCTTTCTTTGGACCCCACACCAGAGGTAAGTTCCACCAGGCAGGGTTGCATCCCTGTTTTTCACCTCTGCATCTGCCAAACCCATGGCAGGTGCTCTGAGAATTCTACTGAGTAATGAGGAAGACAAAGGTAAAAAAGAGTGAGGGGACCTGGTCAGAGAGAACTGACTTCTGCCTTCCTGTTTCCCCTGTCTTCCACTCACTTCCAAAGTCAGCCACAGTAGATGCTCCGGACTTTTGTTTGCTTTTTTTTTTGCATTGCCTGGAGATTCATTGCCTTCCAAATAAAATTGCCTCTTATGAAGCCAGCAGTCCTGAGGCCCTGGGCAGGTGCCATTAGCTTGAAGGATTTCCCTGGGACAGACCCAGCAGCTGGGCTGGGGGTAGGTGGTGGCTCCGAGTTGGTAAGTGGATTTGGCTACGCTCCAGCAAGTCTGCATCCCTCTCTGAGGGCTCCTGAAAGCTGGTGGTGGGCAGGTGCATTGTCTTCTCCACGGGAGCCCATAACACAGCACAGGAAGTGCAGTGAGCCAGGGCAGACACCAGATGACTATGAGAACGCCAAGGGGGCCAGCAGGGGAACATGAAGGTAACAACCCAGTGACAATGGTTGCAGCAGCAAAGGCCTTCTAGCCTTGCTTACTCAGAGTTCTGTCCCTTCTCCTCTCCCCATCCTTCCCCACCTCTCACTCCATATCTCAGTGTGGTGGTGCCCATCACATATGGACACTTGAGGGTAGGACACTGGGTCTAAGTAGAAACTTTTTTTTTTCTTTAAATAAAGCAGAACATTCACTGTGCAGTTCAGGGTGTGGGTTCTGAGGAGCAAGCTTTCCCTGTCTGTGTATGTAAGGGGAACTTTTGCCCCTTTATTTCCAGGCTGGCATTTGTATGATGTTCTTGTTCATTCTTGCTGAATGTGGAGGTGTTGTCTGCATTCTTCTAGAAACCAGCAGGTTTGAGGGGGCTTCTCTCTGCAATTTCTCTTGAGGGGAGTGGAGATTGATGTAGATCACTGCGTTCAGACAGTGGTGAGGGTGTCCAGAGAGGCAGGGGTTAAAGATGGAGCTACAGGGAGACAGGTAGGGACCTCATGGAATGGGAGTAAGCCAGATCCCACTTGCCCAATTATTTAGTTCAGGGATTGACAAACCATGGCCCCTGAGCCAAATCTGGCCTGCTGCCTGTTTTTGTAAATAAAGTTTTATTGGAAACAGTCATGTCCATTCATTTACATTGTGTCTATGGCTGCTTTACTACTACAATGGCAGAGCTAAATAAGTACTCGTGACAGAGCCTGTCAGCTCACAAAGGCTAAAATATTTGCTGTCTGGCCTTTGACAAAGTTTGCAGGCTCCTGCCCTGGTGGAACATTTATTTCTCCTTTATAACCTCAGGCTTTGCCTTAGCCTGGTCTTACTTAAAGGCCGTAACCTGATTTAATTTATTCTACTGGTCTTAAAATATTAACTTTAAGCTTTTAACATAGAAATAATTTTAATTTACAGAAAACTTGCAAGAATAAGAATAATACAAGGATACCACATAAACTTTATTAGATTCACCAATAACATTTTATACCGTTTGCTTTATTATCTGTGCTCACACTTTCTATATACAATATACTTATATTTTATTTTTCATATTTATTATATATAATATTTTCAATCATTTGGGGTTTAGTTACATACATCAAAGCTCTGTACATTTGAGTACTTCATGTACATGTGTAAGCTTCCTAAAAATCGGGATTTTCTCTTTCAATAACAAAGTACACATTTAACTTTAGTAAGGTTAACACTGATACAGTACTTTTATCTCCTCCACCATTCATATTTCAGTGACTGTCCTTTGTAGTATTTTCTTCCCTTCAGTGTAGCATCAGGGTCAAGAATTGCATTTACTTGCTATGAACCTTAGGCTTTTGAGATTTGATTCTATTAAGGAATGAAGCACTTCCTTTATAGTTCATCTCCCCAGAAAACTCTAAGGAAAAGGCAACATTTTCTCTGGTCCTTTGGAGCTTGTACCTGGGGGGCACCTAGAACAGTCTGGGGATATTGCTAGGAACAGGGTAAATGTCCGGAACAAGACTTCAAGGAAGGCGGGTCCTTGCAGCTGTCTTCCCGTCCTCTGAATATGTCAGGGAGATGGATTTCCAGCTGAACTCACTCTCTGGCTGTGGTGGCCCCGAGAGATCCTTTTCTAGGACTGATACCATCCTTAAAGGAGAAATGTATGTTAGACCTTCCATCGTCCTGACAATTTGGAAATGTGGGCATGAACAAGGACCTTAGGACCCAACATACAGATTTGGAAGCTGTAGATCTGGGGAAGATCTGAGCCTGGTAACTTTTTATGGATCAACTTCATGACAAGTTAAAATTAATTATATCAATTAAAATGACCATTGAAAGAAAAATTAGTGATCCTTTTAAAATAAAAAAGATCTGCCCTCGCTGATGTAGCTCAGTGGATTGAGCGCGGGCTGCAAACCAAAGGATTGCAGGTTCAATTCCCAGTCAGGGCACATGCCTGGGTTGCAGGCCACGGCCCCCAGCAACCGCACATTGATGTTTCTCTCTCTCTCTCTCTCTCTCTCTCTCTTTCTCCCTCCCTTCTCTCTCTAAAAATAAATAAATAAATAAAAACCCCAACAATTGCTTTCCTGTTTAAAAAAAAAAAAGACGACTTTCATTAGTGGGTTCAGAAAACATTTTGGTATGTCCTTTAGTGTGGTCATTACGTTAACCAAAACTATGTAAGTGTAGAGAATCTATAAATTAGCCAGGAAGTCCTTATAATAAATATATTCAACTTTTGTTTACCATGCAGGTCTTATTCCCATTGTAGGAGCCAAAGAAAAGCTTGTAGACTCAGTTTGACCAGGGATGTCATCTCATTTTTCCTCAGATATAGGCTTAGAGATATGCTATTCCAGTTCACCAAGGCATGAAGAGTTTTCTGTTCCATCCGTGGTTACTACCTGGCTCCTGTGCTCACACACTGAGTGGTTTGTTATTTATCAAAGGTACCACGGTACCACTGTTCTTTGCATGGCAGAGCCAGGGCCAGACCTAAGCCACTCACCCTGATTCTAAGTCTGCTTCTAATTAATTAAGCTGTTAAGAAGGGAATTATATTCTCTTTTCAGGATTTTAAAAATTTCTTTTTAGCCCTGGCTGGTGTAGCTCAGTGGATTGAGCGTGGGCTGCGAACCAAAGCATCGCAGGTTTGATTCTCAGTCAGGGCACATGCCTGGGTTGCAGGCCACGGCCCCCAGCAACTGCACATTGATGCTTCTATCTCTCTCTCTCTCTCTTTCTCCCTCCCTTCCCTATCTAAAAATAAATAAATAAAATCTTAAAAAAAAATAAAAAATATCTTTCATTAACATAAGCGGGTTAAATACAAATTTATACTGGGTGCAGTAAAGTTCAGTTTTGGTATGTAACATGTAATCTTGCAGAAGTCTGCATATGTAACATACCATTCATTGAATCATTTATTCCTTTTTAAATCAATGATTTATTAAGGGTCTATTGTGTGCTAAGTGCTGGGGATAGAGAAATGAATCACACACTACTGAGTATACTAGAAGAGCCCTTTTGCTGCATTAAAGAATCTGAATTTATCTTTCAGAAAGTGTTATTCTCAGTGGCCCTTGCCTGGGCCAGGAGAACACAGATTTGAAATTTTGAGCTTTTGGGGGTGGTTTGGAAACATGTTGTCTGGCTGGATGCCAGTCTGTGGCTAGACTGAAAATAATGATAAAGGGTTTAAGACTAATGATTCTTCCAGAACAACCAGCCTGACAATGAGTAATATGCAGTTTGATGTGAAAATTAGAAAACTGGCAGACGAACCTGCGAGAGGGAAATTGGATTTCCACAGAGACGAATGGGAGGCCATGTGGCTGAATAGAGTTCATAAGATGCAAAGGCATGCAGGGGAATTGCAATCCTCCCTCCTTCCCAGCATGCAAAATAGGTCTCTGTTATTTATTTATTTATGGGTGAAAAGCAAGAGTTTTGTGGTCCTGGGGTTTATTATCAAAATGAATGGATTCAATATCGAGCAATGATGTGTTCAAAACGAAAGCCACGTCATTAAATGTCACAGGCATTTATTAACACAGTTTCCTCCTTATTTGAATAAAACAGGCATTATCCTTCCAGGTCCCACATGACACTCTCTCTCTCTCTTTTTGTGGGGGTCTGGTTTTGTCGGAGTCAGTTTCTGGGAAACAGTAGAGTCGAAATCAAACCCGGGAAAGCAGAGATACCCAGGGGAATGTGATGAGGAAGGGGAAGTGCCTAGTTGGTGTCTTTAACAAGGAGGACTCTGTCTTCTGAAGGTACAAATGCGGCCTCTTAACTTCTGCTCTCTTCCTTTTTCTCTCTAGCTCCCCCATCATCTGTCCCATTCATTCACTGTTTCCCATTTTGTTTTTCCTCTCTCGCCTTCCTCTCTCTCACTGCGTATTGTTGATGTCAAGAAAGGGCTTCCATCCTTATGCACTGTGACTTCTAACCTGGACACACAGTTGGTGCGGGAAGTGCTTACCTGCATCTCAGGGTCCTTTGAATGTCTCCATGCCTGGAGTGACTCCACGCTACAAAGACTGCACAATTTTGAATGTCCATGCTCCGAATAAAAGAAAGTGACTTGGGAAAAATATATAAATCCATTATTACTGCTCTGAAACCTCTTTCTGCTCCAGGCAGAGAAGATAAATTACCACCCAAGTGATATAAAGTTAGTTTGAATATTTCATTGGATCAAATATATCACAATGTCTGGAAATCTCTCCTCTTTTAAGATGGAATTAAAGAATGGTTATCAGACCAATAATAGACATTATCATTTGCATACATTTTATCTCAAGAGACTTCTGAAGTTATGCAATACTCAAGTGGTTAATTGTTCTTCACACTCCCGACATACCCAATTACAGCTCAGATTAGGGAGGATCCGCTGGCGATTGGGACGACTGGCAGGAGCACACAAAGAGGGCATCCTTGGGGGCTGAAGGAGCTGCAGGGGGTACGGCCAGTCAGGGCAGCGTGGGGCCTCTTAAAGTGCTCCCATGAGGTGGGTGAACTTTACAAGGTTATTGAAAGAGCTTTTCTTCATGTTTTATGATTACAAACAAGTGGGCATTCATAGATGACAAAAATGGCAGTGATTTTTCCTCTTTAACTATTCCTTTTCACATTAAACATTTAAACTCCTTTGAAATAGCTTCTAAAGTTGCCATTAATTCCACTTTTCCTCAGAATTCTTATTGAGCAAGTATCTGGTCTCAGAGATTGTCCTAGGGATAGAATTAATTTTCAATGTTTATTTATCGTGTGTAACATCAGCACGATGATTTTTGAAAGTTCTTCTTGATTTCTTTATAATCCCTTGAAACTTTCAAGGACTAGTAGACCCATTTTATTTACTCAGAGCCTCCCAAGCCCGGCACAGAGCCAGGTATGGTAATGACATCCCTTTCTTTTTGAATAAAGAAATGACTCACCCATTGCCGGGGGTGACATTCTTTGTATGGTTCCCAGTTATTACCTGCACAGCCATAGGCTACTCTGTTTGTACAGATGCTGAGCTCACAGGAACGCCTGCCTGGTTAGGCACTTTTAGCTTCAGTTGAGAGATGGTCCAGGCTGCCAGTTGTAAAGTGGACTCCTACAAGGAGACAAAGGTATGTGAGGTAGCATTAGAGGTCATATTTGTCATGCAATCACATCTGTGGCATAGACAGTGCCACCAAACATTCTATGTTTAACCCTGAGCTTTTAAGCCTCTCTTAGATTAGCACCACGTGACTCTGTGTGGTCCATGGACCATGAGAAAAAATGGCATGTGTCATTTCCCAGCATAGGTGGTTGAGACCCAGTGTCCCCAGCTTCAGTCTTCTGTGTTTTTTTTTTTTTTCACGGTAACTTTGGAGACTGCAGTTTTTAATTGTCCCATTTGAACATGATGGAGGGTTCATTAGCCCGGGTTCTTGGGTGAGTGTGGAGCAGTTTCTCCACTGATTACAATTATAATGTGAGAGGAAAAAAGAAAACTCTGTGGTATTAAGTCACTGAGATGGAGTTAATCTGTTACTGCAGCATAGAGACTTCTGACAAATACACTTCCCCTGCCATCTCAGTGGCCAAACCAAGGTTATGTGGTCACTCATAGCTGCAAGGAGGCTGGGAAAATGGGAAAATTGCTAATCTGGCATAAATGAATCATGCTCTACCACCCCCTGCTTTACCCCAGAAAAAAGTTGGGGTTTTGTAACAAGGAAGACAGTGGGTAGGCACTTCAGTGTCTGCCAAATCACCAGACACTGTTCACGCTAAACAAGGGAAAACTAAAGCCAGAAAGGCAGAGGAGGAGATCCAGGTATTTTTGTGATTCCACAGCCTCAGACTAAGTGTCCCAGAAATGTCTGATGTCAAGTTCTCTGAGCTGTCAGGATGTCTGGTTAAGTGGTTGTTAAACAGCTCAGCCTCCCACTTCCTTCCTCCCACCACCCAAAAGGCTGCCCTTGAGGTAGGGAGGGAAGTGATCCCTGCTATCCCTTTGCCAAGTCTCTCAGAAAGGTTGAGGTTGAACAGATTTGTGTTTGAAAAGGCTTTGAGGCTCTGGTGTGAAAAGTGCCACAGAAGAGCAAATGCCTGCAGTTCATCGCCATCGCCTGCGCCTGCTGAATGGAACAGGAACTGAATTGCTTTAAACTGGAATTTCAGGGCCCGTGGCTGGTGTCTGGGATTCACACAATAGTTTTTTTGGAAGGCACTTTCTTCTGTATAGAGTTCTCTTTGTTCTCTCAGTTTGTTACCCAAGTTAACCCTCAATGCTCTCCTCACCGGGCTCCTCTGCAGGGAAGTTTAGCTCTGAGAATTTTATCACTTCTTTCCTCACCTTTTCTAATATTCACTGCTTCTGTCCCTCATCAGTCCTCTCCTCCTCAGGCCCCTCCTGTTGGGAAAAATTGAACCATTATTTGCTAGATCCAGGGATTGGCCCCAGTGGTAGGGGTAGAGGCAGGGGTGGGGGTCTGAGGATAATGCGCTGACCCACCTCCGCAAGTTACAGGGAGGGTTGCGAAAAGTGCATCTTCCCAGCCGCAACCCAGAGCCACTGATGTGGGACCTTTAAGGATGAGTTTTAGGGTCTGTGTTTTTCCAAGCAGGTGAGTGTTTGCCAGAGAGAAAGCTCCATAAAGATTCCTCAAAAGGTGAATGAATTGTTAAACGCTCACAGTGCAAGAGTCTGTGCTAAGTGTCTTCCCTATAAGTTCTCATTTTATCTTCCCTGAATCCTAGGAGGTAGCTCTAATTCTCCGCATTCCTCCAGTTTCCAGATAAGGGATCTTGGCCCCAGAACTCAGCCGGGATTGGAACCAGGTTCTGCACTAGCACCTTAGCATGACTGAGTTGTCCATTTTGTCTCCCTGGGGATTAACACTTTTGAAAGGATTTCAGGGCAAGAACCCAGTGGAATGGATCTCCAGTGGTGACATTTCTGACAGCAAAACTGGTAGGAGGCCATTACCCAAAGTTGAAGTTTCAGGAAGAGTGAAGTCTCTTTGACAATTCAACACCCCACTTTGGGTTTGCCCACGTGGCACCTGTTGTTGAAGTCAGTAGAGCTTACAATTTAATTTCATCTGCCTGCAGACAGTCTCTCTCATTAGGGATGGAATGATGATGGGATTCTTCCAGCCATGCAGTTTCACTTTCTACAGGGACAGTGCATAAGCACAGCCCCTATTTTCTGCAGACAGGGAGAGTGACCCCTCCCCCACCTCAGGCTTCTTGTAATGAGGAAGCCAGTGTCTGGGTAAGGAGAGAGTGGGGAGGCGCCCAGAAGCGGTGAGAAGGGGTCAGGCTCTACACAGGATCCTAAGCAATAGCTCCTAGCTCTGTAGACCTTTCCCTCTATGGGCTGTCACCTCCACTGGCAGGCCAATCATTATGTCCAACAGAACTGAAATGCTTCCATTATCTAAATGACAAGGAAGTGGCTTTTCTGTCTAGTAGAGATGAACTCTCAGCATGGGCATGAGGGACTCTCTGTTTTCAGCTCTGGGCTAATAGGATCCTTTGGTTCAATAATAAAGGTGATGATGACAGTAACCAGCAGTAACAGCAGTGTTGGCAGTAGTTACCACTTGCTTGCTACTATATGAGGTGCATTGTATATATTTCTTTAATTCTCACAAAAGCTTTGTGAGGTAGGAACCTCACGCCCATTTTACAGAGGCGGAAAGTGAGACTGAGCTAGAGGAGGTAATTGTCTCATGTTACACGGCTGGTAATAGACAGAGCCAGGACTGGAACCCTAGTTTTTTTTACTTCAAAAACCTTTTCTACTGCCTCCTCCTTACCCACCCTCCAGCTGTGTGTCCTAATTACTGTCTGTGGATAAGGAAGCTAACCGTGACAACCAAAGAACACTGCACATGGTATCCAGAGCGGTCAGGGCATCTAGGTGTTCTCTTCCCCTCTCCTCAGGGAACTCCTTGGAGCAACTGGTGGGGGGATACTGTTGGAGGTTTCATTTTCTTTTATGAGTTATTGGTGACAGAGTATGCGTGAGTGTTTGTATGTTCTGGCAATACTGATGTCTGACATGTGACCTGTTTTTTATTAAAGTTATAGCTTTCACAGGGAGTTGGGGTTATTACTGGTGTTGTGGGAAAGCAGGTGTCAAAGTTGGACTCACTCTGGCATGTGGAAGGTGATTTGAAGTTTTTTTTGCCTGGGAGATGTATATGCTAATAGGAAAAATGCTTTTTCTTCTTTTCAGGCCAAGTTCTGAAAGATTATACTAGCTCTGTGGATTGCAAAATGAAAATAAACGAACAGACATAGGCCTGGGAGGCAGCCTTGGGAGGGAAGGAAAAAACGAAGAGAGAGTAACATCACTGAGAAAGATGGACAAAGGGAGGGTAGTCTCACTTCCAGCAGTGCTGCTGTTGTGTGCAGTGTGGTGTGGGCAGCTAGTGGGCCTGAATACCTTATTGAACGAGTGGATTCTGGTATTTAATCCAACAGGGTATTATTGCCTAAAAATTAAAGCAATGGAAAACTCAAGTCACATATAAACCCCCTTCTTTAACTTCATGTTGAACAAGAACCTTCTGATGGTATGTCAAGATAAGCCTGTCTTCAGGTCATGCTGAGCTGTGGATGTTTATCATTATTATGGCCACCCTACAATTTTTAGATTTTCATTTTACATTTTGTGAATTTTATCATTGAGATTTTTACCTTCCAACACCAAAGGCAAGAAAACTTGCATTCCAAGTCATCCTTGAGGCCAGCTAAGGCCAGACATGTGAACCAGGTCGCACTAGGGAAATGGGCCACATGAAGAGGAAGGTCATGTTCAAAAAATGCCCTTTAAGAGAGAATGGCAGGACATGATTGGGCTTTCAGGAGGAGCAATCGCAGCAAAGCTCTAACAGTAACATCCTGGGTCAGCACACTGGCTCAGGGTCTTATACTCTGTGTCCAGCTGGTCAGTGGTGTGCCTCCCCAATGCCAATGAGACTAGCCTACGAGTGGTCTGGTATTGGCATTTGGATCTTCTTGACTGTGGAGTCTCTGAGCTTGATTCACTGGCTCTGAGTTTCTGAAAATTCTGTGAGTTTCACATTAGCTGTAATGATTTTCCTCTTATTTGCTGTTAGCTAGGGTTGGTTCTGTTGTTTGTAACTAAAAACCCTGATCTACCTGGGTAGACATTTCTGTCTCTTATTGTGAATTAATAAATGGCATTCCAGTTTTCCTGATTCTGACCTACCCTGGGACATTGATAAGACCCCAGTTTCTGAGTCTGCAAGACAGAGAGTGTTAGGCCATGGGCACAGAACAGTGGTAGATTTTCCAAGGAAAATGCCACTGGGGACATGCCTTCTTGATCATCTGGCTTTCTCCAGGTAGTGCTCTCAGCATTGTTGTATTTTATACTTATTTTCCATTTATAACCTTTATAAGTCAGGATTCTTGACAGAAACAGAACCAATAGGATTTATATAGCTATACAAATGAGATGTACTGTAAAGGATGGATTCACATGATTATGGAGGCTGACACGTCCCGTGATCAGCTGTCTGCAACTGAAGGCTCAGGAGAGCCTGTGGTGTAGTTCCAGTCGAAACCCAAAGGCCTGAGAACCAGAAAAGTCAATGGTGTAAGACCCAATCTAAGTCTAAAGGCCTAGGATCGCTGGTATAGGTCCTGGTCTGAGTCCAGAGGCTTAAAAATCAGGAGAACTAATGTCTTAGTGATACAGGGTGCAGCCATGGGTCCCCAAATAGGGATTTGTAATTGGGTCCAGGGTGTCCCAATTATATTTGGGTGTCTAGGAAATATTTAAAAAAAAAAATATATATATATATATGATGTCCTCACCCCCACAGGTCTGAACTAGGGGATAGAACACATGGAACAGGGCCATTGAGAGCTGTTTTGCATAGCAACAGTTGTACAGCTAACCTCTGGCATGGTGATTTAACATATCTGTAACTTTTAACTGGTTTCATGGATATGTTAAATAGCTGTGGCCATGCTTTGAGCCAGGGAGATGGGAGTGACTTTAACCCAGGATGTAACTGGGAAGCAACTCCCCCCTGGTTACAGCGTCCACATGGGAGCTTGGAGTAACAAGGGGAGACCACGGGGCTTTGGTGAGAGTTAGGACCATGTGGCTTAGGAGGCAGGAGAGACCTTGCTGGTAAGAAAAGGGGTAAAAGGACTCTTGCTGGTGGGCCACAAGAAGGTGCCACATGGTTTTGGATTAACCGGAGATCACAGCAGTGACACAGTGGATGATGCAGGAACCGAGGGGCTACCTGAGGCAGGGACTTCTATTTCTTTTCCTGAGTTATGGCACCCCAGACTGAGCAGAGGGAGAAGGAAGAACTGTGTGCATTTGTGGGTATTCTAAAGGACTTTAGTATTTTAATGAAGACATTAAGTCATTACTCTAAGTCTGTATAACTTTTTAAATAAATAATTACTTTTCTTTTCACCAATCTCTGGCATTGAGAGATATCTTTCCCTGGTGGCAGACAAGGTGAACCTAGTATGGGATGGGGGGAGGACCCTGGGAGCAGAAAGGGGATCCATTTGGTAATAGTATATTGTTCATCGCCCCCCACCACCACCGCCACCTGGGTCTGTTCTGTAACATTAGGGCAAGAGGAGATGGACGTCTCAGCTCAAGCAGACAGCAGATTCGTCCTTCCTCTGTTCTTTGTTCTGTTCAGGCTCTCCACAGATTGGACGGTACCACTTCTGTTGGTGAGGGTGATCTTCATTCAGTCAACCAATTCAAATGCAGATGTTTTTGAGAAATATTTTTTTTTGTTTATCCTCACCTGAGGATATATTTATTGATTTTGTAGAGATAGAGAAAGAGGGGGAGGGAGGGAGGGGGAGAGGGGGGGAGAGAGAGAGAGAGAGAGAGGCATCAATCTGTTGCCCCCCACCATAGGTGCCCTGACTAAGTTTCAAACCCACAGCCTAGACATGTGCCCTGATCAGGGATCAAACCCTCAACCTTTTGGTGTTCAGGATGACACTCCAGCCAGCTGAGCCACTTGGCCAGGGTGAGAAATACTCTTACAGACATACCCAGAAATAATGTTTTACCAGCTATCTGGGCATCTCTTAACCCAGTCAAAGTGACACATAAGACTAGCCATCATACAACCTCATTATATAGTTGCTAGTATTAAGAGGGCCATGCTGTTGTTAATCATATGGGTCTCTGTTCCTAGGCATTTACACTCTGTTCAGGATTACTTCCTTCCATCTAGGGAAAAATTCTAGACCTTGGACTCTGGCATTCAAGGCTTTCCACATTACAGCTCCATTTTCCAGCTGTATTCCCAATACTATTACCACTACCAAATCGCAATGTTTGCTTTTCCTTTTGATCTTTTTAAGATCATGGCCATCGATTTTGCTGTTTTCTCTGCTTGCAGAAATCTTTCCTACATCTCTGTCCACCAGAATATAAGCCATCATTCGAGACTCCACTCAAATTCCATTTCTTCAATAAAGACTTTTCTAATAACTCTCTGCAGAAATACTGGCTTTATCATCTGAAATCTTCTCTGCTACTGATGCTATTCCATCATGACTTGTACAAAAATTAGTTTGTCTATTTGGACATCTTTTTAACTGTATTGTGAATTTCTTGAGGACAGGACCATGTCTTACTCATTTTGTTTTTTCTCATATGAATGAATATTGAGCCTTGGGTATAGAAATGTTAATAGTCCCACTGAATAATTTAATTAATTAGTGAATTGCTCATAGTAGATATACTATTTGTTAAAACAAAAGTCAAGATTGGGGGTTTCTATGGACCATCCATAGGGTCATAACTCTATAGCAATGCAATTTATAAACCCAGAGACAGATGCATTTATAGTGTTGGGGGAATATTATGTTCCCCCAACATAATATGAGTCTATTATGTAGACTCAGCAGTGGATGAGAACAGAGTTGAACTCAGAAGAGTTGGAAGAACAAAGCTCTTAAGATTCCAAAGTCCTGGTTTCTGTAGTGTTGATTCTACTGTAACTAGAACAAGGAGTAACCTTGGGTAAGCAATTTATCTTCTCTGGGCTTTGGTTTCCTCAGCTAAAAATTGGGTTATGATAATATTTCTGCCTCATTCAATTGCTGGGAGGCCAAATAAGGTATGAACAACTTGGAAGTAAAGGAAGGGAAATTGGGGATAGACATCAGTGGGATGGAGCAAGAGAGAGAGGGATCAGAAGGGGCGAGTAAGCATGGTGGGGTAGAGAATGGTATCGCAGCACTGGAAACCGGAAACTGGGCCGGAGGCACTAGAGACGGAGGACACCAGGGAGTCTTCCTGAAAGTGTTTCTCAGGGCTGTGGCAGACACTGCTATTTGCTTACTGAGGCTCTATTCCCCACTCTTCTTCACTTTCAGAACCCCCTATTGCCAGGGGGAGCCACCTGGGAAAGAGCAAGTGTTTTTTGCATGTGTGGCTGGTGCTGAGGCCTAGGAGAATACTCGCATATTGTAGGCATTCTGCGTGCCTTGGGGAATCAGTACTGTTGAAAGAGAAATTTAAAACTTTCTCGTGAAAAAATCACAATTTGGAACAGAGCTTAAATAAATAACATGAGACTGGGGCCTCTTTATGACTTAGGGTATAAAAAAAAACCTCTTTTTACCTATTATGTCCTGGATAAGCCTTCTTTTCCTTCCTTCCTTCCTCCCTCCCTCCCTCCCTCCCTTCCTCTACAGTCATGTAGCCATGTTGTGAAGTGGTGGAGAGCAATGCAAGGATTTTCTGAAAGACTTACCATAACAAGAATCCACGTTTACCTGGCAAGCGCAAGTTGGCACATTTTTACCTACACTTTTACCTTTGTTCATTGCTTCTGCAGCCTTCTCTTCTTCTTCATTATGATGATGAATTTTCATCCTGCTGCTTCCCAAATGAGAAAAGATTTTAAAACAGCTAGGTACAGTCTTGTCCCTGTGGTCCTGCTTTGTACCAGTCATACACAGAACAGGGCAGAACATTTTCTGTTCATTATCACCTCATCACTCAAGCTCCCCTTGTCTGAGAGGGTCAGTGAGGTGGGCTCCGAGCTGAGAGCAGGAACTGCAGTGCTAATGAAGAGAAAGTATTCAGCACAGATCCTGCCCTCTCACTCAGCCCCCACTGAAAACGGGAACATCATGAGATCATCTTTCTTCTCATTGCTAAGTTTAAATGAATTTTAATGCTGCTGTTTTCTGGATGTGGATGGCTTTAGTTCTAAGCAATAAACTGTCTGTCCCACAGAGAGGAAAATTAACAAATATTATTAGGTTGATGCAGAAGATTATTATCTTTACAAAAAAAGGACAATTTGTGTCAAGGGAAATGTTTTAGAGAACAAGGTGTAGCAATCAATCTGATACAGGCCAAGTTTCTGTTTAACAAACAAAATTGGAGCACCTGCTCTGTGTTAAGCATTGGGCCACGTGGTAAGAATACAAATAAATATTTAACATTTATTAAGTGTTTTCTTTAGGACAGGAACCATGAATTAAGTGGCTCTGTGATGCTTTTATACTTGGTTGACTTAGCTAAACTAGAACTATAGTTCCCAC
The DNA here is from genome assembly GCA_004024845.1 of Tonatia bakeri. Taxonomy (NCBI): domain Eukaryota; kingdom Metazoa; phylum Chordata; class Mammalia; order Chiroptera; family Phyllostomidae; genus Tonatia; species Tonatia bakeri. The sequence goes on from PVIA01003081.1 coordinate 139,960, forward strand.
ATTTCCTTCCTGGCACAGTTGTGGGTTAAGGCTCACTACAAGAGAAATGTGCACGCGATTTGGAAGGCAGAATTGAAGCAGCAAGCGGTGTGCTCTGGAGCTCCAGGCACTGCTGCAGATCACGCATTTGGCACTGATCTGCCACTAACCTTGCTGGCAGGGGTGGGATGGCAGCTGAGCCTTCAGATCTTCCAGCACCCGCAGAACCTCGTCCTTCAACCTCCTAAACCAGATGTATCTGGTGTGCATCTTTGTGGTGAGGGCACTGTGTCTTTGAGGTAGAGGAAATGAAAGACACATGTGGGTTCAGTTTGTCCTGTAACTTCAGGTTTGTACTTATGGGTTCCGATTTTCTGTCTTCCGTTTCCTGTCTAGCTTTTCTGACTGCAGGCCCTGCTGACCTACAGCAACTCCAGCCCCACCCCCAGGTACAGGGCCAGTAGCCCTCCACAGGCTTCTTTGCTAGGGGCTTTTTACAGCCTCTGTTAGTAACTTCTATCCTCCAGTTACTCCTTCCGGGCTGTACTTCCCTTGTTTGTCCCACAGTGGTTCCAGGTTGGTGTGTTTAGTCAATCCCTTATTCCATGTCACGGGACACTGGTTTTGGCTCTGGCTGAGGCTTGAAGGGTCTCAAGGAGACTAATAGCAAAGTTTTGAAGGAGCGTTGGGAAGTTGATGTTGGAGAACAGAGAAAAGGCAACTTGTGGCATGTAGTGGTGAAACGTTTGGCAACATCGTGGTCTGTGGTAATTTGAAAATAGAAAATACCCCAAATGGTACATTTGGTTAAGGGGACCCTGGATGACTATTGGAAGTGCCAACTTGTTTCTCTCAGCAGTGTATGAAGGTGGGGACAGAGATGAGCTTTAAAGGGGACTAAGTTTTTCAGCAGAATTTAGGAGAAATATAGAGAACTGAAGCAAAAGACAGCCAAAGGACCTCAAAGTAAGAAATGGTCTAGGGGAAAGGAACAAACTCAGGGCAGTAAAATATTGCCTTAGGGTAAAAATAAAGTCCAGGGTATGACTGTAAAACCTGATGTTAAAAACTCAGAAGTACTTAAGGGTATGTCTGTCAAGCTTAGGTAGATAATAGGACTTCTAAGAATCTTAATGATGTGCCTCTTAGATGTTCTTGCCTTGACATCAGAACTTCTAAGACATTTATGAGCTTTGTTCCACAGCAGCCTGGCGCACAGTAGAAAAGAAATCTGGACATTGCATTTGCCCATTAGAGTGGAATATAATTTGACACATAAGAAACGTGTATTTTTAAAAGCATTAACTTGGACTTAAATGAATGAAAGGAAAGAGGCCTTTGGATCTTTAAACTAGAAGTAGGAACAAAGTAGGCCAGAAGTAGGCTGATAAAGATGCTTAACTACAACCCCCCAGTTATTTCTGATGGAAAAGGAAGGATGGCTCATAGTGTGGAGCTGAGAGCTCAGAGGGCAGTGCTGAGAGCCACCTGTACATCTGCCCCCGTACGTGTGCTTTTCTCCAGGAATGTGGAGCTTGCACAGCCCACTTAGGAGGACCAAGGTGTGCCGTGGACGCCCTGTTCTGGAGGATAGCCAATGAGGAACAGAGGTCAGTGGATAAATACTCCAGCTTACATGTACCTTGGTAAGCACATTCTTCATGGTTCTTCAGAGCTTCTTCAAGGGAAATGAGTCACCATTGTCAACAGCAGTCATGTACAGTAATCATGTACTTTTGAACATATTTTACTAGCTTTTCTTATCTTACTATTTCATGTTCACCTCCCTTCATTTATGCTTCCCAGGATCATTCTCCAAATAAATCACCTGCACCTAATTTTTGTCTCAGGGACTGGTTTTGGAAGAATCCAAATTAAGAACAGGTGGGAATGATGACCCTTGATGGGAAATATCTGAGGTCGTGTCTGAGCAGGATTCTCAAGGATTAAGGAATGTACCAGGCTAGCAGGATGGGTCGGGTGGGGTGGGCATGGCTGGTGGAGTGGTACTGCATCAGTGCCTGGAGGTGAGAAATAGGCTGATGAATTTGGGGAACTTTTGTTAGTTTGTATGGCTAGCCAATACAACTTTTGTGTGGAATGAAAAAATGTGCCCTTTTTGGGGCAAATGCTGCTTGCTGAACATATAGTCACTACTGTATTTATCTGAATTAGGAAAAGGTAGACAGGGTGTAATGGGCACTCCTCTCCCAAGAATATATAGCTTATCACCAGATATCAGGACTTGACATGTGGTTTGGGCTGGATTTCAGCCTCCTCTTGACCCTTGTGCAGTGTGAAGAGATGCATCTGGATAGGTAGGCAGAGATGTTGTGAGAGGGCATATGGGTTGTACTTAAGAAAGCCATCCGGTAGGTAAAGGGCTCTGTTTTAACAGAGGGGAGCTGGCATCATTAGGTTTGTATTTTAAGAAGCTGTGGATAGAGGAACTTAGGGTTACGGTGAATACTAAAAGCAATTGGAATACACATTGTGTTTGAGGATGGGAAGGAATGGACATGCTTTCTAGAAATGGGGAAGGTAGAGTGGATAGGTGTTCATTACAAACCGATCAGGGGTGGGGAAGTGGGAGTGAGGGAAATATAGCAGACATTTTGAGCATATTATGGTCACTCAAAATTCCATGTGGTCCCTACATTCCCAGTCTCCTCACAGTTAGGTGGGGACCTGTGGCTAATTCTCTCTTATTGGCTGTATTTAGAAAAGATATGTGAAACATATATCAACGCCCTGCTGATCCATTCATTTTGATTAAGCCATTTTGGTTTGTCACCATAGCCTAACAGGCTATTCAGAGTCATCAGGAGACTTCAAGTGTGATGCCCACTTTCTGACTGGGATAACTGGGTGCACGGGTCAGTCCTTGAAGTGTCTTGGCAGGGAGGGATGCTATGTTAAAACAAGAGAGCTATATTTTCAGGTTACTCATGGAGAGAATCATTAGTGACTTCTCTGGAAATAAAAGCACCAGGACAAGAACAACAGAAACTGGTCATTTAACTGGCCTCAGTGAGCATTCGCTGAGTGTCCTGGCCTGTGTGATACTGGGAGGGAAACGAGTGATTTAAGATACAGCCCTGGCCTCCTGTGAGCTCACAGTCTGACTAGCGAGAGTCAACCAGCAAGACAAGCAAGTGGCCCAGTGGGTCCCAGGGAGGAGAACATAACTGGGTAGAACAGCTAGGTTTCAAGTTCCTCTGGTCAGAATGCAGAGGAGGGGACCACCAGGACATACTACCCCTCAATAGGACAGCCAGGTGTATTGTACATGTGTCTGAAAGACTCTAGAGAAGTCACAGGGAAATATAAAGTAGAGCCTAAGCCTGATGCGTATTTGTCCCAATGACGAATTAAAATGAAAATGAGTCCATGTTAATGATGGAGCAGATTTTTCATGCTCAGACAAGCCATTTTAAATTTTCTTCACCTCATCTGTTCTACATCTCCAAAGATATCTCCTGCATAGTCATATGGTAAATATCTCCATGAGCTAGTGATAGAAAGGGATACTAATGTTGGGAGTGCTGTATGGCTTAGACAGGAAAACTATTTTTTATGCATCTTTTATTCCTACTCTCCATCCTCTCAACAGGAGCATTACAACAAACTGACTCTCTTTCTCATCCCCCCACACCCTCTGATTCCCAGTCAGGAACACAGAGCTCTGGCCGCAAGTGCACAGAGGGCAGCCTAGAATACCTTCCTAATGTTATGATCCCTTTATAGGGAAGCGTGGAAGGCAGATTTCCCCTATGGGGCATGATTGCTAATCCAAGGTCAGCAGAAAGTCTCCAAGGTTTGAAATCTGTGTGCTTATGTATTTCATGCAATGCCTGCATGTATCAGTGCTAACATTCCTCACTTGGGTTGTCTCTGAACCTCCCCCCTGCTCCTATTAACATCTGAACATCCGGCTCCCCAGTGCTGTGGGGACTATGAAATTAGCTTAGACAGCAGGTAGGCACTAAAGAAACTGGAAAACAACAGTTGATCTAAGTCATGGTGCACTGTGGACTCTTGTGAGGGGTGTGTGGTATGGACTTTGTCATGAGACAGGCCATCTCCCGCTCCACGGCCCCAGAAACACAGCTCTGAACAATACTTATGAGGAAAGAAAGGGCAGTGCTAGGCTCTCTTAGCAACTCCTTTTTCATTGTCTCTGCAAGGAGTCAGTCATCCAGCCTCTCAAGGCTGTCTTGGGCTGTGTGTGTGTATTGGAGGAGTGCATATAGTGTGATGATCCTGCCTCATCTTGCCCCAAACCAAGAAGCTTCCATGCTATAAGAAGGTTGGCAGGACTGAGAGAAAGGAAATAGTGAAAACAGCCAACATTTTTGGGTACCCACCTATGCACCAGGCACTGTGCCTTATCTGTACTCCTTAGATATCATGATTCATTTAGTTTTCATAACAAGCCCATGGTGTAGGCACTGTTGTTTACATGTGTTACACAGAGGAGGAGACTGAGCCATGGAGGAAAAGCAACATGATCAGAACTTGAACCTCAGCAATGTACTCTGAGTGGGGGAAGCAGCAAATAGAGAAGTGTCTGCGTTGGGCAACTGCTAATGGGCAAGGGTAAACATGCCCTAGTCCCTGGGAAAATACCTGAGCAGAACCTAGATAGTTCAGTAGAACTGAGCAAAGAAAACTGCTACGGCATTTGGGTCTTTGACTCACTAGGGAACGTGATGTAGATAAGGGTGAGCTGGCTCTGCAGAAATGATTCGCCCTTAAGCTCTCTGCTTACTGAAGATAGATTCCTTGGATTAGCTGGGTGGGAAGAGGAGATAATTTTCCCAGAGTCTTCAGAATGGCTGGACTATAGTAAGATGAACCCGAACCACTGGCAGCTGCAGCAGCACAGGGAGCAATGCCTGGTCCATTTACTGTTCTTGTCATCACTAACACTTTCCTATGCATGTCAAGTTCCTGATAATAAATACTGTAACAGTAGTACAGTTACTATGCATATGGTGCTTTATTAGATGCTGGGCACTGTTCTAATTATAGCACTTCTCCTGACAATAACCCTATGAGGTAGATACTGTTATCATCTCAGTTTTATAGCTGAGGGAATTGAGTTACAAGGAAGTGACTTGCCCAAACTCACCTATCTAGAGAGGTGCAGAACTAGGTTTTGACTCAGGTAGCCTGGCACTGGAATCCAAGCCTTTAACACCTCAAGCCACCTTCTGGGGCTTGCCACCTGAGAGGTGCTGTGGATATTGGTGAGTGTAAAGAAGTTCCTGATACCCAGCTAAAGAGCTATGTATGCATATGAGCAGAAGAGAGTAAACAGTCTGCATTTAAGTCAAGAAGAATAATATTGCAGGAGCCGGGCATGCCACATGGATGGGTGGCTGTGGCTGGAGCTTTCTGTGGTCCCTGGGATGTGCATACGTGAGTGATCTCTGCTTTCTGCAACAGTCTGGTTCTTTTCACTCAGGATTCTACTTTAGTTGCTGTTAGAGAAAATAACTCCCTTTGGGCTGAAGGGGCAGCAGATGTTGTCATTTTGGATAATTTGGCATGATCAAGGTGTAAAAACACCACCTTGCCACCCAGCTCTGATCCCACAACTTTTACTCTCTGTCCTGATGAAGAATGGATTAATAGAAGCCTGAGAGGCTGAACTGCCAACAATCCCACCTGATCTGAGCCATGGGCAGTACGGAGCTCACCGCTGTGGGAGAGGAGGGCCTGCTGTTTCCTTGTGGGGACCCTGTAGCACCAGGGAAGCAAAAAGGAGTGCATGAAGCACAGGGCCTCCTTGTGGGGAGAGGACAAGGGGGCAGGTTAACACACTTAGAGCTTAGGGTGACCTCACTCCAGGTAGAAAGATGTCCATAAGTTAATATCCATGGAAAAGAAGGGAAACTAATGCTTATCAAACAGCCCTTGTTGGCTAGGAACCAAGCATGTATTTCTCATCCAAACTTCTCAACTTCTGAATGAAGACGGTGCTATTTTATTGTTCTCATTTTACACATAGGGAAACTGGAGCTCAGAGAGGGTAAGAAACATACCCAAGGATGCCCAGCAAGTTGAGGGCAGAGCTGGGATTTGGCCTTTAGAGCCCACTGGCGACTGTGGATGTTAAGCCACTACACCCCACTGTTCTGTGCAGGTGAAGCCATGCACCCTGTTAATCTTGGCAGGTGAACCAGTATACTCTGCTGCTCTGTGCAGCTCACCCCACTGGTCTGCGCAGGTAACCTGGGAGTTGTCAGGCGTGGCGTTCTAACTGATGGATCAGGTTTTACAGGACAGGGTATAGCAGAGAGAAACCAAATGCTCACTTTGCAAAGTGAACATTTGGGGAAAGTCGACAGCACCCTGCAGGGATGTAGTTCAGGAGAGAGAAGAAGCCTAAGGAGCTGCTTCTATACAGCCTTAAGGATTTGAAAATTTTCATGGTGGCACTATAAAGATGCATTTGTAGTGAGAATAGGAGATGTGGGACCTTGAAAGCATATTTAGGTCAGAGTCTAAAGGGAAAATTCCTTTTTCACTGAAAAGGATATTACTCTCTGGAGATTACATAATCTCCTTCCCTGAGTCCTTTAGGTAAAAGTAAAATGCCTATTAGGTAAGGAGGGTGGATATCAAAGGTTGTCGGATCCAGCTGGGCTTCCCAGCCCTAGCCTGAGAGCTGCACAAAACACAGACTTCCAGGCTGCATGGTAGACTTACTGAGTCAGACCTGGAGGCGGGCCGAGGCATCTGGGTAGTGAGTGCCAGTGTAATTCTGACTCGCTGGAGATTGACATCCATTGCTGCAAGTTTTAAACCCGCTCTGAGGCTATAATTTCCAAGTAAGTGTAGAGTTCTTCAAAGCCATGTTTAGCCAACCACTTAGGCATTCTGCTAAATTAGGTTTTCTTAATCTGAAGTTCATTGCTGGCTTGAAGAGCCCCAAGAATCCCATAAAATTGGAGGTAAAATTCTGTGTGTATGTGTGTTTTTGTGGAGAAAGGGTCTTTCATATCCATCAGATTCACAGAGGGATCCATGATTACAACAGTTTAAGAACTTCAGCAGCATATGTTCTGGCAACTGCTCTGAGCCCACTTAAAATCCTTACAAGGAAAGGAGGCTCATTGATTTATAGATACGTTTTGGGTTGTGTGTGCATTTGTGTATGTGTATGTATTGGTATGTCTGGTGGAGTGTAAAACAGTACTACTCAAAAAAACCGCTCAGGATGTTCATAACGCTTAGCTGAAATTACTTAATAAAAAGTTACATGCAGTAAAAACACCCAAACCATTTAGAAAATGAGCAAAAGACATGAACAGACATTTCACCGAAGATATACAGATGGCAAGGAGCATGTGAAAATATGTTCAAGATCATTAGCTATTAAGGAAGTACAAACTGAAACCACAGTGAAATACTGCACACCTATCATAATGGCTAAAATTTGAAGTAGTGAGTGGTAAGGATTCAGAGAAACTGGATTGCAAACATTGCTGGTGGGGAAATGAAATGGTACGGACATTCTGGGAAACTCCTTTGCAGTTTTTAATGCTACTAGAGATGTAACTACCATACAGCCTAGTAATCTCATTCTCGTGCATTTATCCTGGAGAAATAATAACTTATGTTAAAATAAAAATTTGTACATAAATGTTAGTAGTAGCTTTACTCATAAGAGTCAGTATCTAGAAACAACCCCAATGTCCTTCAATAGGTTAATGGTTAAACAAACTGTGATGCATCCTTATAATGGAATATTACTCGGCAATGAAAAGAGTGAGCTACTAATACATGCAGAAACTTGGATAAATCGCCAGGGAATTTTGTTGAGTGAAAAACATCAATTTAAAGGTTACATACTGTATGCTTCCATATATACAATGTCCTTGAAATGATGAATTTATAGAATTGGATAACAGATTAGTGATTGCCAGGGGTTAAGGAGGGGGTGGGGTGGGAGAGAGGGGGATGTGGCTATGAAAGGACACCATGAGACATCCTTGTGGTGATGGAAATGTTTTGTATCTTCACTATATCAAGGCCAATACTCTGGTTGGGATATTGTGCTATGATTTTATAAGATGTTACCATTGAGGGGAAACAGGATAAAGTGTAGACAGGGTATCTGTACATTATTTCTTTTAACTGCATGTGAATTTACAATTATCTCAAAATAAAACAATTATTAAAAATCATGTCCACCCCAAAAGGGTAAAGTTTTACCACCCCTGAGAATATTCCAAAGATTGTACTCTCTGCTTGAAGGCAGTGTTGAAAGAAGAGTTACCTATTGGGGTAGGGGTGGCAATACCAGGGCACTGCAGCTGCCAGGGACTCTTGGGAAGGGCCACCAACCACCTGAGTACATCAGCTCTGGTCTGCTCGTTAAACAGTCAGCCTTGTCACTAGTGTGGCTGTGTGTAAGAGGGAAGATGTGGTTCGATCAGCTTTCCTCTGTGGTTTTGATAACTATCTTCCAGTATCTTGGCAATCTGAGATAGTGCCCCAGGATGGGCATGACCTGCTGTGAATGAACCAGTTTGGGTCACATGGTTGAATGAAACTGAAGGGATTTAATGAGCATGGGTTTTGTGTCCATGTGCATGAGCCTGTGTATGCATGAAAATCACGTTTGCAGTGTGCTAGCAAGGTGTTGGCTAGGTGCCTTACTGTGCGCTATTTCATTGGATCCTCACGACAGTCCTGTGAGTCCTGCCTTATCATTCCCATTTATAGATGAGGAAATGAAGGCTTGCAAAAGTGAAGTAACTTGCCTTAGGTCACATAACTAGAGAGTAGCATAGTTGGTATTGAAACCAGAGTTTTCTGACTGTAAAACCCATGGTGCCTCTAGCTCATTGTGTGCAGGCCTTCACAAACGCTCACCTGTAAAGAGGAACTCGCAGGAAGTAAGATTAAGGAAGAAAACCAAAGGACTTTTTCCCTACTATTTTCCCTACTGACACAGCTTAAGTTTTAAGCTGGTGGTTTGAACGACAGTGGAATTAAAGAAAAGCTGTGTCAGGGAATCTTCCTGAATAAGAGTAAAAAGGAATGATTTTTTTCAGAATCTTTTTGAAGCCAAAGGCATACTGATTCCTCTGGCCTTTATCAGAACCTTCCTTTGGTTCCCCCCAGGGCTGACATCAGCCTGGCATTTGTTTCCATGTACTGAGGACAGTATATGTGGTTGTGCTGAGTTTGCGTTGCTGGCCCATCATGTTTTGCTCAGTTGACCTCTCCTCCTGGGTCACCTCTATGGCCCACACGAGGAGACCTTGGGTGCTTTGACACTGCCCATCATTATGGGGCAGATAGGACAGGGGTGGTACCCTTGGGACAATGGCCTCCAGAGTCCCTCAGTCCCACCTTCCCCCTTTCCCAGCAGAAATAGAGTTCGGTAGAACAAACGAGGAAGACCAAGAAGTAACAACACAGCAACTGTTTATAAACAAAATGGTAACAACACAGCAATTATACAACAAAACTGTGCAACAACCAGTGACACTGAATAGTGATAATGTTACTGTAGTAATGATTGACACAAGTAGCTGCAACTGGAAATGTCATGTGTTTGCAATTTCATTTATTGAGGGCTATCACAAGTTACTGTGCTGAGCATGGGTTATGTGGGTTCACCCAACAACCCATGAGGTGGGTACTACTATTATTTCCACTTTACACATGAGGAAGTAAAGAAACAGAGAGAAGTTAAGTCACTTTTCTAGGTCACACAGTTAGTATAGGAGGAACCAGATTTCAAATGCAGGTAAGATGACTCCAGAGCACAGGTGGCAAGCACAAGGCCTGCAGGCCAAATCCAGCCCTCCACCTTGTTTTATCTGGCCCAGCACCTTGTTTCTAACAGGCCGCAGCGCTGAGCTCCTTGCCCCTAGTTAAGGAGTAGTTACATTTACACAGTCTTAAAATTGCATCTGGCCCTTTGAAGGCAACCGTGAGGCTGATGTGGCCCCCAGTGAAAATAAGTTTGACACCCCTGCTCTAGAGCCTTCTCGTAACCACCCTTTGCTGCCAACTCAGAACTGTACTGATGGTGCCTGTGGCCAGCGCGCCCTCCTCCCTGATTTGCCAGAAGCTTTGTGGATTTTCCAAGTGTCGCAGGGCAGCCAGATTACTCAGAATGCTAAATTAGTGTGTTTTATAAGTTTTTGTGGTCTGTGAATTTAAATTTGGAAATAACAAACTTTACTCGGGTTCAGTAACTCAGCAGATTAAGGAGCCCTGAGATGCAAGCAAATATTGGAAGGTTCACTAATTGGGCAGCATTCTGAGATTCAAACAAATAACTTGTGTTTTTATACACGTTTGGAGCCCCCACAGAGTCCTAGGAGCCCCCAGTCATACTTTGAGAAAGACTGACATACAGCACCAAGTCAGGGTGCTGGAAAGACCATCTCCCTGATACCCTCTCTGGAGAGGTCCCTAGGGGCTGGGTACAAACAACTCTCCGGAGGTTGTACTTCCAGCCAGAAGTCTGGGACTTTGTTTAACTTATAAAAACATGACAGTGCAATTGTGTTGCTGACTGTAGGGGTCAGAGGGTCCAACTGGTCTCCCTGGAGACCCTAACTCAGGACTGGGGCTTGTGGGACCATTTGGGTTATGCCCTGCAGCCCAGGAGCCTCTACCTTTGAATGCCTGGAAAGAAACGGGGACACTGCCTCACCAAGAACTTAGTCATAGTTTCTCCAGTGCCCAGAGAAACCTTCGTGGCATTCCACACTCAAATATAGATAATTTCAGGATCTTGTTAGGGGGGTGTTTCTGTAATTAAAGAAAACAGAAATTTGATCACGATTCAACCTTTCCCGTTTGGAATTATCCTCTTGAAGTCCCTTTATAAATATTCTTTTAAAAACTTCTACATTAGCATATTTAATATAAGTTATTTAATTAGATGATTTGCTCCAATTAGAGATGAGTAAGTTTCCTGTGTAACTCTCAGAAAAGACTGTTCTGTGCTTTGATACATTAATGGAGAGAATACCAGAAAGCAAGGGAGAAAGGCAGGATTATGCCGACTTTGCCAGGTGGTGATACAAATGTCATTTGCGTGCTCGAAGCCCCTCCAGCTTTGTGTCACAGGCAAATGTCACACTGGCCAGTTTGCATTTGCCAGTTGGCCTGAGCGAGGCTGTTCATTCATTCCTTGGGCACCTACACTGTGCTAGGCACTTACTAGATGCTGGGTGTGGTAGAACGAAAACACCAAGTGCAGTTTTCATGAGCTTACAGTTTGGTGGAGAGACAGACATTCATGAACTAATCACAAGTGAGTTTTACGTTCAAACTGAAGTGAGTATGAGGAAGCAAAGTAACATAGTTTCATGAGAGTGCGCAAAGGAGTGTTGGGAGATCATTCCTCATGGGTCCTTCACGTTTCTGCAGGTCTCGTGACAGCTTTTGCTCTGGACTGTCTTCTCAGGGATATTTGTATAGCAAACAACCCTGAAAAAGAGACACTAGCTCCTTCTGGAGCAGAGAGCAGCATTATTTCCTGGCCAATGTAATAAACTGTCTCCCTCTGGGCAAAGATTGGGCAGGTTTCCAAAGACTGGGGTTCCTTCACTGAATGCAGACCCACTGTGTGCACATTCCCCTGGGCTATCCCGCATCTTGCTTAAGGAATCTGTGACTTGGGGGTCAAAGGGAGCTGATGCAACATGTAGCTCCTGTTGCTTCGTGTGCAGTGAATCATAATGTCCTTTGTTTTAGATCTGCAAATCTTGTGTCTTCCAGCATCCACGAAACTGTGGCAGGTTAACTAGTTAGTGTGCAAGTATAGTAGATTCCCAGATCTTTGACAGTTCTTGGCACAAACCAGTGTCACTCACAGAATTCTGCTTTTGGCTCATTGTATTGAGGTAGAAAGCAAAGACAGGTCACTGGTGAATGCTTTCCTTTGGGGGAAGAAAATGAACAAGGCCAGAAGTACCAACCTGACAGCTGTCCCACCTCCACACCCACAGAGCTGGAAGCCAGTGCTTCAGTGCTGTGGGGTAGGGAGAAGGGTAGGGAAGGACGAGGTGCTGGCTGCCATTCATTTTCATTAGTACTAAGCTAAGAGATGAGGAGCTGGTTCCATCTCCCTAGACTTCATTAGGAAGGAACCAGGTTTTGGGGACCAGTGATAGCTCTTTCCCAAGAAGAGATTCAGGGTCTGAGGTCTGAGATTGCTCTCTAATTCTAAACTGGGGGTTTAGCCACCTCAAACTTCTAGTTTCTATTTTTTATGACATGTGAAGCAATTTATCTCTTGCCCTTCCTGCGGGCCAGTTGGGACCATGTAAGGCCACCCTTTCCCCACAGCTGTGTACAGTGTAAAGGACCGAGGAGAGGGGGTGAGTGGGGGGCGGGCTGGCTGAGGCAGGTACCTGGGCTGAGTCCTGATCTTCCTACCTCAACAAGCCTCTGAGTGCCTTTAAAAAAAATAGTAGTTTACTTTACCATTGTTTCCAATGATAGGTTTATGTAAAAAATTATGTATTTCAGAAACAGATCTTTTATGAGGTAGAAGTGAAGGAATGGGGGATGGTGATAAGTAGTCAAAGCCTTTTTCAGCCTCCCTTCATGTGCCTGAGCCTTCTAAATTATGTTTGACTATTGAAACAAAAATTACAGTACTCTCTGGTGTGGTTCTGAGTGCATATAGAAGAAGTATTTGGAACGATGGCATACAGGGCAGAGGGCAGCGTTCTTCACTTCGTAGTGGGGAAACTGGTGAAATAGTGATACGAGCAGACTCAGAGGACTGGGGGTGGCTGGGCTTTCTCCTCCTCAGCACTTCAGTGCCAGGTGTGGTGCCTGGCACTCTGTTGGTGCTCCAAAAATTTATTTATGAATAAACCGATGAGGGAAGAAAATAAACAGTCTTAAGGTTGCAAGCTGAGTCAGTTTGTTTTTCCTGACTTCAGTCTACCCCATGAAGCAGTTCGACCCCAGGCAGACATTTCAAGGGAACCTTAGAACTTCCCCCAGGTGGTGTCTGGCAACTGCTCAATTTCTTTTTGCCCCTAAGGAGCCACTATTCTTTGACCTAGGGAAATAAGAACCCTTGGAAGGGCTGGTATGGGGAGGTAGGCATTCGTTAGTCCCCCTCAACAGCACCCTGCCTTCTGAGAACTTGCCAGAAGCCTCAGCCCATTTACAACAGTACAGAAAACATAGGACAACTGCTTTTGGGGTGCATTTCATCCAAGGTCCAAAATTATTTCTCTCAGGTCACATTTACCTTGATCTTCCCTCTCAAATAGCTTTTAGTATTTCCAAGGCCATACCCCTGTCTTACCTGAACTTCTGCTCCTCCTCCTCTACCTCCTCCTCTTCCACCACTCCTTTCTTCTCGTTTTCTCCCTTTTCCTTCCTTCCTCCTCTCTCCTCCTCCTCCTCTCTCTCCCCCTCTCTTTTCTTCTCTGTTTTTAACATGCATATCTCCAGCAGACTGTTTTTTGAAGGCAACAAATTTTAAGGAAAGGAAAATATGGGATCAGGGAAGAAGTATGTACTAGAAAGTAAATACAAATATAAACTTTCGTCATTGTTTTATACCCACAAAAAAACAAATGCAGAGAATGCCCTGTACAAATAACACAATAAAAATGTAAACATGGAGGTGTTCCCTAGCAAGACTGAAGATACCAGTGGCTGGTATTTGGATTTCAGGCTGCAGTCCTTGCTTTTGAATGTGTCACTGGGTAGATGGCACCCAATTTGCTGTTGCTGTGGCTTTTTCTAAGAACAAATGGAAGTTTAGCTGGGTCCTGTCAACAGGATAGTCACGTGCTCTCGTGATGACATCTCTTTTTTTTCCTTCCAAGAAGAACGCTCAGCACTTTCATTTTCTGATCTAAATAGAAAAGGTCTGCCTGGCTTAGCTGCAGAACTTTGTAGCAATAATACCTGTTCACAGCTTCTCACCTCTTGGTATAGTCAATAAGTTTTTTTCTCACAGGGTAGAACAGACACTTGACATGTGCTGGTAAGTACCTGGGTGTGGTGGTGAGATCCCTCTTCCCACCACTAGGGAACTTGGGACACAGTGAGAGAGGAGAACTAACCTGAAGCTGATCCCTGGTGTTCTGTAGCTGAAAGCTACCTCTAGGACCTTTTAGGCAAGTCCTAATGTAGAAAGCATTGGACAGTCAGGGATTGGGTTTGAGTCACTGACAGGATGGGACACTTTGGGCACATCACTTAAACCTCTCTGAGACTCAGTTTCTAAATTTATGAAGTGGCCCCTCTCCACAGGAGCAGATTCAGTGACCTGAGACATATGAAAACAGACATCCAGGGGTAGGCACCCCCAAGTTGTTATGGCAGTGGTGCTGTCTTCGGGGACTTGGACTCCCTACATTTTTGCTCTGTCTTATTAGTGTGTGGTTGCCATTTCCCATGTCATCTCGTGGTCTAAGACAGTTGCTAAAACTCCATCCTCCCCTCTGACTTTCAAGAGATTAGGAAAGAGGATAAGAGCCAAAAAGTCATACCCCATCATGGAGTCAGCTCCCTTTAAGCAGGTCAGCTCAAAGGGAAGCTGAGAAATGTAGTCTTTTATTTGGATCACAGGCTTTCTGTTAGTGAGGAAGGGCAGAGTGGTGTCAGGGGATGGATTCTGGGTGGACTATGGTAGTTTCTGCCACAGGCAACAATCTGGCCCAGACGGTACAGGGAATAGTGGCCAGAGGTCAAAGTGGGGGAATGCTGTCTAAGTAGAAGCAGGTTTTTTTCCCATAGCATTTTTTTTTATTCTGACAGTTGGGCATGAACATATTTTGCCCCGCAGAAGGGACTTCTTCGAGGCTCTGTTCGGTCCTGTATAAGAGATAGGGGAGTTATAGGGAAAATAAACAAGCCGGCTAGCAGTTGGGCACCCACGGTAAATTATTGCTGGGCGGTGGGTAACGGCAGAGGAGCTCTGAGCCGTGAGCATCGTCTCTCCTTCTTGCTTGTGAACACAAGGCCACACAAAGTCCTTCACTGTGACAGTTGTGGCACCGAGGTTCAGAGTGCCTGACTTCTGGAGGATTTCAGAGTAGAATGCTATTCACCATTCTCTTACGTGGAAGATGCAGCTGGGACAAGATAGTGCCATTCTGGTGGGAAATTTCAGCCATAAGTGCTTACCCATTTCCTTCTCTTTTATCTTTCATGTCCAGTCAACCAATAACATTGGGGACTTTCCCCCAAGTATCTCCTGCCTTCATCCTTTCCTCTCCGGTCACATAGCTCATGGGTCTGGATTATGGCCGCCCACACAGTTCCTGACTAACATTCCCCTCACCTTAACTTACCCACCCACCCTCCAGAGCAGATAGCTCTTCATTAAATGCATTTATATTTTGTCCCCCACCTGCTCAAAACCCTTGTACTATTTCCCTTTTTCATAAAATTATGTTTGCTTATTCTTTTTACATGAAATTATCTATTTATTTATAGGCATAACAGTAAGAATGGTTGGTGGACAAAGGTACACAATACTCAGATGAATTACAGAATCCTCAGGAGTGTTATATACCTCTGTGAAATGTCGTCCCTAGACTTTATTTTCTATATTGATGAAAAAATTGTTCATTTTTAACATTTACCCCCAAAGAAATACAGTAGTGGCCTGTGCTGTCTTTAATGTGGATTACATCATGTATTTAGTGCAGCCCTATCAATTTTCTGACACGTGAGAGCATGCGTGTGCATGTGTGTGTGTTCTTGGCTGTTGGGTAGGCATGTACTTCTACTTCCCATGCTATACTCATTTTTCATTCATTCATTTAGTTATTAATTGTTCTAATAAGCATTTCCCCAGAATTTTCTATTCACCTGGCATTGTGATAGCCCTAGAGCAGAGATCTGGGGTTCTCTGCTCTGCCTGTCCTTTAGTTGCTGAACATGGGAAATACAGAGGGACCCACAGGGCTGGGAGCCACATTGAGAGGCTCAAGTTTTGAGTTTTTACCACTAGTAAATATTTGACTATTTTAAACAAGTGGTACAGCTACACTTTGGAGTTAGCTAACTATTAACCCTGTGAATAGTAATTGTACTTCACAGGGCTCTTGTCAGGGCCACCAGGTACTAGTGTGCAAGGCATGCTCTGCTCAGCTCCAGGGTGTTATATTCTTGGAGCCATTGCAGATATGTGGAGTTACGAGGACACTTTCCTAGCAGACATCGATCTAGTGTCTCAAAGAAAGAGTGCCCTTTTCAACTTGCACTGGGTTGCCATTTAGATTAGTGGTGGGGCTGGTTGCTCTGAAAATGAAATGAGGTGACTTGTCCCATGTGCTCAGAATAATGCAGGTTTATAGAAAAACTCAATGTAAGTTAGTTATTGTTCTGTATAGATGAAGCATCACTGACACCCTGACAGTAAAGAAGTAGTTATTTATCACGCAACTTCAGATTTGTACCATACGACTTGCAGTATATAATGAATTTACATTGAAAATATATTCTGTCTTTATATTTTTCCCCAACACTGAACAATTTCAAACATTCAGAAAAGTTGAAGGAAGTATACATTGAACATTCATGTACCCACCTTCTGAATTTAAAAACGGACATTTTGCTACATTTGCTTTGTCACATATTTACCTACCCGTCTCTCTGTCAGTTCACTTTAAAATGCATTTCCAAGGAAGTTAAAGGTGTCAGGTACTTCATTCTCAAACTTCATGCAGATCATTAAGTAGAGTTCAATACCTGTGGATTTTTTTTAGGTAAATTTACATACAGCAAAGCATACAAAGTTGAAGTGAGTCACATGATAAGCTTTGACGAATTTTTTGAGGAGGTCACAGAGAGACCATGACCACATGTTGACTCCTGACAGTAGGAGACTCCTTACCCCTCCCCCACCTGCTCCCTGTTCCTATAACCAGGGCTCTTTTCCAGGTGCCACCTTGAAAGAGTAATGCATTATTAAAATTGTCTAACATGTTATAGTGACCAAACCCAGTTAAGGCATCTTAAAAACTTTTAAGCTTCTGGAGGGAGGGTGGAGAGGTCTACTCAAGTTAAGTCTTGTAAGCAAGTTCCCTTGCTTGTTTAACCTGACTCTACCAATCCAAAATGACCTCCTCTTTCTGTGGTGTCTGTCCTTGCCCTCTGTGCGTGTGCGCCTTGGGGGGTGGTGGGCGTTTGTGAACCAACATGAATGCACACACCTGTCTGTGTAACCTGAAACATTATCATCGCCAGAAAATGCCTCATGTCTCTTTCCAGTCAGTGACCATTGCCACAACCCCCAGAGGTGGTTGTGATTTCTTTTTGGTTAAAGCTTAGTTGTGCCTGTTTTAAAATTTCATATAAATGAATTAATACAGTATTTATTATTTTGTATAGGATTCATTTCACTCAGCATACTGTCTTTGAGATTCAACCATGTTGTTGAATGTATTAGTAGATCTGCTCCATTTAATTTATGAGTAGTACTACATCATTTGTATGAATATAACATTTGTTGTTATTCTCCTGTTGATGGACACCTGGAATGTTTTCAGTTTGGGGCTATTACAAATAAAACTGCTGTGAACTTTCTAGTACATGTATTTTTGTGGACATATGCTTCATTTTTGGGTGATAAATATGCAGGAGTAAAATTACTGGGTGACAGGGGAGGTGTATGATTAGTTTTTAAAAACTGCAGCCATTTCTCCAAGGTGGGCATACGTTTTCCAGTCCCAGCGTTGCATGCAGGTGTTTGCTGCTACTCCACATCCATGCCCCCATTTGGTGTTATCAGTCTTTTCCAGTTTAGCTATTGTATGGTTATGAGCTAGAACTGTGGTCTTAATCTACATTTCTCTGATGACTAATTACTTGAGCACTTTTTCGTGTGCTACTGGTCTTTCACGTATCTTTTATGAAGTATCCAAATTCTTTACCCATTTACAAATTATTTTGAACTAATTTTAGACTTACAGAAAAGTTGCAAAAATAGCACAGTTTGTCTGTTTCTCTGAATGCTTCTTCTAGCTTCTTAATGTGAACGTCACATATAGCTATAATACTGTTATCAAATCAGGAAATTAACATTGGCACAATACTGCTAACTAAACTAAAGACTTGATTCAGATATACCAATTTCCCTACCCATATTCTGTTTTTGTTTCAGGATTCTATATAGGATCCCACATTTAATTTTTGATTCGTATGCCCCTCCCCAACTTTTTAAAAAATTGGTTTGTTGTCTTTTTTAATTATTAAGTTCCAGGTATATTTTATATACTCTGGATCTAAGTCTTTTGTTAGACATGTGCTTTGAAATTATTTTTCTGGTCTGTTATTTGCCTATTCAATTTTATTAATGTTAAATTTGATGAAGTCTAATTTATCAGTTTTTTCTTTTATGGCTATTTTGTTCTGTGTCTTATTGAAGAAATCTTTGTCTGTTCACACTTGTGGAGAAACTATCCTATTTTCTTATAGAAAATTTGTAGTTTTAGCTTCTATGTTTAGATTTATAGTCCATTTCAGATTAATTTTTATGGGTGGTATATAGTAGGTGTTGAGACTACTATATTTTTTCCGTACATGGATACCAAATTTTTCCAAGACTATTTGTAAAAAGATGTACTTTCCCCCATTGATTGTTTTGGTTCTTTGGTTGAAAATGAAATGGCTTTCATAAGTGTCTGTCATTGATCTGTTTTTCTCTCTGTATGTGATTACTATGCTGTCTTGATCATTGTAGCTGTAGAGTAAACCTTGAAGTTGGTTAGTGTGAATCCTCTAAAGGTGTTCCTCTTGTTCCCTTGGCTATTCTAGGTACTTTGCATTTCCATATAAATTTTAGAGTCAGCTTGTTAATTTCTACAGAAAAGCCTACAGCATTTGTACTGGGATTTGGGAAGGAATAGTGTCATAAAAATGTAGCCTTCCAATTCATGAGCACGATAAATTTTTCTATATATTTAGCAACATTATTTCTAAATATTTCCAAGATTTCCATATTTTTAAAGTCTTCCTCTTTAATTTCTTTTAGCAATGTTTGTAGTTTCTATGTCTTGCCCATATTTTAATACACCTGTTTCTAAGTGTTTTGTATCTTTTGAAGATATTATAAATAGAAATTTAAGGCATTTTATTTTCTAAGTTTTGGCTACCAATATATGAAGGTAGAATTGACTTTTGTATGTTGACCTTGTGAAGTTCTTCTTTTAGTAGTTCTAATAGTTGATTTGCAGATTCCTTAGAATTTTCCAAGTAAATAATGTCCTCTGATTAGAGAGAATTTTACTTCTTCCTTTCTGACCTTTAGGCCTTTCTCTTTTCTTGCCTTATGTGCTAGCTAGTACCTCTGGTACAACACTAAAAAGAATAATAAAAATACCGTTTCCCAATGTTATGGGGAAAATATTCAATATTTCGTCACTGAGCATCATGATAATGCTATTTTTATACTCAGATGTCCTTTATCCAATTGAGGTTGTTTATTTTTATGTCCCTTTGCTGTGATATTCTAGCATAATGGGCATGTGAATTTTTTTTCAAAAACATAGTACTTTTTCTGTGTTTATTGAAATGATCAAAAAAGTTTTTCCCCCTTAATCTGTTAATATGATGAATTACATTGATTCTTCTGTGTTAGATCACACTTACACATCTGTGATAAACTCCAACTGATCATGATGTATTACTATTTTTATATATTGCTGTATTTGATTTATTGATATTTCACTGAAGATTTTTTAAAAATTATTTATTTTTAAATTTCCATTCGATAGTATTCTGTATCACTTTTGGATATACAAAAAAGTGGTTAAAATCATAAGATATTTTTATAATTTCCTCGTTAAGCTTTATATCAAACGTCATATATAAACCTCATAAAATAAATTATGACACGAACTCTGAAAGAGTTCGTGTTAACAGTCACATTAGTTCTCTCATGAAGTTTTTTAAGTAGCTACTAGAATATTTTATTTAGTTAACTTTTTTAAAAGAAAGGGGAAAGGAGGGAGGAAAAAAGGGAGAGAAACATTGATTTAAGAGAGAAACCGATCAGTTGCCTTTCTTATGCACCCTGACCAGGGACTGGACTCACAGCCCAGGTGTGCGCCTTGATGAGGAATGGGACTGGTGACCTTTTCCGAAGCAGAGTAACACCCAAGCAGCTGAGACACCGGTCAGGGCTATTCTGTGAATCTTTGATGGAGTTCACCAGTTAAATTATCTAGGCCTGGAGGTTTCCTTATAGGAAAGTTTTCGATAATAGATTAAATTTCTTTAGTAGATAGATACAGGATATTCATATTTCCTATTTCATTTTGCATCATTTTGCTAAGTTCTATTTCTTGAAGAAATTGTGCTTGCATCTAAGTTATAAAAATTTCCTTTGTTTGTAATATTCCTTTTTGTCCTTTTGGTCTGTAGGATCAGCAATGCTATCTCCTCCTCTACCTTCATCTTGATATTGCTAATTTGTGTTCTCTCTCATTTTTCTTAATCAGCAAAGTTAGGGACTTAACCGATTTTGTTACTGTTTTCTAAACAGTCAAGTTCTGGCTTAATGTATCTGTTTATTTTCATTTACTTTCATTCTTCCTAATTTCTTTCTCTTGCTTTGGTTGTATTTTGCTTTTCTTTTTCAACCTGTCATGGTAGAATCTTAGGTCATTGATTTTTGTGAGATTGCATTTTCCAAAGATGGTCATACAATAACTTTTATCTCACCTGCACTTCTAGAACTTTATCATGCCCTGTCAAGAGTGAAGTCTAATTTCCCTCCACTTGAATTTTCAGAGCTTGTGATTGACTTGTAACTAATATAATGCAGTGGAAGAGATACTGTGTAACTTTCAAGTTAGGTTATGAAAAAGCTATGTAGCTTCTGACTTGTTTGCTGTAAGTTTTACCCTGGAACCCAAACCTTCAGGTAAGAAGGCCAGTTACCCTGAGGCCTCGATGCTGTGAGAAAGCTATGCTCTGTGGAGAGGCCATGTGTAGGTGTTTGAACAGTCCTTGCTTTCGAATCCTCCCAAGCCAGGAGCCAGACGAGTGATTGAACGAGTAGTGAGATGATTCTAGATGCAGCCACCAAGTCCTTCCCAGCCTCAGGTCTTCCCTCGTGATGCCTGTTCACTTTCCAGATGTTGCAGTAGCTGGAGTTTCAGCAGCCCAAGTGCTGCTTACTAAGGTCTGTCCACCAACAAAAGACCCCATAAAAGACAAACTCACCCCGGGCCAGTCCATTCATCCAGTGCTAACTCACCTCGAATTTTTGCCTGCTGCTGGTGACTCTGGTACTTTGAGTGGGTTTGTCTTACAGAAGCTCCTCTGCCATTCATTAACAGAAGTGGAAACCTATCTTAAATCCATGAAATTGCATTATTAAGAGAGTTAATCTGTTCAATGCAGATATTTAGTATTTGTCACAACTTTAGTAAACTTATTTAAGAATATTTTCAATTTTTAACATATTACAAGTTTCCCTTCTGGAAGACTCGTGGTCCCTCTCAGCCTGGTGTCCATCCGCTCCCAGAGAGCAGCATGAAGAGAACCGGAACTCAGCTGCCAGTTGTTCTGACTCGTGAGTTCACATTGAGGGGCCATGTGTCTTGTTCTGGATAACTGTCCTTGGAAACCTTAGCAGAGTAACTTTGTTCCCTGGGTAGATTTTTTTCAGAGAGTAGATACAGCGCAGCAGGCTTAATAAACAAACAAGGAAGAAAAAGAGAAAAGTATTCCCTTGGAGACTTCTTCACAGGAATGGCTATCCTCTAGTGAGAGATCCTTAACCATGCTGGCAGTGCTTGGGGCACTTAGAGAAGGCCTCGTTTCTGGCCTTGTGGCTCCTACACCACGAGACCATTTACCTCTGTGTTCCCTCTCCTGCCCCCACCCAGGCTGCACTGAGCTTGTTTCAGCAGCGCTGAATACCACCTGCTTTTCTGTGACGTCTTGTTTTTTGTTTGAATTATTTTTGGCTGCAGTAGAACATGTGTCCACATCTCCTGTGGAAACAGAGATGACTTTGTGGGAAACAAAATGTGAAGCCTGTCCTCAGAGTCAGTTGGAGCCGATTGTCATAATTTATTAAAAGTGCAATTCTCTTCAGAACATGAAATGGGGATAATGGCTTAAAAGACTCATCAATGCAAAGCTGAAAATGAACCCAAGATAATAAAAGTGGAGAAGGGCTAATGATGCAGAGAGAGGACCAAAGTTTCGGGTTCATGTCACACCTATTTAACTGGGGAGGCTATCACCGAGAATTTGAGAGATGATCCTCACATAGGGAGGTCTGCAGCGTTTGGTGTGTGTCTGCGTCTGTGTGTGCATTTGGGTGGAGGAGCAGGGGTGAAGCTGTGTGATAAAAAAGAACACGCTAAGTACAGAGACTGGGACTGAAATCAGGAGTCTCCCCATTCTTTTTCTTTTCAATCTCGACAGTTTCTCTTTCTCTTTATTTTTTTAAAAGCACAAATCTAAGTTAACACTATATTACATGTAATCAAGATTTAGATTCAGGTAGCCCCATCACTTTCTACCTGTGTGACCTGAATATTCTAATCTGAATAATGGGGAATAATATGAGCAAAGCTGAAGGACTGTTGTGACAAGTGATTTAGGTAAGCTATCCAAAAGCACCTAATGTAGTCTCGGGCTATAGCAGCTGCTAAGGCTGGCTTAGTTTCCACCCCTCTCACCCTTGCCTCTTTCTCATCAGGCCATTTCTTTTGTCACATAATTCAGGTATTAATTGGGTATATTGTTACAGTTCTAGCATCTGTGTTACACAGAATTACAGATGCATATGATCCTTGGTGTGGAAGGAATCAGAGTTTAAGGGACTCACCTAGCATCTTTCACCTTGTTCAGTTGATAAGTATTTATTTAACACGTTCTGTGTGCCAGTCGCTGTCGGATACAGCAGTGAGCAGTATTGACTCAGTCCTCACCGTTTGTGGAACTTAAAACCTAGGAGGGGAAACAGGTTTTCTTTAAGCAAAATATTACACAGGTAACTAATAAATCACAACTGTGTGAAGTGGCAAGAAGTGAAGAGCTCTGTGAGTATAGTGGGGAACCTGGTGTAGACTGGTGTGTCAGGGAAGGCAGCCCCAGAGGAGGGGCTTTGCATTGAGCCCTAGAGGATGAGCTGGAGTTAGCTTGCCAGAGAGTGGTGGGGGAGGAAGGAAGCCACATCTGAGAAACTGAAAAGTATCGGTGTGACTGAGCAGAGGTTGGGGGGTGGAGGGAACTGGGTGAGCTGTGGGCTTGGCAGCTGCTGAGAGGCGAAGCTCAGGAGAAGCAGAAGTGGTGAGGTAGGCAGGGGCTAGCCCAGCTGGGGGCGTGTCCAGGGCGTTGACAACAGCATACAATGTACAGTGTTGGTTCCTTGGTCAGGGCATCTGAATGGTGCTTGTCAGCGCTGCATGGCAGTGAGGGCCATGGGGCCCTGTGTGAGAAAAACATGCGGAGCTGACTGAGGGCTTAAAGCAAACGTTTCAGAGGAGTCCAGATCAAGGAGTCACTTCTTCCCAAGTGGATTAATGAAATGCCAAAGAGCAGATCCAAGTGTTAATGAAGTGTTTTTCTAGTTGGGAACTGGCCAGAGTGGAATGTTAACAGCAGATTTTATAGGTTTTTATTTTGCTTAAAAATGTGTACTTAACCTGCTTTTGAGAACAAACTCAAAGAATGCTTCTTTTTATATCAGAATTTTTTAAAACTGAATTTATTGGGGTGACATTGGCTAATAAAATTATATAGGTTTCAGGTGTACAATTCTGTAACACATCATCTGCCTATTGTATTGTGTGTTCACCACCCAAAGTTAGGTCTCCCCTGTCATCATTTATCCCCTGCTTACCTCCCCCTACCATCCTTCCCTCTGGTAATCACCATACTGTTGTCTGTATTTTTTTTTTTTTTGCTTAGTCCCATCACATTTTCACTCAGCCCCCAACCCCCTCCCCTCTGACAGCTGTCAGCCTGTCCTCTGCATCTATGAGCCTGTTTCTGTTTTGTTCATTATTTTATTTTGTACATTAGATTCCAGATAGTCTATTCAATAAATAGTGTTGGGAAAATTGGACAGATACATGCAGAAAGAAAGAGAGAGAGAGAGAGAGAGAGGGAGGGAGAGAGAGAGAGAAAGAGAGAAAGAAAGAGAGAGAGAAAGAAAAAGAAATTAGACCACCTTCTTGTATCACACACAAGAATAAACTCAAAATAGATTAAAGACTTAAATGTAAAGCTTGAAACCAAGAAGAAAACATAGGCAGTAAGATCTCAGACATTTTTTGTAGCAATATTTTTTTTCTGATATATCTACTTGAGCAAGGGAAACAAAGGAAAAAATAAATGAATGGAACTGCATCAAAGTAAAAAGTTTTTGCACAGCAAAGGAAACCATGAACAAAATGAAAACACAACCTACTGAATGAAAGATCATATTTGCTGATACATCTAATAAGGGGTTTATATCTAAAATTTGTAAAGAACTAGTACAACCTCCCCCAAAAAATCCAATTAAAAAATGGGCGAGGACCTGAATAGACACTTCTTCAAAGAATGCTTCTTTAGAATCTTTTAGAACCAGTTCACTGCTAACTGCAGGGAATTTCTCACAGAAACTTGTAAATAAGCAATTCTGGTATTAAATTAGCTCCCAGCTATCTTAAGCAAATATCCTACAAGAGAAATTATATTATCTAACTGGCCAGTTGATTCTTGGCTTTTTTCAGCTTCAAGAAAGAATTTAAATGGGATCCCTGTGTGTTTCTCTCATTTCCAATCCTCTAGAGCAGATAAACATTATCATGAAACTGGTCAAGGATGAAATTTAAATAAATAGTGATTGGAAAGGGTGATAGTAAGAGTTTCCAACTCACAAAAACAGACAAATTAGTTCAATTAACTGCAAAATTTGGAGGACAACGGTATAAGGAGAATTATTTATGTTGATATGTAATGCATGCTCAGTATTTTTGTAAACAAACCTTTTAGGGGGAAGGAATCCCCCCCACCAATATAATGAATTCTCAAAAAATGCTCCACCAAAGCACATTTTGGAGCCAAGAACATGATTTTCTCCTTGCAAGCCTGTCTCTCTTGATAAGGCAGTGCCTAGGACAGCCCTCCCTCACCAAAATAGGCCTTCCTCTGTTGCACCACAACACTGTGTGTCTGACTGCGGTCCAGCGTCCTGTGTATTTCTGTGGGGGTCATGATAACTGTTCATGTGCTTGAGTCACTGTCTGAAGAGAGAAAACAGAGGCTGCCTTTATGCTAAAAGCACCTATTATTTTCTTGTTGATTGAGGTGGGGGGAAGAACTTTGAAAAGACAGCACATCAAAACTCAGAGTGGTAGAAAGTCATTACCTTGGCCCAATAGTTAGCAAGAGATGATTTCAAAACAAGGTGGACTGCCAAATTCTATCCCTTCAACCCCCACATAAAGCCACATAGACACTTACAGACTTAAAATTGCTCTTCTGTTACTCTTGGTGTGTAGACAAGGATTCATCCTGACATAGTAAAGTAGAGATCAGTGCACTTTAGTCTGGAGGACTAGGAAAACATTCTGGCAGGGCCACAGTACAATATAGTTTGTCTGTTTCTGTAGGGAACATCTCTTGATTTTGTCTATCCAGGAATTCTATATATTTTTTGAGAACTCCTCTTTTCCCTTCCTTCCTTCTTTATCCCCTCTTCCTCTTTTCTTCTCCCTGTTCCTCCTGTACTACCCACCTACCATTCCCTGTGGATCTGTCAGTCATGAGAAGTGGAGTTGTCAATCTTCATACAATATACTCTGGCTACAGATTATAACTCAGGTTCTGGCCAATCACAATTCCCTATTTCTCTGTATACAGTAACTGGTCCCTAGTTAGGTCCATGATCCAAGCAGGGAGCATCAGAATTCTTTCTTGGAAGCAGTAACAGACATTGAGAGAGGAACCATCTTTCTGCTGGAGAAGATAAGCTGGAAGGTTGTAACTCCAAGGCAGCTGCTACCACTCTTTTTGCAATCTGAAGTGACACTAAGCTGAGAAGAGTAAGACAAATAATTTTGATGTAGTTGAACCTCTAATTTCAGTTTCTGAGGCTCTGGTTCGTACAGACTCACCTTCCCCCTTTCCTCTTTCCTTTCTGCCTCCCTTCCTTCCTCCCTCCATTCCCTTTCCCCTCCCTTTTATTCATTCATTCAACAACTGTTATTAAGAATTTATGTTTCAGACACTTTTCTAAGGGTGGGGGAAATTATGGTGAACAAAACAGACAAGGCTCATGTTCACTTGGTCCTTATCTTCTAGGGAGAGGAAATAGACAACAGATTAGTAAGCAAATAAATAATTGCAGTTACTGCAAATAGTGATAAAGGCCATGAAGAAAATAAAATAGGGAGTGACTGAGACAGAAGAAGCCAGACTCAAGGTGGGGAAAAGGGCTGATTTCATTTGAGTGTTCAAGGAAAATGTCATTGAGGAGGTGCTGCTTGAGCTGGTGCCTGAAGGACAAGAACTAACCATGTGGAGATCTGGAGAGCAGGAACTCCATCAGAGGAAACAGCCTGAACAAAAAGCCCTAATGAGGAAAAGACTAGGGTATTCAAAGAAGAAAAATAAGTGAAGAAAAAAGGAAAGTATGAAGGAAGGTGGAGTAAGATGGGTTTGAGGATGATATAAGAATTATAGCCTTTGACTAGGAGTTGAGATTTTATTTTTGAGTTGAGGAAAGACTTTGGAAAGTTTTAACCAAGAAGATGCCATTATATTAAATTTGAATCTAAAAAGGAACACCGTATTTTTTGGACTATAAGATGCACCCCCCATAATTTGGGAGGAAAAAGGGGTTGTGTCTTATAGTCTGAATGTAGCTTTACATTTACATTGGTGAAATATTATGTTATTCATGTTATTAAATATTTACCATGTTTTTTGCTTCAAAAATTTTTTTCCCTATTTTCCTCCTCTAAAACCTAGGCGCATCTTGTGGTCCAAAAAATACAGTACTTTGGTTACTATACAGAGAATAATTATAGAGAAGAAAGAGTAAGAGCCAGGAAGCTATTTCAGTGTTTTGCTCTTGTATCAATTAGGATGATTATAATTATAACAAAGCTAATAAGAATTATTATGTCATTAATACACACACAGTTCCAGAATGATTCTCCAATCTCACAAATATCATTCAGGACACAGGCTCTTTATATCTTTTAGCAAGTTGTGCTCAGTGTAGTAACTTGGTTTTAGGGCTCTACTCTCTCATTTACTGGATGGCTGCCTAGTTCTAGGCATCTTACCTAGGCATGAAATGTTTGGATGACGAAGAAACTGTCTTCTAGCAATCCTCTTGTTATTAGCAGTGAAACCTTTCTAAAACCCTTTTCTACCCCAGAGACCAGTATTGGGTCATATGTCCAGGGGGAATAGAATAGAATTAGCACAGTTTTATTAAACCCATTATGGTCCATGCCTTTCCATGAGTACATGGATGGGTGAGCATCTGAACAAAATCAGGATTTGCCAGCAAGGGAAGCAGCTTTCTGCCATGATTGATTTGATTCTTCTGAATAATCCAGATAACTTTTAAAAAAAACCTTTAATATCCCCCAACTCTTCCCACCCCTACACACCTTCAATCTTTGTGTTAAACTCTGTTTTTGATAGAAGGGGAGACCTTGTGCAACAATGCCACTCTAAATATCTTTATCACAGGTTGAGTTAAACTTTGAAAACCATTCTAGGAACTATAATTCATAGTGGGTCCTTCTGAATTTGTTTAACAACTCTTCTTGACCAGTAAGCTCTCTTTTGTTATCATTGGGTCTAATGGGGCCAAAGATGGTGATTGGCAGGTCCAGGTGACATTGTTACTGTTTGTGAGCTGTCTCTTTTGAGGTCATTTCAAATCATCACTCTCCTGGTCCATTCCCTCATCTTCTTTGTCATTTTTCATCTTGCTCATCAATGTGCCCATCTTCATTTTTACATGTTGGTGACCTGACAGTTCCTCTTCTCCTGAAGCAAGATGCATTGTTTCCTTCTGATTGTACTTGCTCTGGATGACTTTGGTCAAAGTCCTGGCCCAGCAAGTTCATCAGGAAGCACTGTGCTTCTCCTGTTGTCTTCACTGCTGCCACCGGCCATCCTCCACCACGTTGTTCACCCTCCACTTGGCTGGAGGGAGGTTATTTCTCAGGAAGCTCTCAGAGCACAATTCTGGCTTCCTTTCCAAAGCCAGATTGCTACTGCAATTCTGTGAAGTGTCTTATCGTCCTCATAACAGAGCCAATATAGTCATTTCCTACTGAAGTTACTCTGAGTTTGATTTTTGTCACTTGCCATCAATGTCCCCGACTAAATATACTTGCTGTGTATAGATTGCACTCTTGATGGAAGAGGAAGATAAGTATAGATAAGTAAGGCTTAAAAAGGAAGACTGCCTTGTCCCATTTAATCAGCTGAATCAGCGGCAGTGCTAGGGAGAATTTTCTTGACTGTCAGTTTAGTGGTCCTTCCACTCTCTTGAAGCCTGTGAAGTCTCTTTCCCTATCTAGCCTCACTGATTATATAATATCATTTACATTAGTGTTACTAGATTCTCCCCAGAAAAGCAGGCAATGGCAACATCTACTTTTGTCCATGGTTCCTGCAGTTCTGGTGTCATGCTTTATTGAGTCTCCAACTATAAGTGTCTTTTAGCTGGACACTGGGTCTGACTTTAAGTACAAATAAGGTAAGTAGCTACCCAACTGGGGAGAGTGAATAAAAAATTACAAGACCTTCTTGTTTTCTATCTCTCCGTAAGCAGCAGCAGTTACAATATCCCTAAAGGGGAGAAAGGATGCACAGCAGCTCATTATCAGGTAAACTTGAATTTGTTTATCACATTAGCTGATAAATGAGTCACTCAAAATGATAAAACTTGTGATTGAGTGATAAGATCACTGGCACGGTTAGAAGGATCTAAGCTTGTTTTAGTTTCTGCCTAAGACCATGTAGTCTAGAAGTGCTTAATTTGAGATCTAGATTTTACGGGGTTTACAAACCTCCTGAGATAAAATGCAAACTTTCTGGGCAGTTTTTGGTAAAGAAGGATAATAAGTTTCATTAGATTCTTATGGCATCCCTTATGGCGCATGAACGCTCTAGTGCAGAGAGCTCCTCTCTCCCTCCTTACCTCTCCCTCCTCCTCCACTTTTCCTTTTGGAAAACAGCCAGTTTATTGCGAGCTTCTCAAACTGGAGTAAGCAGACCCCTGAGGTATATGAAAGTGGATGGCAGGCTCTTGGATAAACACAGACCATAGTGAAACTTTTACTAAAAGAATTGGACAAAACTTACTTTAATATTTTAAAAACAACCTTATATAAGATGTACAATTTTGTATAAGCAAGCATGTGCAATTTTGCATGAATTTGTAAGCTAAAACATGAGGCTTACACTCAGCAGCTCCTCCGAGTTCTGCGCATTCACCTTAATGCATGAGTTTCTGCTTCCTAAAGGATATAAAGGGCATTTGGGTAGAAGAGTTCAGGGGCTGACACATCAGAACGAGGACAAATTCTGGAGTAGAAAGACCTGGGCTCAAAACATGCTCCCTCCTCTTACTAGCCCTGTGTCCTGACAAAATAGTTCTAGCTTCTGGGAGTCATTCTTTCCTTAGGTATAAAATAAGGATAATAATCCCTCTCACAAATTGCTGTGGGCTGCAAGGCAGTGAGAACTGAGAGGTACCTGGCACACAGTAGGCCTGAACTGAAATCTGCCTTCAGGAAACTCTCTCATTGGTCTTAGTTCTGTCTTTGGGAGCCTGGGGCCTGAGTATATCCATCTTTGCTTTCCTGCAGTGTAATCTTTCAGTCACATTTTTATTTCATTTTTTAAAGATTCTATTTATTTATTTTTAGAGATAGGGGAAGGGAGAAAGAGGGAGAGAAACATCATTGTGTGATTGCCTTTTATGTGCTCCCTTCTGGGGACCTGGCTTGCAACCCAGGCATGTGCCCTGACTGGGAATTGAACTGGCGACTCTTTGCTTCACAGTCCAGGCACTCAATCCACTGAGTCACACCAGCCAGGGCACATTTTTTTTAATTAAAATTTTTTTTTAAATTTAATTAATTTATTTTTAGAGAGGGAAGGGAGGGAGAAAGAGAGAGAGAGAGAAACATCAATGTGTGGTTGCTGGGGGCTGTGGCCTGCAACCCAGGCATATGCCCTGACTGGGAATCAAACCTGTGATGCTTTGGTTCACAGCCTGCACTCAATCCACTGAGCTACACCAGCCAGGGCCCAGGGCACATTTTTTTTTTAAAGATTTTATTTATTTATCTTTAGAGAGGGAAGGGAGGCAGAGAGAGAGAGAGAGAGAAACATCAATGTGCGGTTGCTGGGGGACGTGGCCTGCAACCCAGGCATGTGCCCTGACTGGGAATCGAACCTGCGATGCCTGGTTCGCAGCCCGAGCTCAATCCACTGAGCTATACCAGCCAGGGCCCCAGGGCACATTTTTAAAAATTGTGGTAAAATATGCATAACATAAAATTTACATTCTAACCATTTTAAAGCATATAAGTCAGTGGCATTTAGTGCCTTCACAATGATGTATACCATCACCTCTGTTGAGTTCTAGAACTTCTCATGATCACAAACAGAAACTCTGTCCCTATTAAGTAGTCACTCCTCATTTGCTCCCACCCCCACTCCCTGGGCCCTGGCAGCCAGTAACCTGCACTAGGCAAAATGGATTTGCCTGTTGCAGCTGTCTCATATAAATGGAATCCTACACTAGGTGACCTTTTGTGTCTGGCTTCCTGTTTCTCTAGAGCTCAGAGCAGTGAAGGAACCAAGAAGTCAGGGGAAAGGATGGCAGGAGGCACTTAGGGACTGAGAAGGGCCATGACAAACATTTTTACCTCACTATGTAGCCTCAGATCCTGCTGTATGCCTGGCAGTCAATGTGCAGACGTGTTGCTGCGGGCCACAGGGTCTGGCACGGCATCTGTGCCAGTCATCTGAACGATGAGTGTGAGGCCAGGGGCGCTGCCACAGCCAAGGTCAGCCTGGGCAGCAGGTGCTTGGGAAGCAATCTTTCAAGCTG
Organism: Tonatia bakeri; assembly: GCA_004024845.1. Taxonomy (NCBI): domain Eukaryota; kingdom Metazoa; phylum Chordata; class Mammalia; order Chiroptera; family Phyllostomidae; genus Tonatia; species Tonatia bakeri. The sequence goes on from PVIA01003081.1 coordinate 171,017, forward strand.
GCTGAATCCAGCTGGATGTCATGTGCTGTTTATCCTTGTATGGTACAATGGAGCCTCGTTATAGGAACAGAGCTCCTCCAAACATTTGCAGGAAAGGCAAACCAGACTGGCCTGGCTGTGTGGCCTTTGGAAAGGCACAAAGGCCACTCATGTGTGCAGCCAGCGAGCTGCATGGGCAATTAAATCACTCCCAAGGAAAATCTTGTTTGAGCACTAAAGGTCATGGCTATGATTTGTCTGTGATTCTTTGTCAATACGTTTTTCTAACCAAGCACCACATAAAGGGTCCATTATATGGGCTTCGGCGTGGCCTGCTTGCCCAGGGATGGGAACGGAAAAGCCTGTGGGCAGGCCCTGTTAAATGCACCATTTAGCCTTGCACAATTACTCTCCATCATCGCTTGCCTTTTGTTTATTCAAGTCCTAATTCATGTGGGGGGGAAATTAATGTAACTAGAAGTTTAGGGTCTCATAAAAGACTTTAACTAGTTTCACAAAGATATTCACAGATGGCTGCACAGTAAACATTGTAAAGGCCTAGAGCTGGGTGAGAAGTTTGGAGAATAAAGACCTGAATTGTGTTTGCATTTTGCTTTCAAGATTCCAGGCTGGTTATAGTAAATCACTGGGTTAAGCACAAGGATTTCTGCTTTTCCCCTGGGTCCTGTCCTGACCTCTTCACAGGCAGGACCTAGAGACACCCCTGAGTCAAATTTTGGCTTAAGGCTTAAGTATTATGGGTAGCCCTGGCTGGTGTGGCTCAGCAGATTGAATGCTGGCCTGTGAACCAAAGGGTTGTGGGTTCAGTTCCCAGTCAGGGTGCATGCCTGGGTTGTGGGCCAGGTCCCTAGTATGGGAAGCGTGAGAGGCAACCACACATTGATGTTTCTCTCCCTTCCTTCCCATCTGTCTAAAAATAAAATAAAATCTTTTTTTTAAAAAAACAGTGTTGGATATTTCACAAGCTCTTTTAGGGGCTGGTGTTGGATAACAGCCCAGGCAATTGGGTCTGTTTCTTGGACCAGCAAAGCTTCTGAATCCCACAACATTGACCGTGGCCACCAAAATCCACAGAAAACAGAGGAGTCCCCAGCCCACACGGACAAGCATATTTCTCTATGAAAACTCACACTCAAGTCCCACCTTCTCCATGAAGCTCTAAATAACTTAGAAATTTAATTTTTCTCCCAAAGAAAGTAAGACCAAGGCAGGGATGGCAGCTTCATGACAACATCAGAGACCTAAGCCCCTTGGAGCTCTCTGTTCTTTCATTCTTCAGTTTATGGTCCCTGTTTTAGCTGGAGCTATGTTTGTTGCATTTAATGTAAAACATGAAAATCTGTACTTTTAATTTCTCTCTTCCATGAAAGAAATCTGGAAGCAGGCAATCCCATTTGGTGATTCCTTGATGCCAACAGGGACCAGGCTTCTTCTAGATGATCACTTTGTTGTGCCCAGGGTGGGGCTCTCATCCTTAAGGTCTAGGATGTCCCAGCCATCAGATCTGAGTTCTAGGCAACACTGTGGAAAAGGGGAAAAGGGTACACTCTGACCGTGTTAGGATTAGAAAAGAAAGGGCCCAGGGTTTGGAGGCCAGAGAGATGAGGGTGATACCCAATAGATGAGATCAAGTCAAGAAGTAGTAATTTTATGACTTTTTTTTCTAAAACGTATGTAGAAGAATGAGCCCATTATATCAAGCTAGAATGATGGGTTCACATCTTGCTGGGTGATCAATATGACCTTTGACCTCAATTTCCTCATTTATGCAACAAAGAGATTAGGTGTCCTAGAAACTAGACTATGAAGTTGGGCTCCCTTGGCTCAAGGATGTGCCAAGGGCGCCCTGACATGTGTGGCTCAGTGGGTTGGGCGTTGTCCTGCAAAGTGAAAGGTTGCTGGTTTGTTTCCCAGTAAGGGCACATGCCAGGGTTGCGGGTTCTGTCTCAGTCAGTGTACATAAGAGAAGCAACTGGTCGATGTTTCTCTCCTTCTTTCTCTCCATCTCTTCCCCCCTCTCTAAAAAGAAATAAATAAAATCTTAGAAAAAGAAGAATGTGAAGTGTTTCAGGATCAACCAAAATGGACTTACTGGCAGAGCAGGGGTCCACTGAGAGGGTGAGCCCAGAAGGAAAATGCTGGGTAGAATCCAGGAACTGGAGCAGAAAAGCTGAGAGCCAGCAAGGCAGGACCAATAGCATATGGATGGGGCTGGAGACAGTAGGATGCAGAGGAAATGGGAGAATTAAGTTTGGAATTGAGGTAGCCAGAAATCAAAGTACCCAGGGGTGAAATGAGCTGCTTAAAAACTAATTGAGTGCAGGTGGCCTGTCTGCCTACCATCCCTCTTATGTCTGGGCTCTTTAGGTTTGGAAGAGGTCTCTAAAGGTGGTGGAACCTCTCAGGATAGGGATACATGGGGCTAAGGTCTCTCTCATGGCCCTAAGCTGCTGTGATTCCAAGTTGAATGAAGAGATGATTAAAAACCCTGAGAAAGCATAAGCTGTCCTGGGATCTGCTGCCCCTGGCATTGGGTTGGGCCACAGGTTTCACTCAGTCTGGGATAGGAATGGGCAATATTAGATTCAGGGTATTCAAAGAAATGAAAAGTTCTTTCTCAGGTGGAGATAAATGGATTAGGCCAAACCGAAAGACTGTGGGGGCTTTCTGAAATTAACTGTGCTCATCTGGCTTTTAAAAGGATGGGCTGTGTGGAGTTTCTCTGGTTTTGGGAAAAGGGAAGTTTGGCAACGAGTGAACGAAGACAAAGAAAGCTTCCTGAAAAATTTAAGTATTGGAATTTAGAATTTGTGCAGGTAAATATCCTTTGTTGGGAAAGACAGATAATGTTTTAATACTTCTGAGGATATCAAGAATTTTCCAGATTCTCTCAAGTAAACAGCAAGAGTCAGGCACATGTTTCCAAATAGTTTCCTCAGCTGCCAGAGGCTAGGGTTTCACACTTCCAGAAATCACTGTGCTCTTCACCCAAATTCTCAGCGACTCCTCTCTGTGTAATATTCAAGAGTAATATTCTTGATACTCTTGTATTTTATTTGCTTGATGGCGTGTGCGCAAGAAGCAGGAGCAGGGGGCTAAAACTGAGGGCTGTATTTGCTGCAGGAAGGAGCCCCAGCCTCTTGTGCATTTATCTGTTATTCCGTTAGGGAATGCTGGGAAGAGAGAGTCCTGAAGGGACCCGGGTCAAGGCACCCTGCCGAGTTGAACTGCAGTCAACTTGGCTGGAGGGAATTTTCTGGTATGATGAGAAAAACTGAGGGTGCTGTTTCATTTCAGACAAAATAAAAGGGCCTTTTTATTTGCTTCTCTCTTGTATGTTTTTTGACTCTATCAAAAAATAGAATCGGGACATGCTTTGGCAGATAGACATTTCTATATTTCCAGGTGGACTCAAATGATTTATTAGAATTTATTTACAACAGATAGAGTTTCACTTTTTTTATAATGTTAGGAAAAACCACCTTGTTGACAAGATAAATAGTGAATGAGTCAAAGGACCCTGAAAATAATATTTTAAAGGTTTACAATAATATCTTGAAGGTTAAATCATTAAGTGCTCATGATTGAAAATATATTATTTGACCTCAATTATAGTTTAAAATATGTAGAGTAGAAATAACAGGTTTTCCCTAATCATCAAAGCTTAAAAAAAAATTTGAGGAAAACATAGCTACCTACAGTTTTGGCAACATTTTTTTTTTTTTTAATGGAGAAAAGCCAGAGAAAGGTCAGGGGATAGCATCCATGGCTCACCTTCAGGTATTGCAGTGTACACTGTGCATATTGTATGTACAGTGTCAGTTGCAAGGAAGAGAAATGAATAAATAAATGAATCAAAGGCAGTTTCTGTTTTCAAAAAGATAAGATACATACAGAAAAATAGAACACCTGGCTGCCTAAGGTAAGTGTCCAGTGAGAAGAAGCCTTGGTTCTGTTCAGAGTTACACCATCTGCCTGATAGAACCCAGAAACAGAAACTTGGGGTCACCTTTAACTCCTTCCTTTCCTTGGTCCCCTTACGTGTGTTCCCAACTCTTGACCTTTGTTCGTGCGTATTCCTTTCCCTGGCATTCCCTCTGCTTTGTCCTCCCCATACTTCAGGACCAAGGTCAAATACCAACTCCTACCTGAAAACTTCCCTGATGTCCTCAGTACAAAGTAACTCCTGAGACTTAAACCTTGTTGCAAAATTCTTGTGACCTGGAGTGGACCACATGGAGACTGTCTTTTGTTTTGAGCTAGAGAAAGTGAGAAGCCAGAAAGGTTTTACTTTTCCCTTATAGGAATCAGCTCTGCACCTTAGGCATTTTTAGGCCAGTTATTCATACCTTCATACCTCACATGCTTGATAGTTAAGAACAAGAAGTGGTGGCTGTGTGTCTCTTTGGAAGGGTGTTAGGCTTCTGGAACACACTAGGAGGAGGCTTGGTGTGGGGGACCGTAGAGTGACAGACAGAATCAAGCAGACACAGACTGGGATGGGACCTCTCCTGGGAGGGAGCAGGCCCAAACCATCCAAACTATTCTACTTCTTCAGCTTTATGACAACAAGAAAGGTGGCAGGATAATGTATATTTGGCTATACCAACTGCCCTGCTTCTCATTCAGTGCAATCCTGTGACCTTTGGTTCTTTCCCAGTCAGGGGCTGAGCTTGCTTTAGAGTGGCCATACATGAGAACCTCAAAGAACAAAGAAGTGGTACTTGGCTTTTTGGAACTCAGGACAGAAATAATAGTTCTGTGACTTTGAGAAAGCTTTAGATTCTGTGTGCACCAGAAGCAGGAAGCTGGGGAGATGAGCCAGCTTCATCTACCTGTCTAGACCAGAGAAAGACCGCTGGGCACAGTGCTGCAGAGTTGTAGGGAGCTGGGTAGTTGTGTTGAGATGACCGAGGCCCCACATGGCAGTGAGGTCCTGGGATAGAGTGGATCTGTGTCTTGCTTCTCAGGTGAAGCCCAGGGAGTTATTAAACATCTCAGTTTTCTTGTACCATCCAGGTTGGCTATTGCATGTCTCTCAGCAAAGAGAACCTGAGATAGAGAGCCCGACTGACTTCCCACAGCCCGGGGTAGTGTGGGAGAACATCTAAAAGTTCCCCCGCCTACTCCAGTCACCACTGGGCTGCCTTAGAGAAGACCTCTCACATATCTGAGAGAGGACCAATGGGCCAGAAGAGGACTTGGAAAATCTCCGGACAAAGCCAAAGAAAGAAAATCTTGGTTGACCTCAACTTACCTTGTCTAAGATGCAGCTTCTATTACCAAGAGGAAGAGGGGCTTGAGATAGAAATATAAAAATACAGAATGATACATTTATTTGCTTATTTCAGCTTTTGGCCTAAAAAATTATTTTCTGCTATACAAAATATATAGTAAGAGATACCACCATATCCTCGAGTGTTGTGAGTATCTCCTGATTTATTGGCAGAGTAAAGAGCCCCACCTGCTAGTATATCTGCTAATAAAATGCTCTGAAACCTGGCCAGCTATCAGTTCTCTTTTGAGGCAAGCAGAGCAAGGGGGTGGGTTGGGGAGGAGACTTGAGCCTCCACTAGGGGCCACCAGACACCACAAAGCCGCAGACTCCACTGTCCAATTCAGTATCAGCCACCTCTGTAGAGTTCCTGCAAGACACTTAGCAGAAATAAGTATCACAAGGAGTCCTGGCCTAAACTTGTACTCTGTCCTATATTTGCACTGAAACTTCTGATGGGGGATTAGGAGGGTCTTTGCTTTTCGAGAGGTTTGGTGAAAGATTTTCCTTGAAAGGAGGGAATGCTTTATTGCTGAGAACTGTTTTCACAAATGGTTCTTTTCTCACAGAGAAGCTGATAACTTCAAAATCACTTGGCACAGCCTCCGTTTTCCTCAGAGATAGGAGATGGCTGTGTTCTTGGTAGAGACTCAGCAGCAGTGTCTTTTTCATGGGACGTCTGATTGAGTGCACTGAACTCGAGTCAGCTACCCTGTGCGTTCTCCGCTTAGGGGAGGGCTGGGAAGATGCTTTACCTTTGCCTGTTTCAGGGACATGTAAGCACTTTAAAAGCCATTTCTTCAGCACTTGGGAACCTAATCGGTTATCCAACCGATCTCAATTTTGCTTTTAAGATAAGGTCTCTGAGCTTTGGGTGTTAGATACAATAAAAGTGATGAGTAGCTTGGAAGTGCTCTCCTATCCTGCTGTAGTGAGATGTCAGTGTCCTTTTCATGGTAGATCCATGCTGGCCACCCTCCTCAAAAGCCATTTAATCTTAAAGCCAAATTAAAGTTCTTACATCTGCCCAGAGTCCTAACTCCCTAGCATGGCATCGAGGGCTCTCTTGGCCCAACCTTTACCTTGATGTCAGCTCTCACCTTGCATCCAATTGTAGCCTCATACTAGCTACAGAAACATGCATGTAGTTAATCGAACGGACCACCTTTGGACCCTTATTCATACTGGTGCCCAGTATACCCTTACTTTTTGTCCACCTGGTTAGTACTCACTGGTATTTCAGTAGTCACCCCTCCCTGAGTCCTTTCCTGAACTTCCAAGAAATCCCAAGTCTTGCTCCTTCATGCCTCTGTTGCACCTTGTTTTATAGCCTCTTTAGCACTTTGTAGGAATGATTTAATCACATGATTGTCATCTCTTGTAGATTGTGAGGACACTTAAGGCAAAAACGATGTCCTAGCTAAGTCTGTGTTTCTGATGTTTGGTATCTAATAGGCTCTCAGGAACTATTTATTGAGTAGATGAAATCTGCTTTGAATCCTTGTGAAAACCTTGTGCACCGCTCATTTAACAGTGGTGCCAGAGAGCTCCTTTCCAGTGAGCTGGATGTGGTTATGCCGAGGAGAAGTATTCCAGCCCAGGATGGGGAAGATTGTGGTGCTACTCAATCCTGGCTTCAGTCAAAGGAACCTAGAGTCACGAAAGTATTTCTGAAAGCCAGTAATTCATCAAAAAAACTGGACAAAGGACTTTATTGCCATTCATCATGTATGCTGTTCTCTAAGAGAGTTTATGGCCATTAGGGATTCAGTCAACCAAGACCACACCTTCATTTGAGAAGCTCAAAAGAAGCTTTGAAGGGCAGGTTCCAAGCAAACTGTGACATAGGACATATGTCTTCACCCAGCAATTTTCCTGCCTCTCTGGTTCTCCCTCTGATTGCTCAGATTGTAAAATTGTAACTGAAAGGTTCAAAGTGCCCCCTTCATTTCCCTTTAGAGACTACCAACTTATGAACACCTCTCATTGGTAATAGCCTCACAGTGTATTATAACCACGTGTCTGTGTGGTCATAGCCCCTATGAGAACTTGGGCTTCTGAAGGTCAGGAAAGTGTACCCTTATTATCTTTAGATTCTTGGACTCTATAGTGCTACAATAGTCAGCTTTTGAGAAATGTTAGTTGAATGAATGCAGAAATTAAAAGTATATATATTTCCTACCTCCTACTAGGTTTTTGAAATTTCCTTTGACAGAGGAGCACAAGTTTTCCTGGTAAAGAATATGCTCCTATAATTTTTAGACTAAGTAGAAGCACACAAAACTTGTCACATACCTGAAGATTGTCCTGATTTGGTAGCAGAACTGAAAGAGTTTATACTCTTCATCTGCACCATACTTTATAGTTTAAAATGCATACTCACCACCTTCTCTCTTATTTGACCTTTCTAATGATGACCTTGTGAGATGCATGTTACTCTTAACATTTTTCCAATGAGGAAACTGGGGCTCAGAGAGGTTAGTGACACCTCAGAAGTTGCACAACTCACTATTTCCTGAATCAGAGCTAGAACTTCAGTCTTTGGAAGATAACTCAATGTTCCTTTCATTATACCACACAGCCTTCCCAGCTCCATCACCTCTGGACCTAGTGAGGTCTCTGAGGTAATGCAATGCCAATTTTGAATGCAGACGTAATTGAAATGTTTTAACATATGAGACTAGTGTTAATGGTTTCCATTGTTCTAAGAATTATGCAGTACATCATTGAAAATATATGCCTATATTTTAGACATTATGTTAATAGCACACATACTGTAAAACAGAATCACTAAAATACTCTTATCTCTCTGCTGCTACAGTATGTGCAAAATATGCTATACTCTCTAAACTTTTCACTTGAAGTCAACATAAGAGCAATGGAAAAATTCAGTCAGTGAAGATACCTGCGGCCTCTTCAATTTATGTGTTTGCTATATCTATGGAAGTAGGCAAATATGAAACTTTGTTATATCTAAACAGTGTTTAACAATGAAATGCTTGAGAAAATAGTAAACCAAATGAATGTTGCACAGTAAATTTGAAAATTTGACTTTTTATAAACTTAGGCATTGTCAGATTCTCTACAATGCTTCTAAATCCTCCTGCCTTATGGTTTTTGTATATCTGAAAAGATAAGCACTATATGTAAAATTGGATGTTTTCCAAGCAATGTGTCTTTCATTTGTAGTTCCTGAAGAGCTCAGCTATATGCCGTAATATATTTCTGTTTTAGAATGCTGACTGTGGAGTAAAGTATTTCCCTTAAATACACAATACCTCTACCAATATTCCCTAAAATGTTTGGATAAATATGGTTATGACTTTCATATAATTTATTATGTTTTGTCAAATCATCCTCATAACTCCCACTTTGTATTTTAGAAATTTGAAAACATATCTTATTTCTACCACGAGAATACGGATTCCTTGAGGGCAACATCTGTAACACATAGGATTGTGTTTAGCTACCAGTAGCAGAAAACCTTCCTAAGGGGCTAAAATAAACAGGGATTGAATTATTTCATAGAACAAGCAGTCCAGAGGCAGCTGCTAGGCTGGTGTGGTGGCTTAATAATATGAGGGCAAATTTTGTTGCAATTCTCTTGCTGTTTTCCTTACTCTTTTTGCCTCATGGTTCCAAGAGGGCTGCTATCCCTCTGGTCATCGAGTCAACAGTAAGGGCAGGACAGAAAATGAAGGGCAGCAGCTATTTCTGTTCTTTTTGTTTCTGAAAGACCTGCTTGTGGACTTTCACTGTACTGTCTCCTTGGCCAGAGCCATGACTTTGCCACTCTCAATGGCAACAGAGCCTGGTAAAGTGGGCATTTAGCTCTTCTAACTTTTATGGCAGATGATGGCAGGGTGGAAGATGGTTGGGGGCGGCCATTGGATAAGCCAGCCTGCAGTGCTCGCCACAGAGTCCTTTCTAACTTCTTTGCCTGGTGGTCCTGATGCAGTGCCTTGAATAGCATAGTTATTTTCAAATGGGGGGAGCTCCTTCAGTATAATTCAATTTATAAATCTTACATTGGGCTCATTGGTACAGATTTTCAAAGAAAAGGAGCTAATGTGAATGTCTGTGATGTATGACTAGGCCCTCTATGTACACTGAGTCACTTAATCCTGAGAATAGTCCCTGTTTTCCAGATGGGGAAACTGGAGTTCATGTGGATTAAGAAGCTTGAGGATGTAGCTAATGAGTTGAAAAGACCATTGGAAACAGATCTGACTGATAACAAATCCCAGACTATTTCCTCTTTACCACCCTGACTGTTGAACAATTCAAATCACTTTGATATGCACATCATTCTAGTACAATGGTACATTCTTTTTCTCTCTCTTTTTAGATTAAATTTGTTGGGGTGACATTGGTTAATAAAACTATGTAGGTTTCAGGTATACAGTTGTATAATACACCATCTGTATATTGTACTGTGTGTTCACCACCCCAAGTCAAGTCTTCTTCCATCACCATTTAACCCTCCTTTACCCTCTCCTACTTCCTCCAGCCTCCTTTCTCTCTGGTCACCACCATATCTGAGTATTTCTTGATATTCCTTATAATTATGAAGTGGAAAGTTTGACTCACTATTGTCAATGACCTCTGAGATAAATTTTTTTGTCATAGGTTGCGACATCATTAGATGTTCTAAACTGCAAATGATTTTGAAAAAGCAGATCTTAAGTAGAAATGACCGGGGTGGGTTGAGTGAGATCCATGGTTTATGCCAGCCTCTGCTACATCTAGGGGTAGCAACAGCATATCACCTTGGATTTGACTTTCCTCATTCAGAGAAGAGTCATTTGCATGAAGTCTTTCAGTTAAGGTGTGTAAATGCACCCTGCCCAGGAGGCCCCAGGGCCTTTTGTGTCTTCATTAGCACTGTCATTTATGTGGAGCTGCTTTAATGGGGATCATTTGCATGTGTCCAGAGTCTTTGGGGCAGGAGGGGCTGTGACCTCAATCCCTCCTTCTGAGATTCACATTAAGGACACCTACTGTTTGGTCCATTTGCAGAAACATCAGGGGATCAAAGAGAACCCCTCCAAGGGTAGTGCTTTAGGCAGTGAGTAGAGCCCGTGAAGCCTGTGGCAGATTCAGGAGGTCTCTGTCTGGGGAATAGGAGTGAGTAAGTGAGTATATAACAAGAACACTAATATCAGACTCAAAGCGCTGACTGGACCCATAGGACCAGTCCTGCTCTGTGGTTGCCTGTGGTTTTGGGAGGCAACAGCAGAAGTAGCCTGATCAAGCCCTCCAGCTCTCTGCTTGACTGGAGCTTGGTCAATACAACTCCTCTGTGGACTGCGTGAAATCCCAGGGACCTTGGGGTAGGCCATTAGAATCCAAGATCTCTCCCAATTTGAAGCTCCAAAGGGCTGATACAGGGTCTCAAGTCATATGGAGGAGAAGGAAGCCACTGTATTTTATAGTGAGTACACAGGTGATGCCATGACATACAGGTACAACTAAGCTGAAGCTCTGTTAAAGAATTGGTTTATTTCTGTACCTTCAGGCGGAGGTAGCTAAAGGTACTGCTAGATGGTATGGTATTAAATTCTTGGGTCTAGAACCTAGAGGCACAGAAGAATGGCAATGAAGACATCTCTTTAATGAGAACTGATTCCTGTTGTAGACTGGTAAAACCGAACTGAAGGTTATAGAACAACCAACCGTAAGGTCATGCCATAATGTGTGTACACGTAGGGAACTGAGAGTGATCAAGTGGATGGGAAACAAGGGGTGGGAGAGTGGAGAGCAGGGATTAATGGGACTAGAAATGCAATTTATTTGTTTTTGAATAGGTATGTGCACATATTTAAAATTCAAAAGGTTTGAAATTCCTGTCCTCATCTACTCGGTTCCCTACCTTAAAGGCAACCAAAGTTATGGGCTCTTTACCTACTTCTTGAGAGATATTTTATACATATGTAAGTGTGTGTGTGTCTGCATCTTTTATACAACTGGCATTATAGCATATATACCCTTCTGCATCTTTTTAAAGTATATTTTATTGATTATGCTATTACAGTTGTCCCATTTTTTCCTCCTCATTATTCCCTCCACCCTTTACCTCCCCTCCCAACAGCATTGCCCCTCTTAGTTCGTGTCCATGGGTCCTATGTATAAGTTGGCTTCTCCATTTTCCATGCTATTCTTAACCTTCCCTGTCTATTTTGTACCTACCATTTATGCTACTTACTCCCTATACCCCCCCCCCATGCTTCTTCCTCCCCTTTCCTTC
>PVIA01003082.1:0-182439 GCA_004024845.1 Tonatia bakeri
GTTTTGAACTCAATATCTGATAGTTGAGTTGCCTCTATTTCATTTAGCATTCCTTCTGAGGCTTCCTCCTTTCCCTTCATTTGCGGATTGTTTCTTTGTCTTCTCATTGTTTCTGAGACTCTTCTTGTTAACCTCTGTTTCTTAACTTGATCTGTTCTGGTTCCTTGTGTTTATGGTGTGATCTTCTGTGGTAGAATACTGTCCCCCGTTGGTGCGCACAACTCCTGCGCTTTTGCTTTCCAACCCCTGATTGGGGACAGGGCGGCGCAGTGACTCCGCTCTCCCGGGTGCCCGGAGACAGACCCCCCAAACAGTGATTTAAATTACAGAGAATTCAACATTGCAGTTATGAAACAAAAGGATTAGAGTACATTGAACAGTTATGCAACATAGCAGAATTCAGCACTGTCCTAAAGAACAATATGATACATAAGATAACACAGAAAGGCAGTTCAGTGAGCTCAGGAATAAAATCAATAAACAGAAGAAATACTTAAAAGAGATTGAAACTATAAGAAAGAACCAACCATAAATTCTGGAGCTGAAGAATTCAATAAAGGACATGAGGTATTCACTAGAGAGCATTGAAAATAGAGTAAACCAGATGGAAGACAGAGAAACCTAGAAGTGACCCAGGAGGAAGGTGAGAACTAAGAGTAAAAAAATTTAAGAACTATCTGACCCCATTAGAAAGAGCAACATAAGGATAATAAGTATACCTGAAAGAGAAGAGAGGCAGGAGAGAACAGAGGGCCTACCCAAAGAAATCATTGCCAAGAACTTCCCAGGCCTGTCAAAAGAGTTGAACTTTAGAACAGAGGAAGCTAGCAGAATACCTAACTATATCAATGCAAAAGGACCTACAAGACATTTTATTCAGACTGTCAAAAATCAATGAGAGACATGACCTGTATGGCCCAGTCGGTTGGGCATTATCCTGCAAACCAAAAGGTCACCAGTTTAATTCCTGGTCAGGGAACATGCCTGGGTTGCAGGTTCATTCCATGGTCACCAGGTACATGAGGCAACTGATTGATGTTCCTCTCCCTTTCTTTCTCCCTCTCCCTTTACCTCACTCTAAAAATAAATAATTTTTTTTTAAAAGTCAATGATAAAGAATTCTCAGAACATTTGAGATCTTGCTTTCTGGCATATGTTGTCAGTTTGGCTGAAAGACCCTGAAGAGCCAAAAGAAGTTCTTAGAAAAAAGAAAAAAGCTAGAGCTATCACACTCCTTGACTTTAAACTGTACTACAAAGCTACAGTAATCAAAAGAATGTGATAGTAGCAGAAGGGAAAAAACAGAGCAGTATAGAACAGTATTGAGAGCCCCGAAATAAATCCACACATATACGGACAACTGTCCGTATGTTTGTTTGATAAAGGAGCCAACAACATATAATGGAGAAAGAAAGTCTCCTTAATAAATGGTACTGGGAAAACTAGAAATCCATAAGAGAATAAAACTAGATTGCCATCTGGAACCCTGAATAAAAATTAATTCAAAATGGGTTAAAGATTTAAATATAAGATCTGAAACAATAAAACACATTGAAGAAAACATAATGACTAAATTTATGGACTTGGCCTCAGATGGGTTTCTATGAAGTGGACCTCACAGGCAAGGGAAGTGAAAGCAAAAGTAAATGAATGGGACTGCACCAAACTAAAAAGCCTCTGCACAGCAAAAGAAACCATCAACAAAACAAAAAAGCAACTGAACGAATGGGAGAAAATATGTGCAAATGATACCTCTGATAAGGAGCTAATATCCAAAATATACAAAGAACTCATATAACTCAGTAACAAAACAACCAACAATCCAGTTAAAAATATGCAGAAGACCTGAATAGATACTTTTTCAAGGAAGCCATAGAGATGACCATCAGATAGATGAAAATATGCTCAACATCACTAATCATAAGAAAAATGCAAATCAAAACACGGTGAGATGCCACCTCACACCTCTTAGAATGACTGTTATCAATAAGACAAGAAATAAGTATTGGAGAGGATATGGAGAAAAGGGTACTCTTGCACACTGCTTGTGGGAATGCCAGCTGGTGGAGCCACTATGGAAAATATTCATGGTTCCTCCAAAAATTAAAAATAGAACTTGCATATGACCCAGTAATTTTACTTCTGGATATATGTCCAAAGAAACCCAAACATGAATTCAAAAATATATATGCATCCTTATGTTCATTGCAATATTATTCACAATAGCCAAGACTTGGAAACAACCTAAGTATTCTTTCATGGATGACTGGATAAAGAAGATACTATTTAGCCATAAAAAGATAAAATATTACCATTTTCAACAGTATGGCTGGATCTTGAGAAGGTTATGGTAAGTGAAATAAATCAGAAGGAAAAGGACAAGAACAGCATGAAACAAACAAACAAGCAAACTTGTAGATGCAAAAAACAGAATGATGGTTACCATAGGGGAAACCATAGGTAGGAGGGAGGACAATGAGTAAAGTGTATCAAATATATGGTACAAGAAGGAGACTAGACTTCATGTGGTGGGCACATAGTAGACTATACAGACATCATATTATACAGATGTACATTTGAAACTTACATAATGTTATTAACTAATGTCACTCCAATAAATTAAAAATATATTTGTATTAAACAACAGCAAAAAATCCCAATGTAAAACTAGGCAAACAATTTGAATAGATTTTTCTCCAAAAGAGATATATAAGTGGCCAATAAGCACATGAGAAGATGCTCAATATCAGTAGTCATTTGGGAAGTGCAAATCAAAACTAAAATTATGTACTACATCACTCAGCAGGATGGTGATCATCAAGTAAATGCAAAATAAGTGTTGGTTATGCTTTGAAGACATTGAAAACCTGGTTCATTGCTTGTGGGAATGTGACATGGTACAATCACTTTGGAAAACAGTATGATGGTTCCTCAAAAAGTTATACATAGAATTACCATATGATCCAGCAATTCTACTTCCAGATATAGACCTCAAAAATTGAAAGCTGGGAATCAAACAGATACTTGCACATCAGTGTTTATGGCAGCATTATTCACAGTAGCCAACAGGTGGAAATAAACCAAATGTTCACCAATGAATGACCATGGATAAACAAAATGAAATGTGTGCACACAATGGAATATTACTTAGCTTTAAAAAGAATGAAATTCTGATATATGCCACTAGATATATGAACCTTGAAAAACATGCTAAGCGAAATAAGCCAGACAAAAGGAAAAACGTTTCCTGATTTCACTTATATGAGGTACATAAAGTAGGTAAATCAATTGGATGGATTTACAGAATGATTAGGAGATTACCAGAGTCCAGGGGAAATGGGGAATGGGGAGTTACTCTTTAATGGATATAGAATTTCTGTTTGGGATGTTGAAAAAGTTCTGGAAATGGATAGTGGTGGTGGTTATATAACATTGACAGTATTTCTAATGATACTGAACTGTGCACTTAAAGTGGTTGAAATGGTACATTTTATGTATGTTTTATCTTGATTTAAAAAAATGATACGATTTGTACTCTTTTACCAATCTCTCTGTAAGGTTGGGAAAGGGCACTTGAATTTTTCGGAGAGTAGAACACGTTCTCTCACACACACTGATAAATATGTGAGGTGCTGACTGGGAGGAATCCTTTCACAGTGCATACATATAGCAAACCATTGCAATGTATACTTTATGTTACAGTTTTGTTATACCTCAATAAAGCTGAAAAAAGTTATTGTAGTTAAAATACCACATAATTAAAATAATTAGCCTAAAATATATACTGGATGTTCAAGGGCTTTGTAATCATTAGAGAAACTAAAAATAAAATTGGATCTACTTGGTCTGTGGTGTTCGATTAGTTGCTGGTTTTATTGGTGGCCTAAATTGACTCTTAGATAGAATATCAGGATCAAGCCCTAGAACTTACCTCAAAAGGTAATAGGAATATTGATAGTAAACATTAATGAGAGAGAGGGAGAGGTGTAGACAGACACTCACGGACACACACTATGTTATCTATTTCATCATGGGAACCTAAAGTAAAATAAAAATGTTAGTAGAAGGTAATGTAAACAACCCGTGGTGGTGGTATAGAAGAGATGTATTAATCTGGGCTCAGTTTGTCACAAAGAATTGATGAACATGTCTTTTCTCTTTAAGGAATGGCAATCTAGAGGAGACACATAAACAGTATCATTAACGTGCTAAGTACAGAGATAAAAGTTTATGTTAAAATGTGGGGATCATAGCAAAGAGAGAGTTATTTGGGCTTGGTTATCAAATGGGAATAATGAACAAAGGTGCTCTGAGGGAGGTAATATGTGAGATGTTTTGAAATACAAATAGTTTTTCAAATGAAGAAATAGCAAAGTTTAAGACAGTAAAAAACATTAAGTTGTGAAAGAATGATTTTCTATTTTTTTTAAGATTTTATTTATTTTTAGAGAGAGGGGAAGGGGGGTATATTTTGAAATATAAATAGAAGTTATCCAAATGAAGAAATAGCAAAGATTAAGATAGTAAAAACATTAAGTGATGAAAGAATGATTTTCTTTTTTTTAAAGATTTTATTCATTTATTTTTAGATAGGGGAAAGGAGGAAGAAAGAGAAGGAAGTAGAGAAACATCAATGTGTGAGAAATACATATCTCCAGCTGGGGACCTGGCCCACAACCCAGACACGTGGCCTGGCTGGGAATCAAACTGGTGACCTTTTGCTTTGCAGGTCAATGCCCAATCAACTGAGCCACACTGGTCAGGGCTGAAAGAATGATTTTCAATATAACAATATGGTATATGCAAAGAAACTATATGCTATTCAGTGTTACTGATTGGTAAATGCAAGGAGGGAGTTAGTAAGCTTAGAGTAGTTAAGTCTTAGCTTTCAGTAATTAAATACACCTTTAGAAATGAGTAAAAGGGACAAATTTTAAATGATTATGAATTTTAGTATTAAGATAATTGAAGGGCATAAAGAGTACTTTGGACAACTGAAACCTTAAACTGCTCAGTGCCAATTTAGAGTCATATTTGTTTAAATATCTCTGTCACTTCACTGTGCATTATCTTGGCTTCACTTTTGATAATGCAAAATTTTGACATTATTTGCTGTTGCAAACTTAGAAATCTAGGTCATCTAATTTTATTATTCATTTTAATCATTAAGAACAGTTTAGATTTATCTAGGTACTGTTGGTACTGCTTTTAGTAAAGATGAAAGTAATATTAATATTATATAACTAACTTTAGTTACCCATCAGTGTAGTGTCCTCAATACCTTTGCAGTTCTCCTGTGTCATAACGGTTTAAAATTATAGTCTTTTTAGGAGTTTACATTTATTTGAACCTATTATTCCTTTTCAGCTTAGCAAATAAGTAACTTTTCCTACTGCTGGATAAAAAGTGTTAAAATAGTATGATCTGGAAAAATTATCCTGTCATTGAATAACATAGGGTAACATAGAAAGTCAATGACCAAGCCTGATAATTATTACAAGATACTTTATACTCAGTTTCATTTTGTCACATTTCATAGTTACTCATTGTTTATCATCATCAGACATTGTTTGAGTTCCTGTTATAAATTAAATGATATGATATCTTACCTTCAGGAGGTCATATTATAGTTGAAAAGGAGATATTGAGGTCTTTTCACAAACTTGAGTCAGTGTCAGGTTAAAAGATGGGTGTTCTGCACACTGAACTATCTGAATAGCTCTAAGGTTTCCATAGACTTATCACTTGTTCAGTTCATCGTTTCACCGTTTTACTTCCATGGGAAACGGCAAGTTTGGGTGCACTCCTCACTTCAGTTGTTCCTGCAGAAGTCAAGTTCGCAAAAAATATAAAATAAATAAAATAAAAAGAAATGTTCCTGTGATGAGAAATCCCAGCCAGGACACAATTTGAGTAGTTCCCTAAGAATTTGTTTAAATTGATATAGCAAAAAGAAAATCAGGTACTTGATGACTAAAACTTAAGAATCATTCTTATTTTCCTCTCTTTTCTAAATCTAGATTCAATTATCAAAATATCCTCTTCATTCAACCTTCAGAGTACATTCCAATTCTGGATCATTTCTTGTCATTTTCAAGGCTACAACCCTAATACATACCTTCATCGTGCTAGCCTGACTACTATAGTAGCTCCTAACTTGTCTCTCTGTCTTCTTCTTACTCTCCTACAATTAGTCTAGTCTCAACCTAATGGCTAAAGTGTTATGTTTTTAAGCCAGAAATTGGATCTTGGAACTCTCCTGCTTAAAACCTTTCAGTATCTTACATTATTGTTAGAACATAGTCCAGACTTATTTTTTAAAGATTTTATTTATTTATTTTTTAGAGAAAGGGGGAGGGAGGGAGAGAAACATTAATCAGTCCTCTCACATGCCCTCAATGGGGGAACTGGCCCCAACCCAGCCATGTATCCCAACTGGGAATCGAACTGGAAACACTTTGGTTTGCAGACCAGCACTCAGTCCACTGAGCCACACCAGTCAGGGTATAGTTCAGACTTTTTACCAAGGTCTACAGGGACTTCTGTGTCCTGGCTTCTATCAACTAGCTCCAGTGGCACAGCCTTCCTGCTCATCCAAGCTGGGCACTTCAGGTGTGTGACCCCCCACCTTTGGGTGGGCTGGGTACATCCTCCTGTTGTAGTTGAGTATTTATTGCTGTTGGTACATCATTGAGTGGGGTTTATCTTGAGCCCCAACCTCTGTGGAGGATCAGCTATGCAAGGGCCAACGTCACTGAGCATGATTTACTTCAGCAGGGCTCTTGTGGCTGCTGTCCATTCCTTGAGTGTGTCATTTGTGGAGATGGTTGGGTGGTGCTTTGACGTAGTCTGAAGCTGTCCGCTGAGTGCGCTTGCTGTGGCACCTCTCAGGAGGTGCAGGCCAAGGTCACCGGCACTCTGTGTTCTGCCAGGGCCCTTCTGGCATGAGTTACAAAGCAATCTGCAGATGGCTAATACTTGTACTGGACTTGGAGGTGCCCAGGAAAGGCCAAGCTGCAAACCAAGGCTAGCTGCTGCTATTGCTGGGCCTGGGGTCACTTAAGAGAGGTACAGGGCAGAGTGAGGCAGATGCTGCTTGTTTGAAAGATTTTGGGAAAGTTTGAACATGAGCCAAGACAAACCATTTGTATGGTAAAGCCACTGGAAACAGCTTGGTTGGGACCCCATGTTAGGTGGGTCAGGGTCTTAGGAAATCACCAGGTGGGCTGATGAACATTGCAAGCCAGGTTGATGGAGACTCAGATTTGGTACCCACCTGCAGGCTCTGTGGGGGGCGGGGTCTCAGAAAAGGAAAATGACCTCTGCCAGCATTTCAGTCTTGGAGAAAGCTGCCCCTCCTGTTCTTGGCCTGATGCCCTATGACTGAGTTCCTTCTGGTATGTCCCTGATGCCTTTAGAGCTGCTTCCCCACTGCTGGAGCTCAGGAGTGAATCCTAGTAAATTTCTGCAGGGGGGTTGGGGATGAGGCCTTTAAAAGGAGCCCCTGGGGCTTTAGCGGTCCTTTGTCTCACTCAGCCACAGTTCCCACTGGGTTTTACAGCCAGAAGTTATGGGGACTTTTCCTGGCTGGGGGACCAGGTGTGGGGCTGGGAATCCTCACCTCTTATCAAGATAGCCCTCCTGAGTTTTATCCAGAAGTGTTCTTGTCTCTGCCTCTCCTACTAGTCTTGATGTAGCTTTTTTTTTTCTTTATATCCTTAGTTGTAAGGACTTCTGTTCAGCTGGATTTCAGCAATTCTAAATGATGGTGGTTCTGTAATTCAGTCATAATTTTGATGTGGTTGTGGGAGACTGCGAGTACCGTATCTACCTACACCTCCATCTTGACCAGACGCCTGCTTTTCTCTTTTTTTAAAAAACAGTTTCTGTAATTGAGATTATTTTTTTCTTTCATTTGTAATTCTCTAGCTTCTTAAATTAGAACCAAGTGATTACATTAAATACTCATTTTATCAATGTAAAAGTTCTTTCCCCCTTATTATTATTATTTGCTTTTCATCACAGGAAAAACTATATTTTTATTATATAAATTGTTATTGATATCATGCTATTACTGATGGAATGCCATGGATTAGAATATTTTATGTTAGTTCGAATATTGAGAAAATCATTTGTTTAATTTTTTAAATTTTAATTTTTTTTATTTTTTCCATTACCATTTATTTATCCTCCCATGCCATCTTCTGTCTCCACCCATAGCCCTCCCTCCTCCTCGCAGTCACCACACTGTTGTCCATATCCATGGAAAGTCACCACACTGTTGTCCATATCCATGGAAAGTCACCACACTGTTGTCCATATCCATGGAAAGTCACCACACTGTTGTCCATATCCATGGAAAACATGTTAAGTGCAAGAAGATACTGTTGATCCTTGTTAATCAAAGTGTGGTTCACGGACTTATAACATATTAGGGAGCTTATTTAAAATGTAGATTCTCAAGCCTCATCCCAGACCTACTGAATCAGAATATGCATGTGATTTGTATGCTTGTTAAACTTTGAGAATCACTACTGTAGATTGTAGAATTATTTAATCACAAAGTTAAACTGCAATTTTTTGAATTTTTCTTTTGTATATCTAATGAAAATGTTCAAACTTGCATTTTTAAAGGAATAATCACACCCTCTTCGGTGTTCTGAATTACACTAAGACTCCTGGAGGGAGTAGAAGACTCCGTTCTAATATATTAGAACCTCTAGTTGATATTGAAACCATTAACATGAGATTAGATTGTGTTCAAGAACTACTTCAAGATGAGGAACTCTTTTTTGGACTTCAGTCAGGTAAATGAATATCCTCTAATTTTATAAATACAAATTATTATAAAATATACAGTATCTTGTAAGGACACCAGTCAAATTAAGGCCCATCCTAATGACTTCATCTTAATTTGGTTACATCTGATCCAATTTCCAAGTAAGGTCACATTCACAGGTACTGGGATTTAGGACTTCAAAATATCTTATTGGGGATACAATCCAACCTATAACATGAGGTAAGAGAGTTGCCCTTGGTACCTGGTTATTTGTTCATTGGCATAGCAGTGCAATATTCTTCTTAAACCTATAGGTGGAAGGGCAAGTTACATGCATTGTTCCAAATCCAGTTCCTGGTTTCTAAGCTCGGGCTGTCTTCCACACCCCCATTCCCCAACCACTCCTCCTGGTGTTCTGGGAAGCATTTACAGCCTGAACAGTTTTTCCTCAGTCCAATTCCCAATATATTTTAAATAGTCCCTTCAAAAATTCTGGCAATATATTGACTGTGACTGCATTTTCAATGTTGTTAAATATATTTACTTTTCAAATATATCCCAGTGTATTTAGTGAAACTTTGGGAAAGGTACAAGGAAACCGTTTTTAACTGGTAATCTTTTCTTGGTCATAGAAACATCTTACTGGCTTACCTATACCTGGCATTCTGTGTAATACATAAGTGCCAGGAATGTTGTCATTTAATCATGTAATGTTAGTCAAGCTCTATCTCCATGTTTTTTCTATCTTGACAGTTTATAATTTATCATAGCATGTAAAAAGTAGGGGAACACAAACATACAGCAGGGTGGGAGATTAACTTTTTTTTTAAGATTTTATTTATTTATTTTTAGAGAGGGAAGGGAGGGAGAAAGAGAGAGAGAAACATCAATGTGCGGTTGCTGGGCGACATGGCCTGCAACCTAGGCATGTGCCCTGACTGGGAATCGAACCTGCGATGCCTGGTTTGCAGCCCGCGCTCAATCCACTGAGCTACACCCACCAGGGTGGGAGATTAATTTTTATAGTTTATTAAAATATAAGAGTCTGAGTCCCATTACCTACTTTATAATAGGCATTTTTATATGTATTAGGGATAAAAAGATAAGGAAGATTAAGCTAAAAAAAAGATAAGAAAGATTAAGCTATGAGTTTCTGTCCTCAAATATCTTACATTCATGTTAGGGAAACAGAACTCCAATATATGATGCAATGTGGTAAATGCAGTAATAATTGAGTATTTTATGGGAACACAGAAGGAGGAAATGGGATAGAGATAGAATCCAGTGGGATTCACAGCTCTAACTTAAGGAAATGAGTAGGACTTTGACAAAGAAGAAACCTAGAAATGACTTTTAAGACAAAGGGAACATGCCTGTGTAAAGCATGTTGATGCACATAGGGCTAACAAAAATATTTTTTTAGGTATGGTAATGTGAATAAAGATCTGGTGTGAGTCCCACTGGCTATGATCTTGAGTAGTCATTACCTTCTACATTATACTTGTTTTTCTGGGAAGTTGGGGAAGGTAGAGTCAACATAAGCTCCTACAGTTTTACTTACATTGATACAAAAAAACTTAGTTTTTAAGTTTAAGGTATGGCCAGTACTTATTTATGACTTGAAGTCTTGGGGAATGGTAAGAAATGAGAACTAGGGGTTAGCTTATCAAGGGTCTTTATGTAATACTAAGAAATTTGGATCTTATCATGCAAAACTTAGGGAGCTGACTGTTCTAAACTGAGAGAGTAGTATGATCAAATCCTTATTTTAGCAAAATTATTTTGGTTGTTATGATAGATTTGGGAAAAGGAAGAAGAGACAGAGAAAGAGAAAGGCCAGTCTAAGTGAGAACTTTAAGAATCTAGTGGAATCACATAAAAATGTCATAATAGCATTATGTCATATTAAAGAATATAAAAGTAGTATATACTGAACCTGTTTACTCTAATTTTAAAAAATAATTGAAATATAATTTACTGTTGAATCGCAAATTAGAAAAGGACACAGTGCTAGAAGTAGACAAACTAAAATTATCAAAAGACTTGGCATTTGAACAGAAAGCAGTGACAAAACTTTTTTAAAAAGAATAGCAGGTTAGAACCACTTTGTAAAGTGTCAAGTCTACACAAAATCTTTTGACGTTACACATTATAATGATGATAATAATCATGAGTCATTAAGTTTACTATATTTTAAGTATGAAGAAATGCATTCTTAAAAGACCCGCATGTTAAATGTCTAAGAAAAAAACAATTTGGGGATATTTAAAAGGGATAGATTATAATTTTCTATACATTTACTTTTATAGAATACTTTAAGCTGGAAAATGAGTTGAGAAGAATAAAATAAGTTTTGAGCTCTGGTATGTGTGGGGTCCTTTACACACCTTGTCTCAGTCCTCACAGCAGCCATAGCAGGTAGACGTCATTACCCACATTTAAAAATGAGAAGTTAGTTAGGTAGCTTTTGGAGTGTGACATGGTCAGTGGTTTATGCTTTTAAACCACTGCTTTTACGTATCAGGAAGAAAAGTTAGAGATTAAAAAGGTAGGGGGAAAATTATGGTAGGCAACATCAAAAAGCCAGAGATGTAGAGTTTCAAGAAGAATGGGGTGATCACTGATGTCAAATTTGGAAGACAGAGTATAAGTAATCAAAATTAATAAATGACCATTAGGATTTTTTGCTTTATTCCTGACAACTTGTAAGATAGATAAAGACAATTAAAACAATATTGCAGGTTCTATTTTACTATTTCAGGATATTTTACATAGTCTGTATTTTAAACTGTAACAAAATTTAAATGCTCATATTTTTGTTTGTTTCAGTTATATCAAGATTTCTTGATACAGAGCAGCTTCTTTCTGTTTTAGTCCAAATTCCAAAGCAAGACACGGTATGTTTATATATACATTTTATGGTATATTTTTATATATTATAATATAATTTATCTTTTTAAAAATTGATTTTAGAGAGAGAGAGAGAAAGAGAAAGAAACACTGATTTGTTGTTCCACTTATGTTCACATTCCCTGGTTGCTTATATGTTCCCTGACTGGGGATTAAACCCACAGACTTGGCTCTAACCAACTGAGCTACCCAACAGAGGCATGATATAACTTGTCTTAATGTAATGTAACAGTTAGAAAATGTCAAGATGTTTTGGAAAAGCACTTCATTATTAATGTCTAGATTTTTTATGCCTTTTAAAAGCAACAACTTCTGAATAAACTAAATGTTCTCTGAAAATCTTCAGCATGGAATTGCTTGCCTAAGATGAGTTATTATATTTCCCTTCAAGAATATTGATTTTAGAAAATGCAGTTTTCTGGTCATAAATATTTACTGAGAATAGTGCTTAAAATTTCTTATTGAAGTAGCTCAAATGTATTTTCTTTCCATGCAATATTTATGACTATACTATTTAATGTATCATATTAAGAAAGTTTGTGTTTCTCATTATAAACATTGAAAATTCTGCAGTATTTGAAAATGTCAATATTAAACATTTTTTTCAAGTTTTACCCAAGTTCTTTGCTTCATTTGAATAAGTTTTAATTTTTCTCAATTAATTTCAGACTGCCATATAGAATATTTATAATAGTACAGTTTTTTTATTCATTCAACAAGTTATTTTACTTTACCAAGCATATAAGTGCTAGGGATACTATAAGAAGTAAGTCCCTAAGCCAAAGGAATTTATGATCCAGTGTGAGATTTAGGTTAAAAAAATCAGTTACAGTATAGTATTATCAAGAACTATAAGTGATCTGATATTCTACCCTACTTGCAAACTAACAAGTTAGCCCGATAGAGTTCCATGGATGCTGACAGAAGATATCAGACTCCTGGGTCAGAGAGAAAGGACTTGAGTAGTCAGAGCAATAGCAGTAGCCAGAATATCAGGATTTTCTTGTTCTGGTTCCCCAAGTTTTATTTCCTATGTACAGTATGTTGCAAGAGAGAACTGCTGAACTTAGGGAACCAGAATCTTTTCTAATGGGAAATAAGCATACTTGCTTGCTGTTATGGAGGATGACACCATTTTAATCTTCCAAGACTATAAGCCCTTTGTTCTGTATCTTTCAAGCCTGTTCACTATACAAACATCCTTGAACAGATTGTGAAAAACAAAGGCAGTCAATGCCTTTGCTTATAAGGTAGGCAGAGATGTAGAGCAGAGAATTGTCTCCTAATTCTTCCTGGAGAGAATCTCTCTTGCTGGCTTTGAAAAAGCAAACTGCAAAGATACTCAGTATTAGGGTTTTTTTTTTTTTTTTTTTGTTTTTTTATGGCTGTGCAACAAATTACCACAACCATAGCAGCCTCAACTACCCATGTTTGTAACTTATAGTTTCTGTGGGTCAGGAGCCTATGCACATCTTAGATTGGTCCTCGGCTTAGGGTCTCAAAGCTGCAGGTACAAGTGTTCTCCAAGCTGGAAACTCATCTGGAGTACTCAAGGAGGGAAGGATTTGCCTCCCCACTTATGTGGTGTTGGCAACATTTACTTCTTTGCAGCTGTAAGGTTCAAAACAGCTTCTTCAAGCTGACAAGGCAGGGAAAGGTTGGAGAGGGAGACAAAAAAGAAAAAACAGGGAGGAAATCGTTAGTGATATAAGAAGTTAAGGGAGTGCCTGTGTGTTTGTAGTAAGACAGTTTTTCTGCAGCAGGATTTCTGAGCCTTGGCAGTGTTGACATTTTGAGCTGGATAAATGTTGTTATCCTGTGCATTGTTGCATTTTTAGCAGCATCCCTGAGTTCTACCCACTGGATGCCACTAGCATTAATTTTTAACAACCAGACGTCTTTGGGCATTCCCTAATGTCTCAACAGGCCAAAATTTTCCCCTAGTTGAGAACCACTGCTGTACACACTCTACAGGATAGAGGTCAAGTGATCGTCCATGTGTCCTCAGAGTAAGACCATTGCTTTACCAAATTCCATATTTCTATCAGTAAGAGTCAGTTGAAGACTCGGAATTTTTCCTGCTCTGTCAAGACCTTCCTCCCACCAGCCTTTACTTTTATTGTTTATGTGAACCAATGTTTCTGTGAGTAGGTACTTACTTTTCTTTCCCATTTTTAAAATTAAAGTTATTGGGGTGACACTGGTTAATAATATCATATAGGTTTCAAGTGTACAGTTCTATGATACATCATCTGTGTTCTCACCATATATTTGATCTCCCCTTTACCAATCCCTAACCCTGCCATTCCCTCTGTTAAACACCATAATGTTGTGTCTGTGAGTTTTTGAATGTTTGTTTTGTGTGTTTATTTATTGCTTTCAGTTTTATATCATATGGTTTTGGGGGGTTTCCATCTTTTTTCATGTAGCAGGAGGTTCTCAGGATTTACCCATGTTGTGGCAATATTTCATCTTTCTTATGACTGAGTAGTATTCCATTGTATCACTGTGTGTTCCTTACCCAGTCCTCTATAAGAAGACACTTTGGTTGTTTCCAGGTCTTGGCCACCATGAATAATACTGCCATGAACATAGAGTACATATATCTTCACAAATAAATGTATTTGCTCTTGAACCACCAGGAATAATCTCTTCTTGACCTTACCCCTATTCGGGTAAATCACCACAAGAAGCCTAGCACTCTTAAAGTGTTCCTTGTTTTGGACTCTGCTTCCCATCTGCCTCTGCACATCAGCTTTCCTGTCTTCATTTTTGCTTTATCCATTTTATGACACCCTTTCATTTTTCTCTCTGGCATTCAAGGTCAGTTATGGGCAAAATCTCTTTTATTCCTTACCTTCTCCCTCAAATGACACCTGTCTCTTTTGTTGTGACTTCTGTTTCTCAGACCTCCTCAGTGGTGCTCGTTCTCTTCCCATTGCTCCTACTGGGGAGGTGAGAGTGTGTGTCCTCCTTGCTCCTTGTTGCCATTCCGATCCTCTTCCTACAAGTCTCTGGTTTTGACTCTCATATAGTCAGAGGTCCCTTAAAGCTGCCCAGCACTCATTCTGTATTTTCCTTGTTCATTTGCTTCTTGTTATGCTCTGAGAAAATATTTCAATCCATCTTCTTTCTTCTTCAACATTCAGCACCTCTCTGGCAGTGATGGCACAATCTGTTTTTTCTATGTTTTGGGTGCACAGCTACCCTGTGTTTCTCAGACTCCCTTCTGGGAGAAATAACTGAGTTTTGTCTAGTGGAATGTGAGTAGAAGTGATGAATGCTAGCATATATCTTATCCATAGAAAATTTGCTATTTCTGCCTCTTCTAAATAGATGCAGAGAATCCAGTAGAGGGATAGTGAAGCCACAAGATAGAAGGATCCTGGGTCTTTAAATGGCAGTATGGAACGTTGCCCTCCCACAAACATCAGAACCACATCAAAATTTGTATGAACAAAAGATAAAATATTTTTATATTAAGTCTTTGAGTTGGGGGTGTACGTTATAGGAGTTGATATTATTTTACCTTAATACCAGTTCCTTCCCCCACCCCATTCTAAGCTGATGATGACCTTGCTTCCTTCTTCACTGAGAAAAGTGAAGAAATCAGACGAGAACTTCTACAAGCTCCTGTGACTGCATTTATCTACACTCACCAGCATGTACCTTCTCTCATTACTGTGGATAAATGGCCTTTCCATCCTCCTGGCTAAAGCCAGCATTTTTACTTGTGTCTTTGACTCCATGACTTCTTACCTTTGCAGGGGACAGTACTTCAGAATATTTCCTTTGTCGCTTGTGTTGGTTCCCCCCTTCTACTTGTGTGTTTTTCATCAGCATACAAATATGCTGTTATCATTCATTAAAATAAAAAAAAATTCCTTTACTTCCCCTTCTACTTCTTCCCTATTTATCTTTCTCTTTACAAAAAAAAAAAATCCTTGAAAGAATTCCTGTAATTGATACCTCCAGTTATTTTCCTTTTTCTCTCCTGAACCCATCGCAATCTGGCTCTCACCATCACTATTCTAATAAAGCAGCTCTTGTCAAGGCCACTGATGATCTCCACGTTGCTAAAGCAAATAGTTAATGGAAGTGCTGATCATACTTGACCTACCAGCAAAATTCAAAGAACACAATCTTTTCCTTGAACTATTCTCCATTTGCCTTAGTACCTTTTCCTTCTTTTCTTCCTACCTTTCTTTACCTGTTACCATTTTTAGACCCATAAAAAGTAATGAGAAATGTACACATAGAAAACTACAGAGAACAACAGTGCAGTGCTCATTGATTTCTCACAAAGTGAACATCTGTGTAATGACTACCTAGGTAAAGAAATAGATATTACCATTACTTCAAAAATTCACCCTTCTGGTCCTTCCCATCATTATTTTCTCCCACCCTCCAAAAGATCCCCCAAGTTTTAGTGATAACTCTCCTGTTTTTCTTTATAACTTTGCCTGTTTTTAAATCTTTGCTTATAACCATTCAGTTTTTATTTTTTATATCTGGATTCTTTTTTTTACATATTTTATTGATTATGCTATTACAGTTGTCCCATTTCACTTCACTCCCCTCC
Source organism: Tonatia bakeri (assembly GCA_004024845.1). NCBI lineage: Eukaryota > Metazoa > Chordata > Mammalia > Chiroptera > Phyllostomidae > Tonatia > Tonatia bakeri. The sequence goes on from PVIA01003082.1 coordinate 16,272, forward strand.
ACCCTGTATACCCTCTCCCACCCACATTCCCCCCTTTAGTTCATGTCCATGTGTCATAAGTTCTTTAGCTTCTACATTTCCCATACTATTCTTGCCCTCCTCCTGTCTATTTTCTACCTACCATCTATGCTACTTATTCCCTGTACATTTTCCTATTCTCTCCTCCTCCCACTCCCCTGTTGCTAATCCTCCATGTGATCTCCCTTTCTGTGGTTCTGTTCCTGTTCTAGTTGTTTGCTTAGTTTCTTTGGGTTTTGTTTTAGGTGTGGTTGTTAATAATTGTGAGTTTGCTGTCATTTTACTATATATGTTTTTTTTTATCTTCTTTTCTTAGATAAGTCCCTTTAACATTTCATAAAATAAGGGCTTGGTAATGATGAACTCCTCTAACTTGACCTTATCTGAGAAACACTTTATCTGCCCTTCCATTCTAAATGAAAGCTTTGCTGGATAGAGCAATCTGGGATGTAGGTCCTTACCTTTCATGACTTGGAATACTTCTTTGCAGCCCCTTCTTGCCTGTAAAGTCTCTTTTGAGAAATCAGCTGACAGTCTGATGGGAACTCCTTTGTAGGTTACTGTCCCCTTATCTCTTGCTGCTTCTAGGATTCTCTCCTTCATTTTTACCTTGGCTAATGTAATTATGATGTGCCTTGGTGTGTTCCTCCTTGGGTCCAAGTTCTTTGGGACTCTCTGAGCTTCCTGGACTTCCTGGAAGTCTATTTCCTTTGCCAGAATGGGGAAGTTCTCCTTTATTATTTGTTCAAATAAGTTTTCAATTTCTGGCTCTTCTTCTTCTCCATCTGGTACCCCTATAATTTGGATGTTGGAACGTTTAAAGATGTCCTGGAGGTTCCTAAGCTTCTAGTTTTTTTGAATTCTTATTTCTCCATTCTTTCCTGTTTGGTTGTTTCTTTCTTCCTTCTGTTCCACTCGAATGTTTTGAGTCCCAGTTTCCTTCCCATCACTATTGGTTCCCTGCACATTTTCCTTCATTTCTCTTATTGTAGCCTGCATTTGTTCATCTAATTTGTGACCAAAATCAACCAATGCTGTGAGCTTCCTGATCACCAGTGTTTTGAATTGTGCATCTGATAGGTTAGCTATCTCTCCATCTTTTAAAAGGATGGGTTCTGGGGCTTTGACTTGTTCTTCTGTTTGAGCCATCTCTCTCTCTCTTTTTGTTTTGGTCTGGTTGCGCCTGTTATGGTGAGGTGCAGAGCCTTACATGTTCACCAGGGTGGGGCACCCCAGTCGCTGGGTCGTGATGTTGTATGTGGGGGCGGGGTCGAGAGGGAACAATGGCGATTGCTCCGTTCTCTGTGGGACCTCAGTCACCTCTGCTGCTTCCCCCAAGCAAACTGGGCCCCTCTGGTGCCAATCCCCATGTGGGCAGGCTTGTGCACGCCGTGGGACCCTCCAAGGACCTCTCCTGTGAGGCTGGGTGTCTCTCCGTGCGCCTCAACTCCCACAGGTGTCCTCAATCAGTGTCCCGAGGCTCTGTTTCCCAGCACTTGGATCCTGGGTTGTGCGTACTGCCTTGCTTTACAATCACTGACTCACTGGGTCTGCCGGTTGCCACTCCTCTGCTGGGGTCTGCCAGCTGCCGCTTGCGCCCTCAGGGTCCACCCGCTGGTCTTGCGAGCCCCGGATGCCTTCCGCGCCCGGTTCTAACTCTCTCTGCTCACCACACTGCGACCCGCGCCTGGCTGCTCGTCTCTGTCCCTCTTATCAGTCTGGATGCACAGGTTTAATTCAACTTCTTGGTTGTCCGACTTCCATTCAGATCAATTTTGTCAGTTCTGGATGTTATTCTGTTTCTAAATTGTTGTTGTCCCTATCTGGGTTGTACGTGGAGGTACGGTGCATCCACCTATGCCTCCATCTTGGCTGGAAGCCTCTATATCTGGATTCTTATAGTCAATATTATGTCTATGGCATTTAGTCATGTTGCCGCATGTAGCTGTAGCTCACTTATTCCCATTGCTGTATAATATTTCAATGTATGAATGTGCTGTTACTTCTTTCATTGTTGTTTGACTTTTTGAGTTGTTTACAGTTTTTGGCAATTGGAAATAATGCTGGTAAACCATCTTATACCTGTTACTTAATACAATTGCGTGCACATTTTTACTAGGTTCATAGTTAGGAATGGAATTTCAGGATCGTGGAATGTCTTCAACTTCGGGAGACAGTGACAAAATGATTGCCAAAATGTTTTTCACAATCATTGCACAATGTATGGTCTCATCAGCAGTGTATGAGAATCCTCATTGTTCTTTCCCAAAACCTGATATTGTCAGTTTTAAAATTTTAGCCATAGTTGTTGGTAAATAATGGTATTTTATTGTGGTTTTAATTTGCACTTTCCTATTGATGAAGATGAACATGCTTTCAGTTGTATATAGACCATATGAATACTTTTTGTGAAAGTCTTTTTGTTCAAGTCTCTTGCCCATTTTTCTCTTGGGTTGTTTATCTTCTTTTGTGATTTGTAGAGCTTCTTTTTATATTTTAGATATGAGCCCTTTATTGGTTCTGTGTTGCAAGTATCTTTTCTTACTTTTTAGTTTGCTTTTTCCACTTTTTGGTTTGAATGCTGTTGGTGTACTACCCATGGCCCTTGGCATTCTCTTTTGTACAAGGAGGGCTTCTACTGCAAGCAGCTGCAACTCACTGCCTGAGGACTTTCTCTAGCTGCAGGAGAGATCAGAGTTGTTGCTCTGGCAATAGGTCGTAACCAATACTGAACAGGACTAGATGAATAAAGATCCATTTTTCTTACCTGTGGAGATAGCTTCTGAAGCTTACCTTACACCATCTCTGATAGGTCTCTAGCAGGATTGAGCCACAGTACCATGCAGTGGTAACCGTGCATCCTATTTTGCTCTCCTCTTCCCTTCTTTAGTACTCCCTTGCCTGTGCTTACTGAACTTCATTTTCAGAGAAATTATTTGCCCTCAGATTCTAGTTTCCCAAAGTTGGCTTTTGGAACTGGTCCTGGGTCATGGTATCTTTTGATGAAAAGAAGTTCTTAGTTTAATTGTAGTCTAATTTATGTTTTTTCCTTTGTAGTTAGTATTTGTTGTATGCTGCTTAAGAAGTCTTTATCTACCTCAATGTCTTGATTGCACCCATGGGATTTTAACTTGTGGTGATGCCTGAGTAAGGCTAGTGCCTTTAAAAGAAGATTTTTATTCCTTGCTATCCCTGAGAAGAGGAAGCATGCCTCTCAGGGTGACATGGAAAAGTGCCATGGTTGGTCAGGAGTCAGAAGGAGTGAGGGTAAAACATTGCAAAAGTATTATCAGAAGTTATTAGTAGAAACATCCCCTATTGAGTAGAAAGTGAAACACAAATGTGGGAGTTTGTGGTTGGAGGACTTATAATAAGATTTTTATGCAACCATCAAAGCCAGATTATGGGGAATATGTGAACAACTTTAGGCATTAGTTTGGCCCTGTGATTAATGGATGCCAAGTAATTAATTATGAAATTTATAAAAACAAATTAGGACACCCTAGGTAATGAAAATACTTTTTGTTATATTCCAAATATGTTATTGCTTTAATTTTTATATTTAGATATACAATCTGCCTGGAATTGATTTTTGGAAGTGGTGTGAGGAAGGAACTACATTTTATTTTTCTCATATGAATTCATAATTGCATTGGCACCATTTATGGAAAAACTGTCCTGCCTCATACTGTTCTATAGTCAACATTCATCATAAACCAAGTACTCATATTATGGGGTTTAATTCCAGACTGTCTTTTTGTTTCTTTGGTTTCTCCCTGTCCTTGTTCTGATACCACAGTTTCCTAGTTACTCTAACTTTGTTATAAATTGATATTTGTTAGATTTAGTCCTTTCATCTCATTCTTATACAAGAGTATCTTGGCTATTTTGGAAGATGTTCTCCCTTGGTAATAGTGATGATAATTGTCTTCTGTTTGGTGAATTTTATTTATTTTTAATCTCCCAGTTAGTTTCAGAGATCCATTAGAAGAGAGCATGAGATAACTTGTTTTAGGGCTAAAAACCTCCACTTTGGTGTTTCTTCTAAATTGACCCATATGGTCACAGAAAAGGTCAGGTACTGTGTATGAAATGGGGGAAAAGGTCAGAGATTAGAAAACGAAACAGTTCCATATCAATTACTATTATACCTTAATAGTAATTTGGATAATTAGTATTATATCTTAATAGCAATATCCTAAAAGTGCTTGTCAGTGTTAGTAAATTAGTCCATCTGCGAGAACACCTTCATTTCCCCAGGTTTAGTACCACTGCTTGATGTTAGAGATGGTACTACCATATAATTTGTAAAAGCTTTATTTGTAAAATTTAAAATGCTGGTGTTGCTTTGTTTTGAAAAACTATATTTAATTTGGATGGCTGGAGTTATGAAAATTGTTTTACTTGAACAAACAGGAACCCATGAAGGAAATTTGTACTGTTCTGTAATCTGGAATATTTGGGTTCAGTTTTTCAGATCGTCTCTCCACAAATACTCTTTTTGCCTTTTTCAATCAATCCTAGTCTCTTAGTGCTGCTCAGAATTGAGATGTACCTCCTGTTACTACTATGGGTTAACACGGTGAAACCAAAGCGCTTGGATAGAAATGAAAATTGGCTACGTTGAGTTGAACTCTTTTCATTGTCAGACTCTCAGGAAACTAGTCCACTGGCCTCATTATGATGGATTGGTAATTTCTAAACAGTGTTTAGGCTGGCAGTCATGCTGGCTAGGTTGATATATGCAAATGTGTGAAATATGGTAAGCACAGAACATTTTAGAGGAAAACCATTTTTGTATTAAATACTTACGGTGTCCACATTTGGATTTTTCTGTTAATAGGTTAATGTAGCTGAATCAAAGATAACAAATTTAATATACCTAAAACATACCTTGGAACTTGTGGATCCTTTAAAGGTAATTTTGTGTGTGTATTGTACAAAACATGCCTAGGCATCAGTATTTTTAAAATTTTTGTTTTCAAAAAATTTCAAACTTAGAGAAAGTTGCAAGAATAGTATGATCAATTCCCATGTTCTCTCTTTACATTCAAAACACACACACATACTATTATCCTTACTATTATTATTCTTACTGAACTGTTTCAGAATAGGTTGTAGTACCTAAATACTAAAGTGTATATTCTAAGAACAAGGATGTTCTCTTATATAAACACGTGATTGTACAATTCAGGATATGCAGCATTAATATACTACTGTTATGTAATGGATAGCCATATTGAAGTTGTCCTAAAATGTTCTTTATGTATTTTTTTCCTGCTATACGGTCTAGTCCAGAATCATGCACTGTATTTAGTGTCATATTTTTAATACTTCTTTAAATTGAAAAGTTTCTCAGCATTTCTCTGTCTCTTAGGATATTGACATTTTGAAGAATAAGGATCCATTGTTTTTTAGGATATTCTTCAATTTGTATGATTGTTCTTCCTGATTAAATTCAGCTTATTCATATTTGGCAGTAATGCTTTATAAAAATGTTGTATCTTTCTTGTGATGTCATTTCCTATGCATGGCAATATTAACTTTTTTTAAATCATTTTTTAAAAAATTTTATTTTAATTGTTCATGCAATATTAACTTTGATCAATTTCTCCTCTTTAAAGTTTTAAGTAATGTATGGAGAGATACTTTGAAACTGTAAATATCCTGTTTTTCATCAACCTTTCACTCACTTATTTTAATATTTACTGCAACTTTTACCTGAAGTAATTGTTATTCTAATGGTACAAAATGGCAATTTTCTCAATAATTTTTAAATACTGTCTTGTGCAAAACATTTGTAAAATACAAGTGACAAAAAGAGCTACTTTTGTAAAAGAAAAATAATGAAAAATGTGGAAGAGTTTTACAGAGTTCATTTTGATAAATATATATAATGAAAGCAATTTGGCAAAAGATTTTAAAAGTATTGCCATCTTTCTTAGGATGAAAGAGGTACAGTAATAAATCTTCTCCTTCAATTGACAGATTTGTTGAAACAAATTTCAAATTTTGAAATTTCAAAGGCAAAGTAAAAGCCAAAGAAATTTATTATAGGAAAAGTTTGTAGCAAATGAGAAACAAAATATTAATTTCTGTCATCAAAATATATTTATGTAATTTTTAAAGAAAATACTGTAATGACAGTGGAAATAAGGAAAATGACCCTCAAACAGAAATCAAAGTGGTTAATAAATAGTACCAAAAATGCTTAATCTCACTATTCAAAGAAATAAAAATTAAAACCACAATTTTTATCTTTCAAAAAAGCAAAGATTATTTTCTTTCTTAATGGATGCAACTTATTGCTGAGAGAACAGTGCAACAGGAAACTAGCTAGCTGCTAGGAGTACAATTGTATGTACTTTATAGGAAAGTTTCAAAACAGATGTCTTTTTTTAATTTAAAATATTTTTCCATTTCTTAAAGATTTTATTTATTTATTTTTAGAGAGAGGAGAAGTGAGGGAAAAAGTGAGAGAAACATCATTGGTTCGGCTACCTCTTGCGTGCCCCCACCTGGGGACCTGGCCTGCAACTCAGGCATGTGCCCTGATGGAGAATCAAACCAGTGACCTTCCTGTTCACAGGCTGGTGCTCAATCCACTGAGCCACACCAGCCAGGACTAAAATAGATGTCTTTGATCCTGTAATACTACTTCTAGAAATACATATGAAAGGACTCTTAAGAAATCTGGACCAAGATTTATGCCCACTGATGGTCATTGCAGTTTTATGTATATTAGAATATAAGTAGCATAGTACTCCAGTAAGTAGGGGAAGAGACTTTTCTTCCCACAGGGTGGAATACATAATGGGAATTATTTAAAATTTTTGCTATAGAAAGCTTTTAATATATATGATATAGTATTAATGAGGGAGCAAAGGAGCATGCAATGATGTAACTTTTTGATTTAAAAAAGTGACAGGAAATGTACAATAATATTTAGACTGTCTTTGGAGGGGTGTTAGAATTGTGAGTGATTTAAATGTTTTTCTTTATGCTTTTACGCATTTTTTAGTTTTATCACTGTGTAAATATCATTTTTTTATTTATAAGCAAAACATATTCCCATTGCCTCATAACAAACTAAAGTATCAGTTTAAATACGTTTTCTCCTTCTCTTTTCTTTACTCAAGTAATGACTACTTACAGTTTCCACTGAACAAAATAAAATACCTTCTTTTATCATATACAAATGGAGAAAGCACTTTTTTAGTTTAATGTAAATTTAATGCAAATTTTGGAATTATATGTGCAGTATTCCCAATGGACAATAAGAGCTGTTTAGGCATTGTACCTACCTCTAATAAGCAGATAAATGTTAACAACTAGTTGGGAGGCAAGAAAAATGGAGGCCACTTATTAACCCTGTTGCTCTTTACATGGAAAACAGAAAAGATACTATCTGTCCTCACTTATATACCTAAAATATATTTTATGAGTATAAATGAGAAGATGAGCAAGAATGCACTTGGTAAGCTGTAAAGTATTAAACAAATGTAAAATGCTATGTATGAATAATGTCATAATTTATTATCCTTAACTTTATTTTATTCTTTAATAGATTACTCTGAAGAACTGTAACATGCCTTTATTAAGAGCTTACTATGGATCTTTGGAAGATAAGAGGTCTTTTCACTCAACTGTTAATGAAATATCAGATTCTCCCTTTCTCCCTGATTGTAACTGATTTTAAGGACTCCAGTTATATTCTGTAGAACAATTACTTCAGCTTTGGTTAATAGACTCTTTAAACTAGTCATCAAAATTCTAACTATACTTTTTGTCTTATAAATACCAATAAGCCTGGTAACAGCACACTGAGTATTTTTGTTAGAATAGCATTAAAAATTGAAATCATACACAATTTTAATATCTTTTGTTAGCTATTCTCTAAGGAAACACACACACATATAAAAATATGTGTTTCTCTTTTGTTAAATCATGAAGGGCCTAATATAACCCCAAACTAGTAGATATGAATACTGCATACGATCTGAATTTAATTTAATTTTAATATTGTTTTAAGCACCAGGAACTTGGTTCTTAACCAAAAAGACTTATGATATTTAAGAACTGTTATTATATTGATTTAAGCTTCAGATCTTCTGTAAAGCTACAAATGGAGGTTTGTAATAAAACTGAATTAATTGCAAATAAAATACAGAACAGAATAAAACAAAAGGTTAGGGAAACAGGTGTTACCAGACTTCTGGTTTGCGTGATTATTGTACTTAATCATTTTTATACTATCTCATAATATATATTTAGTCTCCCTTACCCCAATTGAGAGGACCATATGTTAATTCTTCTTTGAATCTTTGTGTCAAACACAGAGATTAATACATGATATAAGTAAATGTTTATTGAGTCAATGAGCATGAAGCCAGAATTTTTATAATAGCGGGTCAGGGGTATATTTTATATTCATGGGCACAGTCAGTATGTATAGTTTGGGAACTGTCTTTATCAGAAGCATAGAATTGTTCTTGGTGCCCTTCTGTTGTTTTAAGAGTCTAGTCCTGACTAAGAAAGTAGTTTCAAATTGACATAGTCACAGTTCTAACTTAGATAAATTTAAATTTATATATTGCTTAATTGTTTATTTTCAACATAATTTAAAACAGTAATTTAAGAAAATGATATTTGCTATCATTAACTGTGATTCAAATTATAGATTATAACTTTTAACTTATTAACTATAATGTTCTTTTTTAGGTTTGGGATCATACTTGAAAAGATTAAAACAGTAATTAATGATGACGCAAGATACATGAAAGGATGCCTGAACATGAGGACTCAGAAGTGCTACGCAGTGAGGTCGAACGTGAATGAGTTTCTTGACATAGCTAGAAGAACATACACAGAGATTGTAGATGACATAGCAGGTAACTTAATTACTTGAGCATATATTTTTTTGTTTTTTTTAGAAATAAAACAGGTTTTTTAGACACTATGCTTTTTTGCTGGTGATAACCTGCCATGCAGGTTATTATTATTAAATAATATTTATTTTTTTGTTGTCAAAATAGGTAAGGTTAACACATATTGTTATTTATGGAACATTTTCTAAAAAAAAAATAAAGATCCCAAAGTGTTGTAATATGTCTACTTTTTTCTCCAAAGTTAAATATAGCAGTACCTTCATACAACGTTGTGTAGATACTACATAAAAAATGCGGGCTATCAGTACTAAAGGGTTGCAGTGGAGGGCGAGAGATCATTTGTGTCCAGAAGAAGTGGCGTTTGAACTAGTATAGTAATTTAGCAAATGAAGGGGTGGGCAAAAGTCAGTTTATAGCAAGTCAGTTTACAGCTAGAAAGAGATATGATCATAAATGTATACCGGAGACCAGAATTTAGTCTTTAAAGGTTAGGAGTTTGGATTTTTTCCCAAAAGAATGAAAGAACTCAGATGTTTTTGCTCTGCGGAGTACAATTGATCAAGAAGATGTGTTGAATGAATGTCAGTGGAGCTGTGGAGACAGGGAGGCCATTTTAATCTATTACAAATTAAAACATTATTTAGGGTGAAAGCTATGCATATGAGAGGAAAGACAAAGACTAAAGAAGGAGTTGCTAAGAGTTTTAATTGAGTAGATATGGCCAAGGCAAAGAGGAATGTGGCCACTAGTGCTCATTGAGATCTGTCTGCTGAGAATGGTGGTTCTACTGAGAAAAGCAGGAACATTGCTGGGGAACCTGCTTTAGGAATAAAGATGTTAGTTTTCTCAAGTAATATTCAAAGCATTAATGGTCATCATGTTAAAAATATAAATTTAGAAGTCTGTACTGAGCATGAAGTTGATAGGGAGATATGGATACTTTTTAAATATTATTTAATGAATCACCAATTTTCTTTTTGGAATACTTTGTTTTATAATATATGCTTGGCAGAGGGAATTTCTCATTGTGAGTTAATTATTGCAATAATTTAAGTGTTTATTCTCTTTTCAAAAAAATCGAATGAGTAACAAGTAAAAAACTAATATTCCTAAGACAATAGTCTTGGTTTTATTTTTAATTATATTTTTTTGATTATGTTATTACCAGTTGTCCTGATTTTCCCCCCTTTGCCTCCTTGCACATAGCACTCCCCAGTCCCTCAGGTAATCCCTTCACCTTTGTTCATCTCTGTGGGTTCTGCATATAAGTTCTTTGGCTACTCCATTTCTTGTACTGTACTTCACATCCCCATGGCTATTCTGTAACTACCTATTTGTACTTCTTAATCCCCTCACCTCTTTGCCCATTCTCCCACACCCCACTGGCATCTGGCAACCATCAAAATGCTCTCTGTATCCACGATTCTGTCTCTGTTCTTCTTGTGTGCTTAGTTTGTTTTTTTAGATTCAATTGTTGATATATATTTGGTACCATTTTATTGTTCATAGTTTTGATCCTCTTTTTCTTAAATAAGTCCCTTTAACATTTCATATAATAATGGTTGGTGATGATGAACTCCTTTAGCTTTCTCTTGTCTGGGAAGCTCTTTATCTGCCTTTCAATTCTAAATGACGGCTCTGCTGGGTAGAGCAATCTTGGCTGCAGGTCCCTGCTTTTCATGACTTTGAATATTTCTTGCCAATTCCTTCTAGCCTGCAAAGTTTCTTTTGAGAAATCAGCTGACAGTCTTATGGGAAATCCCCTGTAGGTAAATGCTTTTCTCCTGGGGCTTTTAAGATTCTCTCTTTATCTTTAACCTTTGGCATTTTACTTGTGATGTGTTAATTCACAGTTAACAGTTTGGGTAAGCTGGTAAGTTGGGTGGGATGGAGTCTCGGAGGATCTCCAGGCTGGGGCAACAGTGTTAGCCAGGTTGATGGAGTCTCAGATATGGCACCTGTCTGCCATCTCTGTGGCTCTGTGGGGAGGTGGGTTCAGAAAAGGGACAATGGCCTTTGCCCCCATTCCTGTCTGGGAGAAAGCTGTCCCCCAGCTCTGCCCTGATGCCAGACCCTTCAGTTCCTCCCTGTATGCCTGGTGCCTTTGAAGCTCCTACTCTGCTGCTGGAGCTCTGAGGAAGTAAGTCTGAGCAAGTCTGTGTGTGAGTTCTTTAAGAGGAACTTCCTGGGACTCTAAAAGTTTCTTCCACTGACTTAATCCCCACTTGGTTTTGCAGCCAGTAGTTACGGGGACTTATCTTCTTGGCACTGGAATCCTGGGTTGGGGAGCCTGAATTGGGTCTGGGACTTTTTGCTCCCGAGATATCACTCCCAAATTTTTTATCTACCACACGTGGATGTAGGACCAGCCCACTCCATGTCTCCACCCCTTCTACCAGTCTGGATGGATGTAGTGTCTCTAATTCCATAGTTGCCAGACTTCTATTCAGCTCCATTTCTGATGGTTCTGAGTGATGGTTGTTTTATATTTTAGTGTAATTTTGGTGTGGTTGTGTGAGGAGGTGAGCCATATTTATCTACGCTACCATCTTGACTCAGTTTTATTTTTTAATTTTAATTTTTGCAATTCCTTTTACACTCAACATACCAACCAAAATGACTACCTTTGCTCTATAATTTTGTTCTGAAAAGAATACTTACCCAGGTATTTTAGACATTAAAAAACTTTAGAGTTTAAAAGTATAACCAAACTTTATTATTTTTGTATAAAATAACAAGACAAAAACATGTGACATTTTTAAACAAAAAGAATAATTTTTTAATTAAAATTTCTGTGTTTTTGTTTTTTCTGGTCACTAGGAATGATATCACAACTTGCAGAAAAATATAGTCTTCCTTTAAGGACAAGTTTTAGCTCTACTAGAGGATTTTTCATCCAGATGACTGTAGATTGTACAGCTTTGCCCAATGATCAACTTCCTTCAGAGTTTATTAAGGTATACTTTAGAGCTTGGTTAGGAAATTATTGTTTCTGATTTTATAGGATTACATTTACATACTTGTATTTTTAGACATTTTTTTAGTTTTACATGCCAAATTTCTGAATGTTATGTGTATTGATTCTCTTACCTACTTACCTAACAGCTATGCTAATCTGAGTGATTTAGAAGCTTTCTTTTAAAATGATTTTATTTATTTATTTTAGAGAGAGGGGAAGGGAGGGAGAAAGAGAAACATCAATGTGTGGTTGATGTTTATATAAACATCAATTGTTTATATAAACTGTCTGCCTCTCATCTGCCCCCAACTGAGGACCTGGCCCACAACCCAGGCATGAGTCTTGACTGGGAATGGAACCAGTGACTCTTTGGTTCACAGGCCAGCACTCAATCCACTGAGCCACACTAGGCAGGGCAGAATTTTGTTTTTTCCAAGAGCAATACGAAACAGTGCTTCCCACAGTTCTGGAAGTTTGATACAGGTAGAAAAGAAAAGAGAAGAGGAAGGGAGTGGTGGGGAGGGAGGGAGGGAGGGAGGGAGGGAGGGAGGGAGGGAGGAAGGAAGGAAGGAAGGAAGGAAGGAAGGAAGGAAGGAAGGAAGGAAGGAAGGAAGAATAAAGTCCAAAATCTATTTTTGATCAAAGAAATTTGGAAAATACTGTACCATCTTATTTTAGGTAGTTCTCCAACACATATTTGTATATTAAAGGTTAAAAGTCATGAAGTAGAGAAATTTACTTAACTTACTGTTATCCAATATTGCCAAACTTTTATACCAGGGAAATATTTTTTTCATATACACATATTAACTCCTCCATAATATACCAGTCTGGGAAAATCTGACCCACTCTTATCTTTGCTCTCTCTGTTTCCAGGGAGTCCCTTTTGATAAAAAAACAAACCATTTAAGTTGGGGTTTAAAATATATACTGTATTACCAAGTAATGTGGATAGGTAAAGTGAAGAATGGGGTGGGATGAGACTTGGTAATGGGGTTGGAGATAGAGTGATGTTCAGTTACGGGGCCAGGCCTGAAACAGGGTCAGAGATGGGGTGAGGACTACTGATACGTATCCTGTGTAGTACTTGATAATAAGATGTAGCTTTTTAACAATCTATGTAATCATTTTAAGACCTATAAAAATGGTCATGCCCAATGGACTAAATTAAAAAATTCTACTTTAACTTTAGAAGTGATGTTTTCTCATTCACAAACACTTAGGACTTTATCTGTGAAACTATCTGAAAAATTAAAGTGATTAACCTGAATACCTATATTTTTATTGCTTAATATCTGTATGTTTTATTTCATAGGAGTGTACATGTATCTTGACTCTTATTATTTAATTTCCAGATTTCTAAAGTGAAAAATTCTTATAGCTTTACTTCAGCAGATTTAATTAAAATGAATGAAAGATGCCAAGAGTCTTTGAGAGAAATCTATCACATGACTTACATGTAAGAGCATTTAGAATTTTTGAATATTAAATTAAATTGGTTTAATTTGATGTACTATAATAAATTTTATTAATTGGCATTTTGACTGCAGAATAAATGTTAGCAAAGAAAGAACATTCCTGGACAAAGTTAAAATTTTCTCTTTGTGATTGGGAATAGTGAGCCTCACAGAAGCTTTAGTGCAAATTTAATTGCCAAATAACCCATTATTACTGATACTTCCACCATAATGTAGCACTTGGCACATTGTGGACTTATTGTGAGTTTCATTCATTTCAGTCTTTTTCTATGCTGTGTAAGCCCTTCCACTTCTGATGCCTTACTACTTACACAGCAATATCAAAGTACCACCTGTCTCTTGCCATTCATGAAATAGTAGCAACACTGTTAGAAATAATAAATAGGACACTTAGAATTGGTGATCTGAGATGATAAAGAGACATGTTGGGCTTTCAAAACAGTTTAGGGCATAGACCATGGAGATTATAAGACATAATACCTTTTGGGAACATATTTTTCCTTGTAAGGGAAAAACTTTTATGTTATATCACAATTGTGATAACTCTGCCACATAAAAGCTTAAAGAATTGTATTGTTAAGAGTGTGTGTGTGTGTGAGAGAATATATGAGTGAAAGAAAATACATGATAGGTTTTGTGGTGAATTTAACATGTAAAATCACAAAATTATTAGCAGATAGGATCTGTCGAAATATAGTAAGGACTTATATAAAAATATTTTCATTAATAAGTTTATTTTATTAAGATTTAATTAAAACCACTCATTGCAAAAACGTGCTGCTAACACACCAGAAGACTTCTTTGCTACTAAGTAGCTATGACCTCAAGTATGAACTTCAATTTCCTCATGTCTACAATGAGACAGAAGAACAATAGAGTATCTGTAGTGTACAACTCAAATGTGAATGTTATTTTACCTCAGGCAATGAATTTAATATTGTTTTACAATTACATGGTATACTCGTCTTAGAAAGTATTACTTATCTTACCAAAAATGTACTTTCAGGATAGTGTGCAAGCTGCTTAGTGAGATTTACGAATATATTCATTGTTTATATAAACTGTCTGACACCGTGTCAATGCTGGATATGCTACTGGCATTTGCTCATGCCTGCACTCTTTCTGACTACGGTGAGTTACTGTCTTTGGAACAAATATGTTACATACTGAAATTGTATTCCATTCAAGCAATTTTACATAAAAATTATGAATGTTTTACATTTTTTACCTGACAAGACCTAAGACCAGAGGCAAGACTTGCTCAAAATAGAGAAACTGAAATTGCCCTTAAAGTTTATTTTAAAAGTCAGGCAATTATTTACTGAGAAACTGATAAATCAGAAGAAAAAACTTTAAGAAATTTTAGAGGTTCCCAAAATAAGAAAGACTATAAAGTTATCTCATTGGTGAAAATTACAATGATCCAAATTTATAGTTTCAATCTGAAGACTCAGAAGCAGTGTCACTAATACTAGTAGACATGAGAGAAACGAATCTCCAAAGTGAGCATTTTCTACACGAGCTCCTTAGGTGTGAGCATCCCAGTATCAAGAGTTATATCATATTTTGTACAGGCCTTGAATATTAAGAAGTAATTATCCAATGTTAAATGAATACTTCAAATTATCCCCTTGACATTTCTTATTCAACTATTAGTAACAACCATACTCCAGTATACAAATTTGCAGAACTATATGTGATCATTAAGGTTGAATAATTATGAACTTTAATAACATTAAAATTTCTACCTATAATCATTAGTAACATTTCCAAAATATTATGTTAATTTATTTTTATAATGGAAAATAAAAATCTTATAAAATTCTTTTTTCATGTTCTCATATTTTTTATGAAAATATTAACTTTTTCAATTGGTATTTTATAGGCCCAAATTTTGAATCTTTTGTATTTCCTTTTGGGTCAAAGTCTTACAATAGGGATCAGCTAATAGTAGTTTTCTTAACTATTGAGATATTTGATATTGCTTCATTTTAATTTGAGGGGCATCATCTTGAAATTCCAAACCTATAAATATTGAATTTTTGGTATTAAAATAATTTGGAATAATTAAAAATATTTTTCTAACCATCCTTACTTTTATAATGAATACTTTCAAGTTTATCTCTGTGTTTCGTCTCAAGGACTGTGACAGTTTATATTCCTCCCACCTTCTTCCTTCTCCCTTTATCTCAGAGACCATCCATGGAGACAGGATCATTATTTGTTTTTGTAAATTAACAATAGCTTTTGTGTATGTTTTCTCTAGCCTCTGAGATTTTGTTCTAGATAAAATTTCTATAAGATTTTGGACATAAAATTATTTTTATACTTGGTTTTATTCTATATTTGTACTTCATTTGAAAAGCTAAGTATGCCAGATTTGAAAGAAGGCTTAAGGCAGGAATTAAGTGAGGGGCAATTTTGTAGTACCAGTAATTTATTGTTATTTTAAAACTTATCAATGACTAATTGATTATCCTTAATCTATACAAATCTGAAAATGTTATGAACTTTTTTGGATCCTAGGACAACAGGGAACTAAACCCTAGAGTTCCCTGGGAGTGAATAAAAGTGATGATGTTTAGAGTGTGTCAGATTAGAGGGATGTATATATTTATATATTATTTGGGATAAAATAATACCTTAATAGTGTTCAAAATTGACCCTAGTAAAATCACTAAGGTGTCACAATATGTACACACCTCAAAAATTTTCAATATAAATATAAACTTTTTAAATATATAATCTTTCAAAACCATTCTATTTTTTTTCTTTAGTTCGGCCAGAGTTTACTGATACATTAGCAATCAAACAGGGATGGCATCCCATTCTTGAAAGAATATCTGTGGAAAAACCTGTTGCCAACAATACCTATATTACAGAAGGAAGTAATTTTTTGATCATAACTGGACCAAATATGAGTGGGAAATCCACGTATTTAAAACAGATTGCACTTTGTCAGATTATGGCCCAGATTGGTAAGTTATGGCTTGCTTTATCATTACCAATTCTGCTTCCCATTTAAAATGTTTTGTGCCTGATGTTTTAGATCCAGGTACTTAATTAACCCAAGAATAGTTTGGAGTAGATTTTCTTACCTAAAATTATATGTAGTAGTGTCTAGTATGTAGACCATAACTTTTAGAATTTGGTATGTATTAAGCTTCACCCAGTTTTGGATTGGAGTATACTAAAAAGTTTGTGAAATAAAATGTAAGTAGAGATTTCTTTACTATAACTATTAATGTGGTATCAATTATTACTAAACAGAATGATTTAATTATCAAAAGCAAACTTTGTTGTGAGAAAGCATTACATAAATAAAATAAGTTGCTGTCTTTAATAACCCATATAAGATATTTCCAAAATTATAACATTGGTCAGATAAGCATTTCCCTTATTTAATTTAAGAGGTACCAATAACTTGTCCATGGAAATTGATATATTACACACACATGCACACATATGCATATCAATGGCTGTCACTGGCCAGTTCAATTCCCAGTGAGAGGACATGCCTGGGTTGCGAGCCAGGTCCCCAGCAGGGGATGCACGAGAGGCAACCTTACTTTAATGTTTTTTTCCCTCCCCTCCTCACTGTCTAAAAACAAATAATTAAAATCTTTAAAAAGAGAATACATATTCATATGTGACATAATTCTATTTGTGTTTGGTTATAGAAAACTCTGTCCTTTAAAAACAGGCCATGCAATTATTGGACAGCACTAAATATTAGAGCATTCATTATATTGAATTGAAATTTAGCTTTCCATAACTTCTACTCATTAGTCTTACTTCTTATCTTCCATGCATCACAGAATAATTTAGTGACAAGAGAAGTAAAATAATTTTCTCAAATATTTGAAGGGCTATTATTAGAACAGACTAGAGTATTCTATGATGCATGGACATTTAGAACATAGGCTTTGAAACTAAGTTTGTCAAGTTATGACTTATGTGATCTTAGGCAAATTATTTAACCTCCTTAGTTTTCCATCTGTAAATGAAAATTATAACACTACCTACTTCTGAAAATAATAAAGATTATGTGAGATAATGTATATAAAGTAATATGGACTTACAGAAAGAATATGAAAAGGCACAGTTTTCAGGCAGAAGTAAGAACATGTTCTTAAGCATAGAAACACAAAAAAACTAGTATGGTATCCCCAAGGAACTTCAAGGAGTCCAGAGGCTTTGTAGTTCCTGTGCTTCGTAGAGCAAAAAGTGGCTGTGAGGAGTGCCAGGGTATAAAACTGGAGAGACAGGCAGAAGTCAGATCACAAAGGGCCTTAGGAACTTAACTGAGGAGATTGAACTTTATCCAGAAATCTGTAGGGAGCTATTGAAATTTAGGCAAGAGGATGGTTTGATTGGATTTGACTTTTAGATAGATCACTCTGGTTGATATATGGTTAGATGAGAACCAGACACCAGACCAGATGCAAAATACCAGCCAGGAGGCTTCTGTAATAATTTAGATTTAAAAAAGTTGAGAACCTTGCCCTGGCTGGTGCAGCTCAGTGGGTTGAGTGCTGACCTGCAAACCAAAACATTCCTGGTTTGATTCCCAACCAGGGCAAATGCCTAAGTTACGGGCCAGGTCCCCAGTTGTGGGGGTGTGAGTATCCCTCACATACTGATGTTTCTCTTCCTCTTTTTTTCCTACACTTACCCTCTCTCTAAAAGTAAATAAATGAAATCTTTAAAAAAAAAAAGTTGAGAGCCTTTTTGGTGGAAGTAAGAGAGAGGAGAAAATATAAACATATATTATATATGTTGTATTCTGTACTTGGTACTTTTACATTTATTTTTCCATTTAGTTCTTCTGACGATCTTATAAATTATATTTAAGAAATCTGCTCTCTGGGGTGTGATCATTATAATTAATATTGTTATTATTCTTATTTTTATTAGTATTGTCCTGACTTTTGCTTTCTTTTTCTACCAGTTTTATTTCTTGAAGGTAGATCCTATTCTTCATCCTTACCTTTGTTTTAAATTCTGGAATAACCTGGCTTTGTTTATATATTCCCATTATTTCACCAAGTATACAGATAGAGTTCTGTATACTTGATACTTTCCCATTCAACTATTTGTATGTTTTTTCTTATGATTGCCTTTTTGTGTCATTCTATAATATAGAGGTATTATAGAATGCCTTTTTGTGTCATTCTATAATATAGAGGTAATTGTATTAATCAGATTTGTTTTCAAAAGAATATTTCAGATTAGTTAGCCTGATAACTTCTCAGGCAAAAACAATCTTGTGGATGAAAATTCAACTTTAAAAAAAATAAATATTTTGCTTTTATTCTGATTGTGTATATTTATGGACATTTCTATTAACAGATATTTTCTAATATATTTTTCTATAATGATTTTCACCAACTTCAGCTTCATAAGCATTTCTCTTAAATTTTATACTTTGAATGTTCATCTAACTATTATTTAAAAATTTTATCACTTTATAACAAACCTCCCTCATGTACTTGAGTATATACTATTTTATTTGAACTTTCAAATGACTTTTACAATAGGTAGGGCAAGTATTCTATTTTATATATGAAAAAGACTGGGAGAATTTAAGTGTTGTCCAAGGTTATACAATAAATGACGTAGCGGGGGCCATGTATTCTGACTCTATATTCAGTGATCTTTCTACCACCTAATCCTTAGATAGACTAGTAAATAATCTGAGGTGGTGGGAAGTGGAAATGTTAGTACTTGCATTTTATGAAAACATTTCAGTGTACTTTGATCTTATGTTTTATAGGATCATATGTTCCAGCAGAATATTCTTCCTTTAGAATTGCTGAACAGATTTTTACAAGAATCAGTACTGATGATGATATAGAAACAAATTCATCAACATTTATGAAGGAAATGAAAGAGGTACCAAAACTAAACTTATGCTAAAAACATTAAATTCTGACACTAATGGTCAATCATCATGTAAGAAATTATTCTTAAACTAAAACATGCAGATGTGCTTATACTACTCTTCAAGAGCCAGAGGGCAGTCAAAGACAGCTTCCTAGTTTCTGTCTTATGTGGAAATGGAAATGAATGTTTTATTGAAAAATATAGTTTTAAAGAAGAAGTATTACTGAATGATAAAAACATGCTTTCATGTTTTTTGTATGGGATATGTCAAGGTCTCAGAAGACAAGGACCTGTTCAGGAACATTTTGCACAGTATCTATTGTTCCTGTTAGGCTTAGTTTTAAAAGAAAAGATCATGGTGTTAGAAGGCTTTTAAAAATCATAACATATTTGGTACTCTTATAGAATTTTCACTTCCTGTAACAAAGTATGTATCATCACCTATATCTGATCTGAGCAGATGTCAAGTATACTTGAAGGGCTAAAGGAATTTAATATAACTCTTGCCCTATCTTTAGCAGGTAGCAAGAATTGGATCACTAGATAGTCTAACTTTCTGTAGATAGATGGGGAATAAAATGATCATTTTCCATGGTGTATGATGTTTGTATAATTATTAATAGAATGTATTGAGTATCTATAGGAGAATATAGCAATATATTAAGTGCTTAAGTTACATTTATTTTTAAATAATCTTAACTCTTTTGAATCTTAGACCCATATGAAGATAAAAGGACCATGAAGGTTACTATTGTGTCATTACATAATAAAGGTGAAATTCTGTTTTTTGAGAAGGAGGTTAACAATCTTCATTTGAGAAGGAACATGTCTGTTAATGAAAGTCTTGATCTTTGTTTAGCATGGATTTAAATTTATTTGTTTAACCAGGAATCAGTGGACATGGATTGGATATTTTTGAAAATTTTCTTTCCATATTTACCATGATATAGAGAAGTAACAATAAGTTTGAGAGTTGGTTTTGAGTATTTGATGACAATTGATTAGTCATTTTTGGAGAAGAAAATGACCAGTTTTATGCTTCATTTAAACATTTAATTCATTGCTTTATTTTGCTGTATCTAAAACATCAATATTTTTAGATACATACACATATGCTTATGTCTATATATATGTACATCAGCTATTCTCTTGGAATTATTAGTCATGAGATTTTTATAAAGCAATGTGTTAGTTTCTGCTCAGTTGTATTTCTCTATCAAAATATATTTCACATGAGCTAATAAAGAGACTGGATTTTTCTTCATTTTTCTATGATAGTGACAGCTATTTGGTTATAATGAATAATGTTAAAATTATATTTTTCAGATAGCATACATTGTACATAATGCTAATGACAAATCACTCATATTAATTGATGAACTTGGCAGAGGTACTAATACAGAAGAAGGTATTGGCATTTGTTATGCTGTTTGTGAATATCTGCTGAGCTTAAAGGTATTAGTCTCTTTTAAATATATTAATTTTGGGTCCTTTTTTGATGTATCTTTTATATACTTATCATGATTGCATTTTGCAGGTACCTATAAGTAGCTCTTTAAACAATTTTAGGTAGTAAAATTACCATATCATTTATATTTTAGTTATTGTATTTCTGAAGGAAGTAGGAATGGTTGGTATGATCGTCATGATGCACACAAGGAAAGGAGGAAATCAAAAAAGTAAAAATAATGTTAAAACTAGTCAACTTGGCCTTAATTTTTATCAAATTAAATAGCAAAACATTAAAGCTTTTCAATAATTGTCTCTGTATAATAACATTGACTATGATGTCATAGTATGAAATTTAACTAGGCATCTGAGGTCACCTTATGGAAAATATTAATATTTTACCTGGGAGTTCATTCCTTTAAAAAATGTTTTTTAACTAATTAATTATATAAAACAAACTATGATTTTTGCTCTATTATTAAGCTAGTTTGTAAAATTACCTTTTAGATCACAACTCAAAATACATACAGATATGAAAAAACTTAAATAAAAATATTTTTCCATATATAAGCTATCTTAAAATATCCTGGCACTGGCTGGTGTAGCTCAGTGGGATGAGCATGGGCCTGTGAACCAAAGGGTTGCTGGTTCAATTCCCAGTTAGGGCAAATGCCTGGGTTGCAGGCCAGGTCCCAAGTTGGGGTCACCTCAGGGACAACCACACAGTGATGTTTCTCTCTCTCTCTCTCTTTCTCCTTCCCTTCCCCTCTCTTTAAAAACAAATAAGAAATAAAATCTTAAAAAATAATATTCCTAAGAGTCTATAATGATTTACTCTACCTTAATATACCTTAAGTAAGAACCTAGCAGTTTATCATATAGAATTAAAGAAAATTATTTTATACTTAAAGTTATGTGATGAGTCAAAAGTAACATCATTGGATAACATTAGTCTTTCTAATTCCGAATCTATGTCATTTGATCAGAATTTCTCATATGAGAAAAATGTGTGTGTTACTTGTTAGGATTAAAAGCTAATTTGTATCTGTGATGGTTAATTTTATGGTAATTTGACTGGGCTACAGAGTACACCAGAGACAAGAGACATTTGGTCAAACAATATTTTGGGTGTAACCATGAGGGTGTTTCTGAATGAGAATAGTATTTGGATTAGTAGAATGAGAGAAGCAGATTGCCCTCTCTAATGTGGGTGGGCTCCATTCAACTGGGTGGGGCCCAGTTGAAGTCTTGAGTAGAACAAAAGGGCCTAGGAGTAAGAGGTTAACTCTACCTGCCTGACTGCCTTCATTCTGGGATATTGGTTCTTCCTGCCTCTGGACTCAAACTGAACTATTAGCTCTTACTGGTCTTGAGCCTGCCAACATTTGGACTGGAACTACCATCAGCTCTCCTGAGTCTCCAGCTTGCTATTGCAGATCTGGGGACTTGTCAGGCTCCATAATCACAAGAACCAATTCCTTAAAATAAATCTCTCTCTCTCTCCACACACACATCCCTATTAATTCTGTTTCTTATGGGAAACTTTAAAAATATAGATTTTGGTGTTGAGAATGGTTCTAAAGGAAGAGAATTTTAAGGATAAGCTTTCTGAATTGATTACGGGATTTCTGGAATTGACTCTCTAATATGATGAGATAAGATACTGATGTCTATTTCTAGCAGTAAGAAAGCACTGGTTGTCCACATAATATGACCCAGCAATAGAAATATGCAAAACATTACCATTGGATACTCTTAATCAACTCCTTGTAAAGAAGCAAGGATCTAGGTGACTGTACATATGATACTTTCAAATATTTTTGGCAGACCAATAAATATAATGAGATTGGCTGGTTGCTCCTAACATTACTGGACAAAATGGAGAAAGAAAATAGAGGGCTTGGGTGTTCAAGCGCCTGCATAAATCTCTATATAAATGATCTGAAAGCTTCTATATGTACCCTAAAGGAAAGTCTTACCTTCTGGAGCTACATGAATGAGATTCCTAAAAATCGGAACCAGATCTCATCCTGTGACTGGCTGAATTACAGTGCAAGTTGAACTGATAGCCACGTGGTAACAACTGTGTTATTAAAGTGAGAGCATTGATTAAGAAGAAATGGGATCCTGAAAGAATGTGGGAAGACCCTGATGAAGCTGGAACAATGAGCCTCAAAATTCTGATAAGTCTACTTTGCCAGTGGAAGAGGCCTGCCATCTGAGCAGATTAACTCTACATTACCTGCAGAAACTAATGGCCTCCCCTGAGGCAACTGCAACATAAGACAATGCTGATTTTCCTTAGTATCCATCCTTAGTAACCTTCTTTGCCTGTAATCTAGCACCCTTCTTCGCTACAACTAGATGAGGGTCCTAGAAGGTCCCTAAGGGTGGGGTACAAAGTATGGCCCATGAGGAGGTACACTATACTTCAAAAGAACTATCTCTGTCTAACTTATACAAATAGAAATTTGTGGAGCATGTGTGGAACTGGATATTAAAGAACTGGATATGGATATAATTATCCCATATATCAGGAACATAAAGTTGGATTGGACTGAATTTATTGATGTGGACTTATGAGGGAGAGATTTTGCATTTAATGTTGCAGTTTGGGATATTTGGTTGGTTGGTTGAAACATGAATCAAGAGGTAGCCCACAGTGAGTGAGTTGGAAGTGTTGGAACTTCCTTGCTTTAATGTAGAGATCTTAATGGAAGAAGCGTCTAAACCTGTAGAGAAGTTTTATTAGAGTTTATTTGAGCCAAACTGACATGTACTGGAGAGCATGATCTCAAATGCCCCAGGGAATAACAGTTTTGCAGTTTTCTTTATGCATTTGAAATTAAGGGAGTAACACAAGGAAAATTATATGGATATTGGATTATAGGATCGTTAAAATTATGTGGTTTCTTCAGGGTTAATACCACCTTCCAGGGTAATTACGTCTCATACTCCAAATGTGTGTTAACCTATAAGAACAATGGACAGGACTGGCTTAAACCTTTTACTAAAGAAGTTATAGGCCTGGGGCATGACTATCCACTATAACCCGGCTAGTTAACAGTTTATGACCAGATGCCCTGTGAAGTTACTTTCCATGGAACCTCCTCTCTCTTTTTCATCCACAGAGGAAAGGATTCAGAGGCTTAGGGAGATTGGAATGTTATTTTGGATTTTCCAGTTAAAACATACTCACCCACCCTGGACAGGTCCAAAAGACATACTTTTCACCATGACTGTGAGAAATAAATTTGTGAGGAGAGCACCAACATCCTTGAAGAGCTCTGTGATTGTTTTTCTTTGTAGGCCAGACCTTGCATTGGAAAGTGCAGTCACTGAATTGGGAAACCTAAATACAAGGGAGTAATTGGAGCTCAGGGTGGCAGGGGTCAACTGGTGACACTCAACCATCAAAGGCAAGGTGGGAGTGGTTACCAAAACAGACAGCAAAGTCAAAGCAGCCATCAAAATAGTCTTGATTTGGTCGGATCTGTGGCATTGGCTAGTTGATCATGGTGTCTGTAGATGTGAAATAGATAGGAAGTTTATTAAATTATTACTTTATCTGTATAAGCATAAAAGTTTTAGGTCAAAAGAATAAAAGTCTATCCTGAATCATAAAAACAGAGAGTCACAACCCCTTAACCAACTTCTAGACTTGGGCCAATTTATAGACCTAGAACCTCTTTTTTTTTAAATGTTTTTTAATTTAAATGAATGTTCAAGGACAGTTTTCTCCCCTTTACTCCCAATCAAGCCCTCCCACCCCCCCTCCCTACCTCCCTCCCATTACCACCCTCCCCCTAGCTTTTATCCATATGTCCTTTAACTTTGATCCTATAAACCCCTCCCCCTCTCCCCCGAAAACCCTCTTCTCTCTCCTCTGGGACCTAGAACCTCTTAAATGAAGGGAGGCCAGGCACCCTTGAGGAAGGAAGGAAGGACTCTGGTACACTGCCCAAAAGTTATTCTCTTCATCATTATCCCAGCCCTTTTCCCAGGGTAACTGTGTTTGGGGAAAAGGAAATGATCATACATTTTGAGGACTACTGGATACTGGCTTTAAACTGACTCTAATTCCAGGAAACACAAAACATCACTGGGGTCTACCAGTCAGAGTAGGGGCTTGTGGAAGTCAGGAGATAAATGGAGTTTTAGCTCAAGTCTATCTCACAGTGGGCCCAGTGAGTTCCCAGCCCATCCTGTGGTTGTTCCTTCAGTTCTAGAACGCATAATTGGGATAGATGTACTCAGTAGCTGGTAGAATTGCCACATTGGTTTCCTGACTTATTCAGTAAGAACTATTATGGTAGGAAAGATCAAGTGAAAGCTACTAGAACTTCTACTCAGGAAAATAGTAAACCAGAAGCAATACTGCATTCCTGGAGAGGTTGCAGAGATTAACGTCACCATCAAGGATTTGAACAATGCAGAGGTGGTTATTCCCACCACATCTCCATTCCATTCATGTATTTGGTCTGTGCAGAAGACAGATGGCTCTTGGAGAATGACAGTGGATTATTGTAACCTTAACCAGGTGGTGACTGTAATTGCAGCTGCTGTATCAGATGATGTTTCATTGCTTGAGCAAATTAATACATCCCCTGGTGCCTGGTATGTAGCTAATTGATCTAGCCAATGCTTTTTTCTCTCTCCCTGAGAATCAAGACCACCAGAAGTAGTTTGCTTTCAGGTGGCAATGTTAGCAGTGCACTTTCAACTTCAGGGGTGTATCAACTCTCTAACTCTGTGTGATAATTTAGTTTGCAAAGATCTTGACCACTTAAACTGTCATAAGATATTACATTACATTACAATGATAATCTTATAGTGAGTGATTGGATGTAGTAAGCAAGAAGTAGCAACTACTATAGATTTGTTGGTAAAACATCTGTGTCAGATGGGGGAAATAAATCTGACAAAAGTACAGGGAGGGGACTTCTATCTCAGTGAAGTTTCTAGGGATCCACTGGTGTAGGGCAATTTGTTACATTTAGCCCCTCAAACTGAAAAAGAGGTAAAACACATAGTTGGCCTTTGTATTTTAGAGGCAAAGTCATCCCATTCGGATGTATTACTCTGGCACATTCACCAAGTGACCTGAAAACTGTTAGTTTTAAGTGGGGCCCAAAACAAGACAAGGCTCTGCAACATGCTCAGACACGCAAGCTGCTCTGCTACTTAGGCTTCATGACCAAGCAGAGTCAGTAGTGCTTGAAGTGGCAGTGGCAGATGGAGGTGCTATTTGGCAGGGCCCTGTACGTGAATTATAGCACAGGGTATTAGGGTTTGGGAGCAAACCCTACCATCCTTTACTGATAGCTCTTTCCTTTTGAAAAACCATACTTGGTTTGCTATTGTGCCTTAGCAGAGACTGAATGATTAGCATGGGCTGCCAAGTTGTCATGCAACCTGAGCTGCCCATCATGAACTGGGTATTATCTGACCCACCAGCCATTAAGTTGGGTGTACACAGAAGCACTCTGTTGTCAAATGGAAGTGACATATAGGTGATCAAACCTGAGCTGGTGATGAAGGTATGAGTAAGTTGCATGAAGAAATGGCCTAAATGCTCCCATAAATGGTCCCAATGCCTGCTACACTGCTCTCTTTCTCAGCATGTAAATGTGACCTCATGGATAATCCCCTATGATCACTGACAGAGGAAGAGACAACTTTCCTGATTTATAGATGGTTTTGCATGATATTCAGGTGCCACTGGAAAGTGGACAGCTACAGAAGTGTATCATTCCCTTTCTGGGACATCCCTAAAGGACAGTAGTGAAGGAAAACTGTCCAAGCTGGCAGGACTTCAAGCAGAGTACCTAACTTGTTCATTTTGCTTGGGACATGAAATGGCCAAATGTGTAATTATATACTAGTTCATGTGCTGTGGTTGGGACTTGAAAGGAACATGTTTAGAAAATTGGTGACAAGGAAATCTGGGGAAGAGGTATATGCATAAATTTGTCTTAATGGGAAAAATGTGAAGCTATTTGTGCTCCATGAGAATACTCAACCAAAGGGTGGCCTCAGCAAAGGAGGATTTTAATAATGTAGTGGATAGGATGATCTGTTCTGTGGATACATGGCAGCCTCTCTCTCCAGCCACTCCTGACATCATCAAAAGGACTCATGAATACAGTGGCCATCATGGCACGGATAGAGGTTAGGCATGGACTCAGGAATATAGATTTCCACTAACTATGACCATTCTGGCTACAACCACTACTTTGTGCCCAGTCTGCCAGCAACAGACACCAACACTGAGCCTCCAATATGGCACCATTCCCCAAGGTGATCAGCCACCTGCCAGGTGGCTGTTTGATTGCATTGGACCACTTCCATCATGAAAGGGGCAGCAATTTGTTCTTATTGGGCTAGGTACTTAATCTGGATACAGATTTACCTTCTTTTCGTTAATTGCTTCTGCCAAAACTACCACCCTTGAACTTAATAGAATGCTTTATCCACTGTTGTCATACTCCATACAGAATTGCTTTTGATCAAGAACTCACTTCCTAGCAAGTGATGTGAAGCATTGGGTCTGTGCTCATGGAATTCACTGGTCTTACCCTGTTCCCCAACAGCTGCATTGATAGATCTGTGAAATGGCCTTTGGAAGACAGTCACAGTGCCAGCTGGGTGGCAGTATCTTGCAGGACTGCAGCAAGGTTCTCCAGAAATCCATTTATGTGCTGTCCTTCATTGAATATGAATTTCCAAAACATTTTTAAATGAATTTACCATGTTAGCCTTAAAGCTAATTAGTTTCATTCCTACACTTCTAAGCTACTTGGAAAACTGAACTAAATTTTATGTTCAAGAAATTAAAATAGAATTTTACCATTTATTTAAAAAGCATTGATATTTATTATTATGTATTTTAGGCATTTACACTGTTTGCTACCCATTTCTTGGAACTATGTCATCTAGATGTCCTGTATCCTAATGTAGAAAACATGCATTTTGAAGTTCAACATGTAAAAAACACCTCAAGAAATAAAGGAGCAATCTTGTATACCTACAGACTTTCTAAGGGATTCACAGAAGAAAAAAATTATGGTATTTATGTAGAAATTATATCTATACACTGAAAGTCTACATATTTTTATAAGACAAAGCTTCTTCTCGCCTTTATTTGGCTGTCAGTCTAAGTATTTTGTTATTCTTTTGAGTGCTTAAATGCTCTAAGACTGTGTGTTTTATGTCAAACTCATTTTATATGTATTAAGCTTATTTTAAAATATATATTAACCAGTAACTATGTAGAATTATAACACATAAAGACCCCAGAAGTATTGGTATCTATCCTTAGAAAAATAGTTTATATTTGCAAGTTATATAATGAATTGAATGTTATATATTCCTTACATACTCTTTCAGTAGTAGGTTTCTTTCTCTGTGTTCTTCAGAGTCTGGGAACTTGATAATTAAATCTAAATGGGGTAATATACCCCATTTTAAGACATTTATAAACTTGATTACATTTTCTATCTATGTTATTATTTGACATGTGTGAAATCTCATGGATACAGAGAATTTTCAATTGACTTATACATATAAAGTTCCAAAAATTATTTTTGCAGTAAATGTGACACTTGGCAGAGAGAAAAAAAGCATTTTTTCCATTTGAAATAGGAAATCAAATGAATAGCTTAATTTGTATCAAATGTTTAATCTTTATAAGCTTTAATTTCATCTGCTAAATGAGAATAATTTTCTATATATGTAGGCTTGTGAAGATTGAAAGAATTATCAAATGTGAACTTCCTAGTATAGTGCCTAGCAATTATTACTTCTGAGTAAATACTAGTGGGCTTTTGTTGCCTCTAAAGCAATAAATGCGATAAATTATTAGCAGACAGTAGTAAGTATATATGGCATTCATACAATGTAATAAAATTAAATTCTGAGAACATGAAGACTACTAGTTGATACTTTGAGTTTGCATGAAGAGTAGTAACCTGCCATTAAAGCTTCTGAGAAATTCCTCCCTCATTGATCTGCTAGATAGAGGAACATTCAGCTATAGGGACATCTCTGTGGCTAAACATTGTCCTCCCTTGCAAAGCCCACATATCCTTTGACCTTCTGTTAACCAACTGCATTTGTAGTTGCAATCTCAATGTTATTACTATTATTCAGTTTTCTTTTTTTATTATGCAATTTTCTAATTACCTCTTTTCCTTTCCCTAACATGTTTTCTTGTGTCTCAGAGGTATCTTGAGAGGTAATTGATCTAATTTGCCTAACATGTCTTGGACATATAATTAAATCTAATAATTGGTAAGTTGGACTTTGGAAAACTTAATTTTGAGAATTGTCAAGTAGTTTAGAAATGTCTGAGAGGGAAAGTTTAAATCTGAAAAGAAAAGATTAATACTGGTTAAAAGAAATATTGATACCAGCAATAATAATATTGAAGCCCCATCATTGTTTATAATTTTAGGATTAAAAGCTGCAGAGGTCTCATCACTCCCACCATCAATTGTCTTGGATGCGAAAGAAATCACAACTCAAATTACCAGACAAATTTTGGTAAGAAATTTTTTAGCAGTAAGAATCATTTCTCGGGGGGTGGGTGGGCTTGATTGGGAGTAAAGGGGAGAAAACTGTACTTGAACAATCATTAAAATAAAAAAATTAAAAAAAAAAGAAAGCAAAAAGCAAAAAAAAAGAAGAATCATTTCTTGAATTCAAGAAAACAGTTTTAGTGTACATGTTTATAATGGCCTTGTATTTAAATATGTAATAATTCACATTAATAGTTAAAATATTTAAAATAAAAAGCTAATATCTAAATAAAGAAAATCCTGTTCTTAAAAGCTTTGGTTTAATTCATTACGGTTTCCAGTAAATCAACTAATATGAGACAGAGTTAAACAGTTCAGTTCCTTAAGTACTTACTGCTACACTAACTTTCTGATGAGAAAATAAATTTATATAAAGCATTAAAAGTAAAAATCACTATGCACAACATTTTAAAATCCTTTTCATAGTTTTCAAAGCTCTACTATCTATTACCATATGTAAAACTCACAACTCTTCATGAAGCAGTTACATCTAATAAAAGATGAAAAAAAAGTTATTAGTTTTACTCACATTTTTACAAATGAGGTTCATAGAGGTTAAGGGATTTGCTAGGAAGCAGTAGCTCCAAAACTGAATTCACAGGTGTTGGGTCAAAATTTGGAAATCTTTTTTCTTTTTGTATCAAGTTGCTTTATATTGTTTTAAGAATCCAGCGTTTAGTAAACTGAGCTAGGTACAGTATGAAATGTTCTACGGTAGTAATAGTTTCCTATGTCTTTCACACTTTCTTAATCTGCCTTCAGTTTTTAATGCATTCCTTCAGTCTTCTGAATTCCTAGACTGTCGTTTTGAGTTCATTTTCCCAATTAATGGTGGTTGAATCCCTTCATCCATAATTTTGACAGTGGTCTTCTTCTGAAAACCCCTCCAGTTGGGGGAAGCTTCTTCAATAATTGTGCAGGCTTTGGCTTTTCCAATGATGCTCCAAATATACTTGCAGCAGGCAAAGTTTATTTGATAAACTATATTCTAAGATGGACACTTTAACCTTTGGAATTATAATGAATCTTATTATTAATGTGCATATTTAATGTGGTAGTGTTTTTGTTTTCCTCAGAAAAACTGTTATCTTGGAATCACACAAGTAAAGTATATATAACTGGAAATAGTTTTGTACCCAAAGTTGTTGAAGATGAACAAAAATTAACTCCTGTTCTCTATAAAAAAGGCTAGTTTTTTTCCACTACAAATTCACATAGTTTAACTTGAATTTAATATTTATTAGTTTTTTTGCCATTATTTTGACGAGTATGGTTTCTTCAGTAACTCTTTCAAAACATTTCTGTTGTTCCTAAGCCCTCTATGACCTCACTCTCTACAAGGAATTCACCTATAATTTTTGGAAGACTTGAAGTCATCTTGATGAGTTCTAGAATCTTTTCCCCTTCAAAATTGTATTTTGGAATTTTCTTTTTTCACCCATTCCTCTTCCTCTTATCTCAGAAGAAGAGATTATCTTTCAACCTGTTTAACTGTTCTACTGTCTCTCCAACCCTGTTAAGATGTTACGTCATCAGTTTCCTTTCTTCTCCTTGGATCCTTAGTACTTTTTAGACTGACTTTTCTTTTTTTATGACTGTGCTTAGATTTTTTTCTAAGTTCTTTTTTTCCACCTTACCTCTCAAACCATATTTCTCTTCATTTTACTGCCAGTTTCTCAAATGTAGCTTCTTCTATGTCTCACTCATAAACTGGGTCTTCCTGTTGTCCCTCTATTGAAAGTTTCCTCTTATATATGAGGTAATAGTAAAATCTTCTGGCTTTTTTTTTTTTTTACTTCTCTTTCCTGGTCTCTCTGTGGTATTTGGCACTACCATTCTTCCCTTTTCATAATTCTTTCCTGCTTTGACGGCTGTGAAATTGTTTTCCCCTGGATGTTTTCATTCTCCTACATCTTCTGTTACTTCTTTCCTTTCTTCATCAGTGCTTTTTATCATTCCACTTATCAAATAAAAATATTTCTAAGGTTTTGCCCTGTTTATTTAAAAGTCTGTTTTTTGTGATCTCATTTTCTCTTCAGCTTCCATTTTTATTTCTTATTGACTCTGAATTTATATAAAGATGGGGCAAAAGTAGTTTTACTCTGCCATTGCGACATAATTTTGAGTTAATAAATCTTTTGCAGTAATCAACTTGCATGTCTCTTCCAATACTCATAACTTTTTGCCCCACTCTGTATTTTCTCCATATTCCTTGAAATTTTTATTCATGTTTGTAGCCTTTAATAGGTCCAAAATTATATTTATTATCTTCTGTAAAACTTCATTTCTTCATTTTCAAATCTCCCATTGGTCCATAGAGTCATCTATGAATCCTGCTTCTTAATCACCTCTCATTAGAACTAGGTAGTGAGTTCCATCTTTTCCAGCCCGTTCCAAATATTTCTACCACATTGTCTCCTACTTACAGCTCTTATCATATTGTTCTCCTGCCATGGAACTTCCAACTATCTCTTAGCCTAATGTTAAAAGCCTGCTATGATAATATCTCAAAACACAAGTCCTAGGAGTACTTATGTTAAAATCACCTGCAATATTGGGTACCATTCCAGATTTTCACTGGTCTTTTGTGGCACAGGAATGTATATTTTTAACCAGTCTTCACATGATTCTTTTAAAATTTATTTGGGTGACATTTGTTAATACTGTGTATGTTTCAAGTGTTCAGTTCTATAATACATCATCTACGCATTGCATGGTATGCTCTCCACCCAGAGTGCAGCTGTTTCTGAACCCAATCAGGAGGGGAGGTCCTACCTCTTGCTGCCTACCAAGCAAGTGTCCAGAGACAGAGTTCAGTGGAAAATAATCTTTTACTTAATAATCATATAATTTGAAATAATGATAAGTGTCTGCCTCAAATATCTGGGTAACAAACTTAAGGGGAAAGAAAAACAGCATGACATCAAAAATGGTTATTTAAATAATTGTCATTACAACTGCTTACATAGGTTCAAGAATTGAAAATAACATAAGAACAAAAATCTGTTCATAGTGCTGACTGTTATCACCAAGGTCTTTGGAAATAAAGGCAAGTGTCTGCTTGGAAGCCCATTTCCTCTAAGACACGCAAAGAAAAATCACCCTGTCACCCTCTGCCAGCTCACTTCAAGATTGCACCAAGAACCTCTTTTCCCACCCAAAAGTATCATAAATGTGGGTGGCTGAGCTGGTCTCCAGTCTCTGTCTAGCTTCAGGCATCTTTCAGAGTCTGTGCCCCAAGGCTTCCACTCACAGGCCCGTCCTGGCTACTGTTGGCAGGCCTGATGGTGACCTTTGACACACACCTCGTGCCCTGCCACCTGGGAGGGAAAAGAACCAAATGACTCTTTGCTTTCCAGCACACTCTGTTTCAAATGTCCTCTCCCAGAATCCTGTGTGCTTCTAAAGCTCATGGGAGTGTCCAGCTTTCCAACCAATGAAGGCGAGTGCCTGCCTTGTTTGCCTTTGCCTTTTTTCTGGCAGCCATGTCTACAAGGGGTCAGAGTCTCCAGCCACACGTGCTCTGTACAAGCTCCCTTCTCTGGCGGCACCCTTCATTAGGAGGGCAAACCATTTGAACCTTCAATTTTGCCTTGGGGTTTTCTCCCTGACTCTTTCCTTATCTCGGCAATTCGGCTTCAACAGTGTGTTACATAGTTTGCCCTCCGTCACCATATATGTGGCTCTCTTTACTTTCCTCACTGCTCCCCTTCACTTCTGATAACTACCTCCTGTTGTTTGTGTCCCTGAATTTGTTTTATTTTTTCTTTCAGATGATTCTTAAACACACTAAAGTTTGTTAACTGCTGCTGTATAATTTTCTTATGCTTACTATCCCAACCTTAAACAACGTTACTTAATTATATAACCTACTTTTCTGCTACTCTCAATTACTTGTCATTTCACTGTTTTAACCTGATTGCTTGCTTGCCTGCTTGCTTACTTTCTTTCTTTCTTTCCATCCTTCCTTCCTTCCTCATTAAATTTTTTAAAAAGATTTTTTTTTCAGACAGAGGGGAAAGTGGGGAGAAAGAAAAGGAGAAAAACATCGATCAGTTGGTTGCCTCTCATGCCCCTAACTGGGGACCTGGCTGGCAATCCAAGCATGTGCCCTGAATAGGGAATTGAACTGGCAACCTTTCAGTTTACACGGCAGCACTCAATCCACTGAGCTACACCAGCCAGGGCTTATTTTTAATTTTTGAAAATTAAATTAACTGGGGTGACATTGGCTAATAAGATTATATAAGTGTACCATGCATTTTAATGTGTCTGTTCTAGATGTATCCTTCATCAAGGATGCCTTTCCTTCCAAGTTCCTCTATCAAGGTTCATTCCAAATACCCCATCATGTTTAAGAGCTTATTGACCTGAGCGGGAATTGAGCTCTTCTTCCTTTGAGAACTTTGTATTCTTTCATGGGGCTTATCATAATTACATTACTCAGTTGCTTGTAAACATATCTTTCCATTGTG
Source organism: Tonatia bakeri (assembly GCA_004024845.1). Lineage (NCBI taxonomy): Eukaryota > Metazoa > Chordata > Mammalia > Chiroptera > Phyllostomidae > Tonatia > Tonatia bakeri. Next base: position 50,004 of record PVIA01003082.1, read on the forward strand.
AGACTGATCTTGAGTTTCATTAACGTGTCAGGTAGACATTTTTGTATCTCCTATAGATATAAACACAAGATGTGGTATCCAGATTATAGATGATAATAGGTGTTCATTAGATGTTTATTTAAATAATAAACTGATAGTTGATCAATGTATTAAATATATGTGTAAATACATAATAATCTTATTCTACTCATGAAATCATTTATTTTTCCTATCCTATAGTTACAGTAGAAAAATGTCTGAAATTGCTTGCTATTGAGAGAGAGTTGAGGGATTTTATTTCCCTTAGTAAAGGGAAGCTCACTAAGACTTTATATACTAAACAGTTAACATTGAAAATGCTGATTCCCCTATCTAGCTCAGGTAGAGAAGTGAATGAAAAATTTTCCAGCAGTACTTCCAACTCTGAAATACTATTCAAGGACCAAATATCTAAAGGTCTTCCAACACATTAGAAAATTCCCATTTTAAATATTATTTCTTGGGTATCCTTAAGCAGTTTCTTAAGCATCAAGGCATAATTTTAAGTAGCTGATTATTTTGCTTATTTTTATGTTGTAATTCACCTGTCAGGTAATATTTTCTCTTAGGCTCTAGCAGTTTTTATGTAAGAGTGTTTTTGAGGGACAAGCTGTTTATTGATGAACCATTCTTTCCACCAGTTTATCTGTTGGGGAATTAAAATAGGAGATTGCAGAGCGGTAGCTTTGAGTGACAATTAAAATTTTGAATACTAGATAGCAATGAGCAGTGATGTTTTTCCATAGCTTTTTAATGAAAAAGTGTTTGTAGAACACAGCACTAGTGGATTTTCTCTTACTTTTTAGTTTTATGTTGAGATATTTGACTTATTTAGCAGATTTTTTTCATTGAAAGGTGGTTTTCAAGGATATAAAGATCTGTCATAAAGTTGCAAATATTCATGTGAACTTTTATTCTCCAAAGTAATATTTCTTTATTTCTTCTGTATATTCCTTGCTAATTGGATAGAACTGACTTATCTGAAGGGATTAGTTAACCCTTGGGTTCTACATTTCTATCAAAAGATATAGAAAATTACTAAAAGTTTAATATAAGTTGATAGTAGTCATATTTTAATTTTTATCTGTATTTTTTCAATAACAGAAAAACCAGTGGAATACCCCTGAGATGGAAAGACAGAGAGCTGTGTATCATCTAGCTACTAGGCTAGTTCAAACTGCTCGAAACTCTCGGTTGGATCCAGACAGTTTGCGAACATATTTAAGCAATCTCAAAAAGAAGTATGAAGCAGATTTCCCCAAGGCTGAGCAAGTTTCAGGAAAGACTGAATAATGATTCACATATTATACAAATGAAATTAAAATTCATTTTATATTTTAGTTAGTAACTACTTTATATTAATCTCAGAATTATCATCTCCTATATATTATGTATAAGAAAATGTTTGTTATTAATACTACCTACCAATGAGAACTATTTAAAGGGCTGATTTTTAGGACAAAAATCAGTATGATGTGATACTTTTTCCATTTATGAAAACTTTTGTTATTGTCTTAAATTTATACTTATAAAGTTAGAATTTAAAATGTTATAGTAAATATCTTATTTAAAAAAGCAACTTCCTTTTTATGTCTGGAAACATACATGAGTTTTTTACACTCTATTCTGAAGCAATAATACCCTATGTCTCAGTAATTTTTTACTTAGTATCCCAAATTCTAACACTAGATGCTTCTGAAGGTAGTTAGAATCATACTGGGAATTTTAAAGTATTTTTTGATATTCAGTATAGTTTTAAAGGGCAAAAATAAACAAAGGCCATTTGTAATGCAGAGTGTTTCTAGAATGGGGAGTCACCACCACAGACCCTTTCAGTTTCCCAAATGGCCAAGCTTGCCATTTTCTACTCATCAACCTCTTTTTTAGGTTTTCATTTTTGGCCATCTTTATTAGGTGAGTTGACCATGGCTGCAGAAAGGTAATATTGATTTGTTTACCTCGGTTCTTGATTGAGAGGGAACATTGCATAGAACTGTTTTTCCGTAGGCATGTGGCTACACCACCATTGTAGAATCTCCCCACAGGTCATTGTGGTTTTATAACTGGACAAAGGAAATGGAAGAACACCAGTTCAGTAACTGTAAAGAGCTGTTGACTTCTCAAACTCCTAATTTCTACAATTTCATCACAGTAGATGACTTATTTACATAATCTCAGCCCAGAAGCCAAGATACAGAAATTGTTGTTTTCATGCACAACTAACTATCTGAAACTCAGGGAATACATTCAAGAATCTTCAGAATTCATACTAATTTGGCAAAAAAATAATTTAGAGACTGGTTAGGGCCTTATTTTTTGTTAACATACACATATTTTATCTTACAAGTTTATTATTAATATGTTTGACTTTATTAAGCTCTTTTTCAGCATTCTAAGTACACATTAGTAGCCAGACATATTGAAAAAGTTATAATTTGAATGACATATATACTGTTGGAAGAGTAAATGTAAATTAGTAATGACATTTACATTTGATGTATATTAGATGTCCTATTAGACTACTTATATTCTCCGTTGCCCTCTTTTAGGAAGAGTATTTGAATTTGACCATTAACTGCATTTTAATTCATAGCTTTTGAAATTAATTATATTTTATAAAATCATTGCTAAAAGCAGTTAGATAATTTAGGCTTGTGGCAAATTTCTAGAAGGCACTGAGGAGGAAGAGGGCATGGCAGATTGTTGGGGAGGATAGGGAAAAAAGTGAGGAAGCAATAAAAGGCAGAAGGGGAGCAGACAATGGAAGAAAAACAGGCAAGCAGAGACAGGTACACAGTGTTAAATACATTGAATATTATTTCCTGAATTGTATTAAGTTCCCTTTAGATTTAACCCCAATATTAGATTCCACCAGACTTCTAAGAAACTTTTCATCATTTAGAACTTTTCATGCAAAAACTGCAGCCAACTGATTTTCTTTTATTTTAGATTTGTAATTCTGACATAAAAATAGCTTTATATTTTCTTAAAATTAAGTTACTGGTACTTTTTCTTCAATAGTATTTTGTATAGCAGAAACTTCAAAAAGCAAAGCAAATGAAGATACAATTATCATGTCACGGTACTGTAGAAAGAGGTGAATACTAGGAAGACAGTCCATTTTTTAATTTTAAGGTTTATTTGGCCCTACTCTTTAGACCTCTTTGCCTTTGACTTTCTCTAAAATTATAGATCATTATCTTATAATCCTGCCTTTTTTGATAAATGCCCATAATGTTGTACCAAACTCCTTTCATTTCCACCTCAAAGCCATTCTTTTAGTCTGTTCTGCCTTTCTCCTTGTATAAAGTCATCCTTTTTATAGTCTGGGAGTAAGGTATGGCAGAGTAGAGGAATCGGGCAGCTCATCCTCATGCATAGGAAGTAATGCACTTATTTTAAAACTTACATACAGTAAAATTAATTTTTGGTGTACAGTTTTGGTTAAATGGTGCACATTTATGGATTCTTGGTATCACTACCACAAGCAGGACATAGAACAGTTCCACTTCCCGTAAATAATTCCCTTACTACTGTCTCTTTATAGCCAGATCCTTCCCTGGCTCCTAACTTTAACCCAGCAATCAATGGGAATGATTAAGTATTCCTTCCCTATAGTTTTTTCTGGGATTTTTTTTCCTGGAATGTCCAATAAATAGAATAATATACAGCATATAACCTTGTGAGACTGGCTTCTGTAACTCAGCATAATGTGTTTTAGAATTTATCCATGATGTTTTGCCTTTTTATTGCTGACTAGTATTTCGTTGTTTGAATGTAACACAATTTATCCATTCACCCATTGAAGAACATTTGGATTTCCAGATTTGGTAATTATGAATAAAGCTGTTATAAACATTTATATACAGATTTTTGTGTGAGTTTTAGTTTTTATTTATCTAGGTTAGCTAGGAATGAAATAGCTACATAATATCATAAGTGTATGTTTAATTTCATAACAAGTTGACAAACTTTTCCAGAGTGGCTATACTACTTTGTATTACCATCAGCCATGTATGAGATTTCCAGTTGTCTCACATGTTTTCTATACCATGTATTGTCATTTTGGGGGGTTTGTGTTAATTTTAGCCATTCTAATAGATGTGTAGTAAATAATCCATTTTTTTAAGAATTAAAGGTATTCTGATCATTATTTATAGTAAGCAGTGATTTTTTCCCACTTTTCCTAATTTTTTTTTTTTAGCTTAACCCTTCTGGTAGCATATTTTTAAATTATTCCCTTTATGCAGAAGTTTTAGAATAGATCTTACTCTTAAAAACTACAAAAAAATGGCCCTGGCTGGCATAGCTCAGTGGATTGAGCGCGGGCTGCAAACCAAAGCATCGCAGGTTCGATTCCCAGTCAGGGCACATACCTGGTTTGCAGGCCATGGCCCCCAGCAACCACACATTGATGTTTCTCTCTCTCTCTCTCTTTCTCCCTCCCTTCCCTCTCTAAAAAATAAATAAATAAAATCTTTAAAAAAACTACAAAAAATTAGTAATATCTACTATGGAACAGGCAACATACTAGGTGCTAGGGGTACCAAAGATGTCTGATCTTGAGGTAGATTTTGCAGTTGTAGTAAAGAGGAAAAAAACCCATGTATTTGAGTTGGAACACCATGTGATAAATGCAATAATAGAGCAACATAATAAAAAGTGTAGTGGCACAAAGAAGTATACGATTGTGAGTCAAGGAGTTTAAAAGATAGTAAAATATATCAGGTATTCGGGAAGAGAAGAGCATTTTTGATAGAAGGATCAACATATGTAAAAGCAAAGAGATAGAAACAGTAAGCTCTTTGGTTTAGCTGGGAGGTAGAGTGTATATGAGAAAGTGAAAAAGAAGATGAATCTAGGTGCTTTATATAAATTTCTTCTGTAGACCACTGAAGAGTGTTAAGGGATGTGTGCATGTATGTGTGTGTGTTTCTGGAGGGTGATGGCAATGGAAGTAGAGGGATAATAATGAATTTCCATTTTAGAAAGATCATCTGGGCAACAGCATGAATGATTGGGGAAGGGTGATTGAAGCCATAGGAAGGAAGACAAGATTGTTTAAGAGACCGTTTTAGTAGTCCCGTAGAGAGTTGATCATTAAAGATAGAAGCAATGGGAGTAGAACAGATGTGTTGAGCTGGGCGGAGGAAAAAAGAAGAGAGAGTAGAGTAGCTGGTGGGAGAGAGAAGATAATTGATTTGCAAGATACTAAGGAGATTTAGTGACTGATTAACCAGATTAGTGACTCATCCAATTTTTTACTGAAGGAAAGGTGTTATGCGTTCAATTGCCCCCACCCCTGTCCCTGCACCTCAGAATGTGACCTTATTTGGAAACAGGATCATTTCAAACGTAATTAGTTGAGGTAAGGTTATACTGGTAGGGTGGGCCCCTAATCCAATATGACAGGCATCCTTATAAGAAGATTGCCAAGTGAAGACAGGATTGTAGTGATATCTGTATAAGCTAAGGAATGCCAAAGATCCTTAGACGACCACCAGAAGCTAGAAAGAGGTGAAGAAGGGTTCCCCTACAGATTTCAGAGGGAGCATAGCTCTGCTGAAACCTTGATTCTAGTTTCCAGAACTGTGAGACAAATTGCTGCATTAAACCATCCAGTTTGTGTTACTTTGTTATGGCAGATCTAGCAAACTAATATAAGAAAGAAAAGTTAAGTGTGATTATGAGTATTAATGCTATCAACCATGTTGAAAAATAGGGAAGTACTGGTAAGAATTCCATTAAGTAATTCTGGAAATTAGGTGCTGCTTCTTGTCCATTCTCTGGCATAGATATGAGCCACATTCAGTAAAAGTGATAACTAGACCAAATTCACTAAATTCTAATAGTGTTGAAAGTATAAGAGGAGGAGGAGAGAAAAAAATGGATGGAAATTAGAGAATAAGTGTAAAAAGATTTGCTGAGCTATTTTCCCAGACAAATCTCTTCATCTGAATCAGCAGTCTAGTGTTTCTTTGTGAGCTAGACTAAGGGTATTTTTTATACTTTCTTCATATTAACACATATTTTTAACCAAAATAATAACTATGTTTATACTACTATTAAATATATTCAAATGTTAATATACTGTGTGTACTATAAATTCCTATATACTTATTAGGTTATAATATGCTTAATTATATAACTCTGTAGTTTAATTAAGTATATAAATTCAATCCAATAATGCATTAGTACCTCACAGGAATGAAAATGGAAGGAAAGGAAAAGCAAGTAATCTAGTTGTTTTGTCACCTTGCTGTTTCCATTCTATTCTTTGGAAGCTTAAATTACACAGCTTTTTTATCTTACTATGACATCAGAATGAATACTCTTTTCCTATGAATTGTTAAAATTTTAAAAAATATTTTATTGACTATGCTATTACAGTTGTCCCATTTTCACCTCTTTATTCCCCTCCATCCTGCACCCACCCTCCCACCTGCATCCCCCTCTCTTAGTTCATGTCCATGGGTCATACATGTAAGTTCTTCGACTTCCATATTTCCTATACTATTCTTAACTTCACCCTGCCTATTTTGTACCTACCATTTATTCTTCTTAATTCCCTATACCTTTTCCCCCAATGTCCCTCCTCTACCTCCCCGCTGATAACCTTCCATGTGGTTTACATTTTTGTCAATCTGTTCCTGTTCTAGTTGTTTGCTTAGTTTGTTTTTGGTTTTGGTTTTTAGGTTCGGTTGTTGATAGTTGTGAGTTTGTTGTCATTTTATTGTTCATGTTTTTTATCATCTTCTTTTTCTTAAATAAGTCCCTTTAACATTTAATACAATAAGAATTGGGTGATGATGAACTCCTTTGACTTGACCTTGTCTGGGAAGCACTTTATCTGCCTTTCCATTCTAAATGAGAGTTTTGCTGGATAGATCAATCTTGGTTGTAGGTTCTTGCCTTTTATGACTTTGAATACTTTTTTTCCAGCCCCTTCTTGTCTGTAAGGTTTCTTTTGAGAAATCAGCTAGTAGTCTTATGGGAACTCCTTTGTAGGTAACTATGTCCTTTCTCTTGCTACTTTTATGATTCTCTCCTTATCTTTAATCTCAGATATTTAATTATGATGTGCTTTGGTGTATGCTCTCTTGGGTTCAACCTCTTTGGGACTCTGAGCTTTCTGGACTTCCTGGAACTCTATTTCCTTTGCCAGATTGGGGAAGTTCTCCTTCATTATTTTTCCAAATGAGTTTTCAATATCTTGCTCTTCCTCTCCTCCTTCTGGCACCCCTGTGATTTGGATGTTGGAATGTTTATAGTTGTCCCAGAGGTTCCTAAGCCTCTCCTCATTTTTTTGAATTCTCGTTTCTTTATTCTGTTCTGGCTGGCTGATTTTTTCTTCCTTCTCCATATCGTTGATTTGAGTCCCAGTTTCCCTCCCATCATTGTTGGTTCCCTGTACATTTTCCTTTATTTCGCTTTTCATAGCCTTCACTTTTTCCTCTATTTTGTGACCATACTCACCAATTCTGTGAGCATCCTGATTACCTTTTTTTTAAGGTTTTATTTATTTATTTTTAGAGAGAAGGGAAGGGAAGGAGAAAGAGAGGGAGAGAAACATCAATGTGTGGTTGCCTCTTGGGTGCCCCCTACTGGGGACCTGACCTGCAACCCAGGCATGTGCCCTAGACTGGGAATCAAACCAGCAACCCTTTGGTTCTCAGGCTGATGCTCAATCCACTGAGCTACACCAGCTAAGGCCTAATTACCAGTGTTTTGAACTGTGCATCTGATGGGTTGGCTATCTCTTCATCATTTAGTTGTATTTTTCTGGAGTTTTGATCTGTTCTTTCATTTGGGCCTTTTTTTTGTCTTGGAGAGCCTGTTATGTAGTAAAGGGTAGAGCCTTAGGTATTATCCAGGGTGGGGCACCCAACTTGCTGGAATAAGGTGCTATATGTGGCGGAGGGGTCCAAGAGGGAACATAGCCATTCGCTCAGCTCTCCCACTGGCTTTCAGTCACTTTCTCCACTACCCACAAGCAATTGGGCCCTTGTGGTGCTGATTCCCGGGTGAGTGGGTTTGTATTTGTTCTAGGACCCTGTGGGTCTCTCCAAAGAACCTTCCTGTGAGGCTGGGAGTTTCTCCTGCCACTGCAACCCCCACAGATTTTTACAGCCAGAGGTTTTGAGGCTTTATTCCCCTGCACTAGAACCCCGGATTGCATGGTCTGTCTCAGTCCCCAGTTGTTCCTCCTGGTTTATCCACACACAAATGTGGGACCACCTGCTCTGCCAGCCTCCATCTTGTCACACATCCTCTCCACCCTGGCTGCCTGTCTCTGCTCCTCCTACCAATCTGGATGAATGTTTGTTTTTAAACTCCTCGATCATCAGACTTCCATACAGCTTGATTTTCTGCAAGTTCTGGTTGTTTTTTGTTTTTAAATTTGTTGTTGTCCCCCATTTGGCTGTGTGAGGAGGCACAGTGTATCTACCTATGTCTCCATCTTGGCCAGAAGTCCAAACTGTTAAAATTTTAATGGTCCTCAGATTGCAAGTAGGCAGTGTAAATGGCTACTATTTGATAAAATCTATAATGTATCCTAAAATACATAGTGCTGAGATGGGGAACAGATTCTCATTGTGAAGAACTGTGAAGGCATAGCTATGTATGGTGACAGATGTTACTGACTAGACTTATTGTGGTGATTGCTCTGCAATATATACAAATACTGAATCACTATGTTTTATGCCTAAAACTAATATACAGTCCCTCTTGTCTTTAGGAGATACATTCCAAAACCCCCAGTAGATGCCTGAAACTGAAGATAGTCCCAGACTCTATTATACTATGCTTTTTCCTATGCATACATACCTTTTCACTTAAAGGAAGCACTTTATAGCTTCTCTTTGGCATATCTGAATTGCAAGCATCACTATTCTTATATTCTGGGGCCATTATTAAGCAAGATAAGGATTATTTGAGTACAAACACTGCAATACCATGACAGTCGATCTGATAACTGAGGTGGCCAGCCACTATGAGGCTAACAGACAGGTAGCTCCTACAGCCTGCATGTGCCAGACAAAGGGATGATTCACATCCCTGGTGGGTATAGCAGGAGAGCACAAGCTTTTTCATGCTACTCAGAATGGCATGCAATTTCTAAGCTTATGAATTATTTATTTCTGCAAATTTTCACTTAATATTTTTAGTACGCAGTTGACTGTGGGTAACTGAAACCCTGGAAAGTGAAACTGTGGCTGTGAGGAGACTACTGTAACGTTGCATGTCAATTATACCTTAAGAAAGAACTATAAAGGGTCTGAGATTTTTACCTTAATTGCAGACCAGCTGGTTAGCTTACTACAGTTTGATGTTTGCTGTCAGAAGTCAAAAGAATCGCTTCTCCGCCTTTTGGCTACTGTTCTTACCATTTTAATATCTGTTGCTCTGGCTGATGTGGCTCAGTGGTTGAGTGCTGGGCTGTGAATCAAAGGGTCGCTGGTTCAATTCTCAGTCCAAGCACATGGACCGCAGTGGGGGCCACACAAGATGCAACCACACATTGATGTTTATCTCCCTCTCTCCCTTCCCTTCTCCAAAAAATAAATAAACAAAAATCTAAAAAAAAGTCAAAAGACTTCTGGGTCTAAAATAAAAGACTTGATAGTAATGACTCAACATGCAGCTTGAGCGTCATTGTGTTTGTGTTGGTTCTGTCCTGTAAGACGGTGAGTGGTCCGTGTAGATGTGCACGCAGGGGATTTGTGTTACAGCTGAGGAACCCCAAGCTTGGGAACTCCAGTCATTTATAATGAGCTTGAAGCAAACATACTCAACCTTTTCTGCATAGGAAGACATCACCTCTGTCATACTACTTACCAAGCAAACCTGCCCTTTGCTTGTAGGGAGACACTGCCTCTAGCTTTCAATGTTGCTCACTATACAGACATCCTTAAAACGGTCGCCAGGAGTGAAGCAACCAGTGTCTTTACTCGTAGGACAGCAGAAACATGAGAGACACATGGAGAATTGTCTCCTAATGCTCATATTTGTGTTGTAACACTTTGACCACATAGTTATAAAAAATCTAGTACCCTAGATATTAAGAAAGAAAAGGGCTAAAAGATTGTAGTAGAAAATGTGTGAAAGTGATCATAAGGTACAAACTTCCAGTTATAAAATAAAAGTCTTGGCAATGTAATGTGTAGCATGGTGACTATAGATAATAATACTCTATTGTATATTTGAAAGTTCTTAAGAAAATAGATCTTAAAGGTTTTCATCACATGAACAAATTTGTAACTGTGTGGGGACCATTTGTAGTGTATGTATATACTGAATCATTATGTACACCTGAAACTTATGTTATTTGACAATTAAATCTCAATTTAGAAACACTACAGAGGTAGTATTTAGATATATTACATACCAAAACACCAAAGCTCCATATTATAACTTAAGACAAGTTATTTTTAAATATAATCCACTGCTGTCACCCTGCTCCCAACCCCTACCCTTTAGGTGACTATTTCTTCACCTTGTATTATTTGATACTGTGGCTGTTAAAGAATTACAAATTCTTCTCAAGGAAGGAATGATATCTTAATTTCCTCAATTATTCCCTACTACCGACTATGATATTTTATTTGCAAAAAGACTTAGTAAATAAATGTTTGTTGACATAACTGCTTAATATAAAATAATATTTATCTAGCTTATAACATACTAATAAGAAGAGATTCATAATTCAGAAAATTAACATGACCAAAATTTTCACAAGTAACAATAATGCTATAAGGCAAAACAAGTTTAAAGAATGGATTAAAAAGGTAAATATAAAAATAAAATGCATGTATTTCTTCCACTGTATGGAAAGGTAATGGGCAGAGCCATATGTTGATTTAAATTGGTTCATTTAGGGTGTCATGTGAAAATATATTTCCTAAGGGAATATTTAGTGCAATAAAAATTTGCATGAAGTTAGTAGTTTATTAACTTCTAAGACATACGATGGTGAACATCCTTAAAGAACTCAGGAAAAACACGTGTGTTAACTTTCTAAATTCAGGTAGTTCTGTAGACGAACAGGAATTAGGAGTGAAAATATCCCATTTGGGAGCATGTTGTTGGCCAGCAGTTGAGACCTGATGGTCATCCTGCAGAGGTGTAGCAGCTCACAGGGGTCTCGGTGTCTTGTTGAAGGAATGTAGTCCAGCCAGTCCGAGATAATCGGACGCCTTCCTAAACTCAGCTGCGTCTGAAGAAAAGGGAAGTGTTTTCATTTTGTTATGTGAATCATTGGAATAGTTCAAGTTATTAACACTTTCATTTTTTATTCAAATGAATAAAATATACCTTAATATTTTTTCTGAACACTTTCACCTAAGGCAAGTACTTTTACTCCCATTTCATTCTTACAACTATATATCAACTTTAATATGTCTCGGACACATACATTATTTCTTACAACTATGAATCTGCATGTGTTTTAACTGTAGGTCATATACCTATGTTTTATTAACTTCTTCTAGAGTAGTTTTGTCAACTCGGATATGCACTGGAATTATCTAGGGCACTTTAAAACATACAGTGCTAAGGTTCTATTTCAGAAATTCTGATTCAGTTGGTCTGGGGTTGGGCGGAGACAACATAAATCCTAAAAATTCCCTGAAGTGATTCCTATCATTATAGAAAACAACTTCATACTACTAAGCCATGAGAAGACCTGACAGGAGGCCCACCCATATGAAAAGATAACTTTTAAAGTTTCAGTTAAGGTCCCCTTTTAGAGATTTAATTCCAGAAGCCACATGTTAGTAAGTTGATTTAGGAGTAAAAAAAAACATTGCTGTGTTTCGCAGACATTTCTCCAGTAGAACCTCTGCTCTACAAACTCTATGACATTCTCACCTAAATGCTATATACTTTTTCATGATTTATTCAATACTCTGCTACATAAAGAATATCTAGTTTATGCTCCAACTGAGCTCGGTACTTGGGATAATGCTAGGGTGCACAAAACAGACATAGTCTGTGATGACAGAACTGTGGTCCAGAGGTAAAGCTGTCTAAATATATGTTTACAATGAAATACATATGCTGTGATAGGGGAAACTACTGCAAGTGTGGAAATGCAAAGTAGGGGCATTTAAAGTGTTTTTTAAGGCAGTTTTCATGCCATCTTTCATCATCTTGCTCAGTGCTACTTCACTTTAGCTTATTAAAATGCAGTTAATTGGAAGCTAAAGTTTTGCCCCTTAGACAGGTGATCTTGGTCAGCTCACTCTGTCCTAGTAAATAGTTTTCTACTGTGATTGTGCCTTGGGAATAGCAGTTATGGAATTGGTCCAGAATTGTTTTCATCTACAATTATTATGCAGGACTAACACTAGACAGGAATGAGCAAATTACTGGAGATGCATAAAACCTTAATTGTTTTTGTTTTAAAAATTGGTTGCTAAAGCCCTGGCTGGATATCTCAGAGCATCATCCCATTGTGCAAAGGCTGCAAGTTCGATCTCTGCTCAGGGCACATACAAGAATCAACCAATGAATACATAAATAAGTGAAACAATAAGTCAATGCTTCTCTCTCTCTGTCTTCCCTTTCCTCACACTCTCTAAAATCAATAAATTAAAAAATATATTGCCAAAATAACTTGACTGATTTGTTCTCAGTCAGTTTTACAATTGTTGCAGGCATGGTTGGTTGATGTGCACTATTGAGACTTAAAAAGAAAATGAAAACAAGACCAGCAGAGTTATATTTATAAGAAATTTGTTTCTGAAGTTACGTATTTAAGGATAAGGGGAACTGCTAAAGTCCTTGGTAATTTTACTGGTTTAAATGTACAAGAGTGGTTTTCTTTTCCTCGAGCAGATTTACTTCTCGCTGTTCTAGTAGACACGATACAGTGATGCTGAAACTTGCAGCTTGTTTTGTTAGGGTAAACATGGCCTCCACATGGTTTTTCTGTTTTGTTTTGATTTTTTGAATCCTTACCTGAGTACATGCTTATTGATTTTAAAGAGAGGAGAAGGAAAGGAGAGAGGGAGGGAGAGAAGCATCGACGTGAGAGAGAAACATTGATCGGTTGCCACTCGCATGTACCCAACTGGGACCAAACCCGCAACCCAGGCATGTGCCCTGACTGGGAATCGAACCCTCAACCCTTCGGTTTATGGGACAGCATTCCAGCCAACTGATCCATATCGACCATATCGACCAAGGCACATATAGTTTATTGTTTTTCTAAATTTGGTTTATTTCCAAAAATCTTATCAAGAAGCCCTCCACCTATCTGAGGGATATTTTCCACTGAACAAATATTTTACGCCTTTATATTTTTATGCTCAAAATTATTTTGAGATTTTGAAAAGAAAAAAATCTGTATTCTGATTTTAAAAATTCTGATCATATTTATGGGGAGAAATGTAGCTCTCATTTTAAAATTTTCTATTGGGAAAATGTCTTATAGAATTTTATTGTTTTTTATTATATTTTATTGTTCATATTATCGCAGTTGTCCCAACTTTCCCCCACTTTTCCCACCTGCATCCAGCCCCCCCCCCCACTCAGGCAGTCTCCACGCCTTTGTGTCCACTGGTCACACACACATGTTCTTTGGCTGATCCTTCCACCTCCTTTCATTCATCGCCTCCCTCCCCTCCTCTCCAATGGCTGTTATGTTTTTTAAGAGACATAGAAATCCTTATAAAGACATTTTTTATGTAATTACAATATAATAATAACATGTTTATTTAATAACTACTAAAATAAACTATAAACTTAGCTTTTGAAATTTCCTCATATTTATAAGACAAAATTATGAAATTAAGGGCTGATATTTGAGATAATTTGGATTTTGTCTATTTTTACAAGCATATTCTCAATGATTAATTTTTCAGTGGATGTAATCAGATTAAAAATTAATTTCATTCTTATCTCACAATTTTATCTTATAGTTGATCAGTATTTGAGCCCAGACTCGAAAAACAGTGCTTTGCTTACCTCTATTTCCCTGACTGAAATGACAGGAAGCACTCTGGAACAGAGCACTAAACATGTTTTGGCATCTTCCTGGATGTCTACCAATTCGTGATCGACCATTATCCTCACTCTTGAAGGGTACAACAGTATTGTTAACACAATGTTGATAGGATTTTTTTCTCTTTCTAAGATTCCATATTGCAGGAGTATTTTTAAGATACTGGATTGTCTTGTCTGAGCTACGTAAAGTAGAGGTGTGATGCCACTGAGTGGGCTGGGGCAGTACACTGGGGTGAAAGTCCTGTGAATCAAACAAACAAAATCTCACTGAACATACAATTAGGAAGTGTGGTAAACACTTCATCTTAACAGTAATGGGAAAATAATAGTACTACCTTATGTATTAAATGTCTTAACTTTTAATGTGACTTTACATATGATGTCTTAGTTTTCTGCTCTATGAATCTAGACCAAACTAAAGGTTAAAAAAATAAGAAAACTTCTACTAGACATTTAACCCCCTTTACACTTGTAAGAACAAACCAAAAAAGATTTTCAATGTGTACAAAGTTTTAGCAACAGCAATTCTGTTTCTCATTTGAAGAATCCATTGTGATTAGAACAAGTATTAGAATACTGATGTAGCTCTGGAAGCTCTAAAATGGAAAAGAGAAAAAGGCTCTTTTTATTGTACTTTATTAATGGAACAAAATTATGTGACCATTTTGATGTCTTTTTGTTTTTATTGTTCTTGATTATGTCAGAGCTGAGCTTGAATTGTATTTGAATGTTGAGCCAAAGTAATGTGCAACTACTTTAATTCTGTTTTTTCGCTTTTATAAAATTAGAATTGGTAGTTGCAGGTTTAAGAAATGTAAACGCGAAGGAGCTCCTACCCTTTGCAACAGCATGGATGCAACTGGAAAGCATTATGTGAAGCAAAATAAGCCAGACAGTGAATAATAAATACCATATGATTTCACCTTTAACAGGAACCTAAACAACAAAACAAAGAAACAAGCAAAATATAGTCAAAGACACTGAAATAGAGGACAGGCTGACAGTGACCAGAGGAGAGAGAAGAGGGAATTTCAGGGGGAAAGGGGGAGGGTTTACAGGAACAAAGTTAAAAGACACATGGATAAAAGCTAGGGGGAGGGTGGTAATAGGAGGGAAGTTGGGAGGGGTGGGTGGGTGGGCTTGATTGGGAGTAAAGGGGAGAAAACTGTACTTGAACAATCATTAAAATAAAATTGGAAAAAAAAAGAAATTGATTTTATTGGAAAAAAAAAGAAATGTAAATGCCATATCAGGTCCCACAAGGGCAAAATTTTATTTTCTTTCCTCAGAAAAGTTTTGAAAGCCCTCTGAGATCTTGTTTTTCATGCAGTTTTATGTGATCACTAGACTTGAAAATTTCTCTTCCCTATGACAGAAATGAAAATTTTATTTTTTCTAAATTTATATAGTCCTTGCAATTGTTTCATTTAAGAATATTTATGTTTGTTGTTGATTTGGTCCTTATATGTAGATAGGACATACCACAGAGGCTTTTAAATTATCAAGCCTTAGTTTGGCCAAGTAAACATTGGCATATAAACTATAAATTCTGGTTTGGGGTAACTGTGCAAAGCAAAGGAAGCCTTCTTCAAAAAGAGGAATTTTAAGATTGCATATACTTACTTAGATGGGAGGCAACATGGTATAATGCCATAAACAATGGAGATTTCAGGGTTCTAGGTTCTAGGTTTTGGTTCTAGCTAGTATGCTGGGTAAGTCAGTCTCTTTGAGTGTCAGTTTGCTTATGCATTAATGTGTTCATTTATTTAATACTTGCTTGTCCAGAGCATACCAAGTAATAGATGTGCAGAGACAAAAGATACAGTCCTTGATATCAAGATGCTTATTACAGTATAGTAAGGGAAATAGACAAGTAATTTAATAAATACAATGCAAAGTTATAATTGTTGCAGTAGACGAATGGTTGGGAGCTCTAGAAGAGCTAAGGAAGGGCACTTATTCTACTGGAATAGTCATTGCTCTAGGTTATCCTGGAGCTAAGACTTGAAGGATTAGTAATTATTTGCCAATAAAAATATTGGAAATACTGTTTCATTTACAAACAGAAAGCAACATTGGAGGGTTGTTATGCCTGAACTAGCTATATAAAATTAATATTTTGTATTAGATAGGTTTTTTCATTGGTGTGTATTTGAGAGTCCTAGAAACCTCCTCTGGGTGATTCCTTAGACCAACTACTTTATCTCCAAAAACTTCAATGAGCCTTATATGACAATATTTCGTGATTTAAGCAAAATAATAAGGTGGCATGGTGCATATCAGCATTTTGGAAATTGAGAAGTGGGTTTTTGCCATAACTCTGTCCATGGTACTATCTATATTCTTCTTAGTTCTGTATATAAGTGTATGCACTATCCCCAGAATCATCTCCAGAGCAATATTGTACTGGACATCTCAGCTTTGCCACAAGTCCTTCCAACACACATCCGAAGTTGAACTCCTAAACTACTTCTCCTTTGGCATTCCTATCCTGCTTATTATTATCCACTTTTCCCAAAACACCACTGCATTCAACTCTTTCACGTTTCTTTGATTTGTACATGTTATTTTCCTCTCTTTTCAATTATGTCTTGCTCATTGTTAAAGACCCTGCCTAATAAACTCTTTTGTGAAGTCTTCTTTGATTACCTGACCTTCTCTTATTCCTCATGGCACTTTGTGCATACTTCCATTAAACCCTTATTATTTTGGGCAACATCTCTAATCTTTTATTTCACACCTTCAAAAATAAATGCGTGAACAAGATGAACTATAAAATTTAAGTTCCACAAGGCAATAATTTTTGTCTGTTTTAGTCCACTGTTACATTCTTAAACGCCTAGAACAATGCCATAGTAGACTCTTAAATTAAAATTGTTAACTGATTTTTTTCGCTGTTATCCTGAATATGTATATTTCTTAAATCTATTCTGTAGCTTTTAGGTCTAACAAAGTTTTTGTTAAATGAGATCATTTAAATTTTTCAAAAGCAATCTAGTTTATTCACCTTGCTAACTCTAAGAATTTGTTTGATTTAAGAGTCTTGTAAGTATGGAAATTCAGGGAACTTAGGTAACAAAAAATAGCACAAGTAGCCCTAGTTAAGATTTAGAGATACTAGTTGATGTTAAGATACTAAGACTGCCATTACCATTTAGAGGCTATTTTGGACCAAAAATGTTGCAGACATAACTAAAACTCAAATAGGTTTAAAATGTAATTTAAAAGTCTAATCTGTACCCAAATGACATATGATTAATCCTCATGTTTAAAGAGCATGCTACTGTAAACCAAAATTTGCTTAATCTGTACTGACAGTTAATTATAATAGTACTTATATGGATGGAGCGAGGCAAGCAAAGCAGGAATCAGTTTTTAAATGTGAGGTTAATGAACTGAGCCCTCTGTATCTGAAAACCTGTCACACGCACTTATGAAATGAGGCATAATATTTCCATATAGACATGCAGGGAATGATTTAGTTTTAAAGCTTTAATAATTATTTCTATTTTTTTTTACTATTTCTCCTTTGGTTTTAAGATGCTAAATTCAATAGCTGTTGCTTCCATAATTTTATCTTTGCTGTTTAACACAGTTGACTTTCTTCAAATCATGTTTTCTCTTGACTCAGTGGGACCATTTTCTCCAAATTGAGCATCTACCTCTTTGACTTTTCTCAACCCTCTTTCACTGGTTTCTTCTGATACCCTCAGTATCTAAGTAGACGTGGCCTTTTGACTCATTTTCATTTGACTAATTGTTCTCAGGCAATTTCATTTATGACTATAACTTCAACTACTGTCTACTAACTTATTCAACAAATATTTATCGAATGCATATGTATGTCAGCACTATTTTGGGTGTTTGGGATACCTGACTGAACAAAACAAAATGCCTTCTTTCTTGATTATGTTGTAGTGAGGGGTAACAGACAATACCCAGTGAACATAGGAAACAAGCAAATTTTGTACTATGATAGAATGTTTGATAAGTGCTGTGGAAAAAGAAAAAGTAGAGCAGTGTAAGAAATATGGAAGTGCAGAGGGTGTAATGAGGGCATTTTCCAGCTTTATTTTATTTTAATTTATTTTATTTTTTTAATCCTCATTTGAGGATATATAGAGAGGGAGAGAGGCTGACAAAGACAGAGAAACATCAATGTGAGAGAGAAACTTCAGTCAGTTGTTTCCCATATGTGCCCAGACTGGGGATGGAACCTGCAAACTTAGGAATATGTCCTGAGCAGGGATTGAACCTGCAGCCTTTTAGTGTATGAGATGACCCTTCAACCAACTGAACCACTTTGTCAGTATGGCATTTGCCAATTTTAAATAGGATGAAAATAGGAGAAGGCATAACTGAAAGGTGACGTTAGATAAAGAAGAAGGAGCTGAAGTGAGCCATTTGGATATTTAAGGACCCTAAGGCAGGAGAGTGTACCATTACAGGTGAAAGAAGAGTAAGGGAGCCAGTATGGCTGAAAGAATGAATAGGGTAGGGATAGTAGGAAAGAAAGACAGAGATCATAGGATGCCACATCAGATAGAGCCTTGTAGATCACTGTAAGGATTTCATCTTGTACTCTAAATGGAATGGAGGAGCCATTGGGGATTTTGAATAGAAAAGCAACAGCAAGATCTTACATATGTTGAGAATTTGTTATGAGATAGAAGGAGATACAGGGTAATAACAATAGAGGTGATCATATTCTGTATATTGTTTGAAGGTAGAACCAATAGATTCCCTGACAGATAAGATGTAGAATGTAAGAGAAAGAGAGACAGCAAGGATGACACCATATCTAACCACCTATTGTACATCTCTACCTGGATATCCATTATGCAATGCAAACTCGTATGTCTAAAAATAACTCTGTAGATCTATGTAATAATCTTGATAGGTTTGTTACATGATCCTTGTGGTAGGCTGGATAATGCCCTCTCAATATGACAAAAGGAATTTTGCAGATGCAGTTAAGATTAACATGTTGAGGTGAGATATTATCCAGATGGGTGAAATGAAATCACAAGTGTCCTTATAAGAAGTGTCAGGAAATGACGGAAGCATAGCCAGTGAAAATGTGGCTACAGTGGTGGCTTTGAAGATGGAAAAAGAGGCCATGAACCAAGGAATGCAGGCAGCCTCTAGAAGCTGATGAAAGCAAGGAGACATTCTGCCCTAGAGCTTCCAGAAGGAACCAGTCTTGCTGACCCCTTGATTTTAGCTCTATAGCCTCATTTTGGACTTGCTTTAAGCCACTGAGTTTGTGGCAATTTGTTACAGTAGCAAAAGGAAACTAATACAACCATAAGCCAGCCTCCATATTTAGAAATCTGAAGATTGACTCTTCTCTCTCTTTGATTTTCCACTCATTGTATCTTGTTACTTATATGTAATAATATCTCTTCCCTGTAGCTGTTGTTTTAGTTTAAGTCCTCATGATAATTGACCTGGACAGTTATGATAGCAACGAGTGGCTAGAGGTTTGAGGGTTTGGAATAGGGGAATGGTACAGTGGAATTAGTTCTGCCCTTCAGACTATTTTATTTTTTTTTCTGGTTAAAGCACTTTATTGATTACAATATCAATTCACAGCCAACATTATTTCACAGAGATACTACTGTACAAGTAAGTGAATGAACCACTGTGCAAGGAAGATCCAAGAATACTGTTAAATCGTGGGACAAATCCATCTTGTGTTTGGTTTAAAGTCTAGTACATTAACCTTTCCTATAATCATACTACTGATGTTTTAAATATACATATAATTTAAGTTGGAACACTGTGCCTGCTATAAAAACACAGTTTCAAACTACTCCTCTAACTACTCCCTCCTTTTCAATCAGAGTACTTTCTCCAGTCCTCCGTATATAGAAATTCTGGAGCTGTCATTGTACTTGGAGTGTTTGAGCAGTCTGCTAATTGATTTCTCCACTCTTGCCCTAGCCTCCCCTTCCACAACCCATTTTTCAAGTGGGAGGTGATAAATGTTTTCATACTACAAGTCTGACCTTCACTGGTTGGGCATCACCCATGGTATAAATTTTAAATTCCTTAATATGGCCTACAGAGTCCTTTAGGGTTTTACTTCTAGGCTTGCCATCTCACTCTAGCAATGCTAAATTGCTATAGTCACTGAATATAACATGTTTGTGTTTCCTTTGGCTTTAGTTATCTTTCTGTCTGCCTAAATTACATTTCTTCAAGAAAAAGGCAATGGAAACTCCCTTTTGTCTTTGAAAAATCAATTTAAGACATTACCTTTTCTAGAGAGCCTTCTCAGATACCTGCTCCTCCCCATAATGTTAACAATGTCCTCTGTCCTACCTGTACTTGTTTCTGTTTTGGTACTTGCAGTGTGATTATAACTTTTTATGGCTCCCTTACTAGTCTAAACACTCTCCAAAATGAGAAAAATACAGGGTCTGGCACAAATAACACCCCTTTTTCATTATAAAATCTTTTATTACAAAATCACAAGCATGTAATTCTGTAACATAACAATATCACACTCAAGCACGCCACGTGACATTTTAAGTGAACTGTTCAAATTAAAACTATAAATTATCACACCCATATCATTACCCTAGCAACCACACTCAAACAGGCATTACGTCTGCCCTGTATTTCTACTTCAGTTTTTATTTCCAATAGATAACACAGTGCCTGGCACTTGAAAAATGTTTAATATAAATGATTATTGTTATTTTAACTGAATGAGATCAATTTTTTTTAACCACTAAATGTCTGTCATACAGTATTACTTAAATCCTATTTTTTTTTTTAAATCTCATCTGAGGACATGTTTAATTGCTTTTAGAGAAAGAGTAAGGGAGATAGAGAAGCGTCAGTGTGAGAGAGAAACATTGACTGGTTGCCCCTCGTGAGTGGGGAGGCAACCTGCAGCCTCAGTACATGCGCTGACAGGGAATCAAACCAGCAACCTTTCATTTACTGGATGATGCTCCAACCAGCTGAGCTGCACCAGTCAGGGCCATTTAGATCTTTATTGCAGGTTTGTTGTAAAAATGAACAAACTTATGTTCTATCCCCTCCTTAATTCTATCTCTCCTCCAGGGACCTATCATACACTTCATTGTTAAAATAGGGAAATGATCAAACTGAGTTATATACAAGGGCAGGTAACCAAAGAATAATGCTGCTATAGAAATAAAAAATAACAGATCAAAAGAAACTTAAGGTATTCATTATGAGGACATAATAGCTGTGTTTAAATAGTTTAAACAAATATCTGAGAGGTTTTTATGGTGGAGGGAGATTAAGTAGATGGTTCTCTATAGCTCTGGGGTCAGAATTAGAGAAATGGAGACAGAATCAGTACACGTTGAGGAAGAAGAATGTAATAAAACTGCAGAAAAATTCACTTTTTCATTCAACACAATCTTGAGTGAGCACTTGCTATGCATCCACACAGTTCTGGGCACTGAGGATTCAATGTTGAAGAAGTCGAGGCTCTTCCTCTCGTGGGGCTTACTTTTGGTAAGAGTAGACAGTGAACAAACAAATCAATGAAAAAAGAAAGAACAGCAGCAAATAGAGTGATCAGTGTCAAGATTTCAAATAGAGTGCTATAATGACTGAGTGACTAGATGGTGTGACCAGGGAAGGCCTCTTTGAGGTGACATTTATACTACAATCGGCTGGTGGGAAAACCTGAGTGAGTTAATTTTTTCAGGCAGAGAGAAGGTCTTCAGGCAGGTATTAACCTGATATTCAAGAAACAGAAAGAAGTACTTATTGGAATAGAGTGTTCAAGGGAGGAAGTGACATGGGTTTGAATTTGTGAGAAATAGGGGCCAGATCAGGTAGGACTTTTAAAAATGGGTATTGAATTTGAATTTTATCCCATTTGTAGACAGAAAACTTTAGAGGACTTTAAGTGTGAATGATATTACGTATTTTACATTTTTATAAGGCCACTGAGGTTTCTGAGTCAAGAGTAAATCATAGAGGTTGAGAGGGAAGAGTGGAAGCTGGAAGACTTTTATAGGAGTCTGTTGCAGTTGCCCAGGCAAGCTGTTTGTTTTTGTGAAGTCGGAGGTTCATTGTGGAGGTGTCAAGCAGACAGCCTAATAAAGGAGGAGTCTGGAGCTCACAGTCAAAAGGTAAAGATTTGGGAGTCTTTGGCATATGCCTATTTACAGTCATGGGACTGAGTAAAACCCCTGGTGAAAAGATTATAGCTGGGAAAGAGAAGGGTCTTTGCACAAAGGAATGGTTTGTCCCAGGAGACAATAAACTCACTACCACTAGAGTTGTTCAAGCAGAACGCAGACAAACAGCAACCATGGATGCTTTACAAGGAGTTCTTGCCCGAGGGGTTTGCTAACAAATTCTTAGGCTCCATTCTGATCTAAAATTCTGTGATTCTGAAAGGCCCTAACAATGTTTTGGTGTGTAGAATTGACCTGCAGTTGTGGGTGCATCTCAGTTAAAGGTTGTTAATTTTAAAACTGCCACTTAAGACAGTTGTTAATGGTACTTTGTTATATCCCACTGCATGTTTTTCATCCTCTCAGTTTTCCCCTCTTACCCTCTTATTTAATTTTTTAAAACCTTTCTTCCTCTGTTTTACTCCATTTTCCTTTTTCATGAGTCAGCCAGGGATGCACATAGACATTACTTAGCTCAGCTAGTGACATACTGTATTAGAAGCTGCTGACCTCTGCTGTAGATACAAATATAGTGGTCCTTAAAACAACCAAACAGTGCTATTTTAGGGTTTTACTTATTGATATATATACACAGCTCTCAGTTCCTGTACTTGGTTGATCACTAAGGAAAGCAACCCTGTTCTCCAATACCACCGTGATGCACAATCAAGAAAACAGCTCAACTTCAGGCAGAATCTAAATTGGTTTAGTCTTTAACTTATCTGCATTGTTTTTCATTGTATACATGTTTCTATTACCGTGCATCTTACAGTGCATCATACATAGGAAGGTGATAAATATTTCTGAATGAATGAACAAATGCACATCTAATCAAACCAATACCTAAAACTAAAGAGTCAATTGAGGCTAGTACAAACTAAGTAGTGTTAGACTCTATGCTATGGACTCTACAAAGAGGTCACATTGGAGATTTATTTTTACAAGATCCTTAGTGGTATTGCCTAGATTGCCTAGGCATGTCCAGACTAGATTGTCTAGACTGACATGTCCAGACTATGTGAAAGTTTGGTTCTATAAGAGACTGAAGCAAATATTTGACTTTCACTGTGCTCAATTTCTGGGGAATTTGGGGTCAAATTTATCAATGTTTAACATACAAATAGGAAATAAGTGTGTTTAATAAATATTATTACGTGAATTTGTGTGTATATTCTGAATTATTCTTTGAAAGTCAATTTATTTTAAATATGCAATTTATATACATACAATAGTTACACATTCTCAGTATGCTCAAAAAGAAGAGATCACAGTATTACACAAAACAATGAAGTTATCTAACGTTGCATTATCTTGAGCATTGACATGCCAGTGTTACAGAGCAGAACAACTAGTAATTCACTGGTACATAATAATGCACATATAGGTAAAAATTTATTAAACTAAACAGGAAGGGATGACGGGGTGAACACATGAATATTCAAGTCAGTATTTCTTATCCATATATAGCCACTATGCATATTCATTTTAGAAACAGTAGCAGTAGTATAATCACCTAAATAAAATCTCTTTCCTTACATGGTGAAAGCATACAAGACCATTACCTCCATATCAGTGCCAGGTTACAGCTTCTATCTTGAACATAGTCTTTTGTCTTCTTGAGAAGCAATTCCACAAAGTCAGGATTACCTTTTCTGGCAAAAACCCAGTACAGAATTGTATTCACACATATTTCAGTAAATTCAAGATTAAAATTTAGTTCAAAACGGTATCCTGATTTTTCCACAAATGCAATATAATCTGTGAGCAGTATGTCAAACCCATCTAAGTCGACATACCTCAGGATTTTTGCCAGTGTTCTGTAAATTCGAGGTTCGTAACAGTGATATCCCCATTGACCCAAAAACTGCAAGGATGGTCTTTTAACAATTTTGTCAACAAGATTGCAGAATATATTGCTTCTTGGACAAGAAGTCTTACGACATATTTTAGAAGATTTACTCATAGCTACTTAAGGCGATGATCTACAAATAAATTCATAGGAAGTCATATTGTAACCCTTCAGTTACATATTTTGATAATGTGGTGGGCTTCACTCTGCAAACAGGAAGTGGCCTTTAAACTGTGGCCAGAAATATATCATACGAGCTATTACCATAGAGTACTGGATGACATCACAATAGATGGAGATCTGTCATCAGCATAGGTCAGTAATTTGGAATAATATATGTAACTGATGACATTTGAGAGAGATGCTGTGCAGAAATGGCATGTGTGAGAGCTAAGATACAGTAGTCTTAATTTTCGAAGAACTCAGCTCAAGAGAGTATGCGTGCTTATCAAGTGCTATAAGTACAGTCTATACATTAGACAAAATAATATTAAGTCAGATTGATTATTTTTTATGCTGTCACGTAAGTAAAGAGCTTATAGCTAGAATGTGAAAGTTCAATACTACTGTTCTCATGTTCTGCATGAGAACTGCATGTTCTCACTGAATACTCATTGAATATTTTCCCTATTTTATAGTTGAAGAAACTATTTTATAGTTAAAGTAACCTGCTAATAGGCACTATACTAATTCTTAGAAAAGATGTTATACAGTATGAAACAAAATATGAAACAAAATTTATAAACTTTATTTTCAAATTTTATGTTTGATAGAGATTACTTCTCTATAAATTAAGCAGAATATATACAATTTGGCCACTAAAGGAGCTTCAAGTTTTATGTGGTATCCTTGCTGGGAAAAGTAAAGGGGAAATATGTTGCAGTTTTATCCTTATTTAGTAGTTTATGCTTCAGCCATTTTTATGTCAAATTTAACACTTGGGTGTATTTATGAGCAAGTTTAAAGGTACTTAATTTTTTTTCCTTTTGCAATTTTTCTTTAAATCACATAAATAATGTCTCTTTAGTATAAGGAAGTTATTACTTTGGGTTTACTATAATATGCTTCCACTAATAATGCACTTAATTCCCTAAACTGTAAGCTGTCTTTTCCCAGCATAGCATGAAAACAAAATACTGTCATCTTTCTGAAAACCTAGAGTTTTGTTTTCCTATACTTTCTCTTTTTATTTTCTCTACCTTAAAAAAAATATTTTAAGTTGAACCATTTTTATTGATTTCTTAATAATACTGTACATGAAAGCTGTAATATTTGAAACATTATAAAGCCAGTGAAAAGTCCCTCCCTGAGATAATTGTGTCAGCAGTTTTATGTATAGCCTTTCAAATATTTTTATTCTTATATGGAAATAGATATATTATTATTTATTTTGTTCTTTTTTCCTACAAAAGGGATAATATTACACATAACTGTTTCTATGAGCTGCTTTTTACTTACATAATAATATCTCATAGGTTCATTTGTATGTTCATATATATAATAAGAAATTCTTACATACCACTTACTACTACATACCAGGTACTGTTTTAGTACTTTATGTAACTCCTTTGATCTTTTTTCTTTTACAACAACTCCACTTCACAGATAAGGAAGCAAATGATCTGACCTGTGAGTGGTAAAGCTGGGATTTGAATCGGACTGGCTGATGCCAGAAGCTTCACCTGTAGTCTCTCTGCTTCTCTAAAAAGAGAAAGCTGCCTTGCCATTGTTATGACTAGCTTATGAATAGAGATCATGAAACAGGAGCTCTGCAATTAATCCTGCTTTTGGAAAGAAGTATTATTATTAAAGTAATAACAATGTATAAAATTTCAGTGAAGTTTTTCTGTATAATTTATGATTTGAATGTCAGTGAGTGTGCATATTTTTCTATTCAGAAAAAACAATCAAGTCATTTCCATTTTGAATATAATAACCAGAACATATTAAGTCAAAATTGGTGCTGCTTTATTTAGTTTAAAAAAATTACAGTTACTAATGGTAAACAGCAAAGACGTATTCAGTAGACAATGTACTGATTGATAATGACAGTCAACGTACATTGAGTTCTTACATACTCATGGTACTATGTGTGTCTCATATGCATTTTCTCATTTAATCCTCATAATTCTCTCCTGTTACCTCCAGTTTATAGTTGAGGAACCTGAGATTTAGATTAGTGAAGACACTTGCCAGAGATCATACATCTAGTGAGTAGCAGAGGTCTGGACTGAGACTGAGCCCGCAGTCCTTTGTCTCTGAGTGCAGCTGCCTTCTGGCTTCGTGTGCAGTAACACCTGCTCCAGACGGTCGCTTATCCATCTTATGTTCGTGGAAGGCCCTTAGGAAAATCACGAGAAGTCTAATGACACTGAAAATGTGTTTACCAGCTTTAATAAATGTCCTGATTTAAAGAAAGATGATCCATACATTATATACAAGTAATTGAAAAATTGTGACTTTGCCTAAATATCTTACTATGTTTTTCAGTGCTTAAGACTGAATAACCTAAGCATGGATTGCAGCATGTTGACCTCTATGAGCTGTGAGTAAGCCAAAAGTGTAAAATGCGGTCTGGAATTCCTACTCAATTTTTTAGGTCAGGGTATTTCAGGCCTAGGTGTTACCTGGAAAGCTTACACTTGAAACCTTATTAGTCATTAATCCTTTAAGTAAATTCATTTTTTATTAGATTCCTAAGCCTATAATATGCCTGGGCTCAGCACAGTTACATACTGTTAAGGAGGAACCATATCAGGAAAATCCTGGAGCAATGCTTAAGGGTCCAGAAAGTACAAAGGATGTAGCCCAATTGTACAGGACAACTCTGACTAAGGGGAGCTGCGTGGACAAACTCGGCCTGCTAAGTAGTTTCACCGGCGCTGAGCTCCGTGTGTAAGTCACAGACGAGGGATATGTTCGTACAACCTCAGCAAACTGCAAATCAAATGTCAGGAGATAAGAATGGTCTTTTGATGGGTTCAGTAGTACAATTTCTACACAATTATATAAAATCATTGTTTGTAAAAGTTTTATCTGTTCTATAAAGTTTATAGTAGCTCTTTGCCAGGCTTTACTATTCTCAATACCATTCATCTCTAATATTGATTTACATATTTAAAAGTCCAAAGTTAGAATTGAGAGAAGAGGGAATTCCTGACTTTTAAGTATGGGTAGGGATAGTGTGCATTTCTAAAGGTACAGTGGAAAATACATGTACATATTATATGATGCCCTAAATGTGTATTTAATATAGTTTTGTGTCAGCTTTAAAGGGAACCTTAAAATATATGGCAACCTGAATTTTTACCCTTCTATTTATGAATTGAGGCAACCATCCAGGAACACTTTGAGTCATAATCCTGGCTCCCTCAGACCTTTGGCCTGCACAGCACTATGGTTGTCAGACTTGTTTCTACCTCATGGCAGCCACTCAAATTTTTAACTCAGTTGTTAAGCATGAATTTTAACTCAAATTTTTGAGCTAGGCTATTTTAAGCCATAGATCCTGTGCTACCTTGTACGTGAATTGTCCGTGCGACTGTGTTACTGCTCTGGCTTGTCAGCTGTGGCTAGGGAAGACAGTACCACACAATAGGTAGGACAGTCATGTGTCACAGACAGCAATACATTCTGGAAAGTGGATCATGAGGTGACTCATTGCTCGAACATCACAGTGTGCACTTACGCAAACCTAGATGGTGTAGCCTATTGCTCCTAGACTGCAAACCTGAACAGCATGTTACTGTACTGAGTACTGTAGGTAATTGTAGATTGATGATAAATATTTGTGTATTTAAACGTAGAAAACGTTCAGTGAAAGCGTGACATAAAAGATTAAAAAGTGGTACACCTGTACAGGACACTTAGCATGTGTGCAGCTTCCAGGACTGGCAGTGGCTCTGGGTGAGTTTTGGAGTGAGTGCGGAGTCAGTGTGAAGACCAAGGACTTCACTGTGCACTACGGTAGACTCTCTAAACATTGTACTCTTTGGCTACACTAAGTTTTTAAGAAGATTATTCTTTCTTTAATAATAAATTAACCTGAACTTACTGTAGCTTTACTTTGTAAACTTAAAACATGAACACACTGTACGGCTGTACAAAAATATTTTTCTTCATATCCTTATTCTATAAGCTTTATTCCTACTCTTTAAATTAAATTTTCTTAACCTTTTAAATGTTTTTGTCAAAAACTGAGACACAAACACATACATCAGCCTAAGCTGACACAGGATCAGGATCATCAGTGTCACAGTCTTCCACCTCCACGTGTTGTTCCACTGGAAGGGCTTCAGGGACAAAAGAACACATGGAGCTGCCATCTCCTATGGTAACAATGCCTTTTTCTAAAACACCTCCTGCAGGACCAGCCTAAGGCACTTCTTTAGGAGGTGTCACTTTTTTCAGACATGTTTTTACAGTGGTTTGCTTGATTTATTTCTATTTTTCATCATAAATTTCCTTGTGAGCAGATAAGGCACCATGAACATTCCTCTCTATCGATGAAAACCTTTTGGCATTGGGGTCTCTGTTTTTAACATTTTCAGGAGCTTGTTAAAATGGTCTGCAAAAGCTGCTAAACCCTTCACTGCTGAATTTTCTTGGGGGTTCTTCTCCTCCTACAGTTTTCTTTTTTCTTGTCTCTTTTTCAGCTATGCATTTCTGTTCCAGTTCCAACAATGCCTCGTTAGTATTTTCTCAGGAACCACCTCTAAGAGCTCCTCCGTGTTTTCTGTATCCACTCCCAGGTTCAAGTGTTTGTTCTCTCAACCGGGGTCTTGTCAATTTCGCAGCCTCTGCACTACCATGTGGGACAACTGTGACATCACTAGGCGAGTTTTTCAACTCCATTTCTTTATGGAGCCACTGTTGTATATGTTGTCTGCCATGGATCAAAACATCATTTGTGCAGTGCATGACTGTATTACAATTAAAAATTAAAATAAACACACAGATGATTTATATTAAGCATATTAGAAATATGATTACCTATTGAAGAATAATATGTACATATATGAAAATTTTAGCTCTTTAAAAGCCAAGGCCAATACCTAATCCTTCTAATTTATACTAAAATAATTTATTTCCATGCTTTATTCTTTTCTATTTTTATGCCAGTACTATACTGCTTTGATTACTATAGTTTGTAGTATAGTTTGAAGTCAAGGAGATGATACCACCAGATTTATTCTTCTTAAGATTACTTTGGCTATCCCAAATTTTAGGATGGTTTGTTCTATCCTGTGAAAAATGACATTGGAATTTTGATAGGGATTATATTTAATCTGTAGATTGGGATACTATGGACATTTTAACAATACTAAATTTTCCAGTTTATGAGCACAGGTGACTTTACCATTATTTGTGTCTTCTACTATAATTTATTTGTTCATCTACTGATGGTCAAGAGATTATTTCTACCTCTCAGATATTGTAAATAATGCAACAATCAACATAGGATTGTAAGTATCTCTTCAAAATTCTGTTTTAAATTCTTTTGGATAAATACCCAGACATGGGGTTGCTAGATCACATGATAGTTCTATTTTTAATTTCTTGTGTCAGCTTTTTTTTAAAGGATTTTATTTTCAGAGAGAGGAGGAGGGAGAGAGAAAGAGAGGGGCAGAAGCATCGATGTGTGAGGGAAACAATGATCAGTTGCCTCTCACATGCCCCATAATGGGGACCTGGCATGTGTCCTGAATGGGAATAGAACCCAGGACCTTTCAGTCCACAGGCTGGTGCTCAGTCCACTCAGCCACCCCAGTCAGGGCTTGAGGAACCTTAGTACTGGTTTCCATAATGGTTGCACCATTTTACATTCCCAACATCTCACAAGAGCTCCAACAATGGCCATTCTAACAGGCGTGATAGTATCTTATTGTGTTTTTTCTTGCATTTTTCTGATAATTAGTAAAATTGAACATCTTTTCATATACCTGTTGGCCATGTGCATGCCTTCTCTAGAGAAATGTCTAAGACCTTTGCCCCATTTTAAAATCAGGTCTTTTTTTTTTGTAATTGTGTTGTAGGATTATTTTATATATTTTGAATATGAAGTTTTTATCAGGTATATAGTTTGCAAATATTTTCTTTATTCTGTATGGTGGCTGTTTACTTTTTCAATTGTTTCTTTTGCTGCACAGTTTTCAATTTCAATGTATTCCCACTTATGTATTTTTACTTTTGTTGCTTATGGTTTTTAATGTCAAATCTAAGAACTCAGCATCCAGACCAATGTTTTGAAGATTTTCAAGTCTGACATTTAAACCTTTGATCTATTTTGAGTTGATTTTTGTGTCTGGTGTAAGATAAGTGTCCAGTTTTTTTTTTCCATGTGGATATCCAGTTTTCTTAACACTGTTTATTGGAGAGACTGTGTTTTCCCTATTGTGTAGTTGTGGCATTCTTGTTGAGATCAGTGGACCATATATGCATGGATTTACCTCTTAGTTCTGTATTATTCCATTGGTCTATATGTCTGTCTTTATGCCAGTACGATACTGTTTTGATTACTGTAGTATTCTAATATATTTTGAAGTCAGTAAGTATAAGGCCTTCAGCTTTATTCTTATTCATTAAAAATTATTTGGATATTTGAGGTGTTGGTGATTCCGATGAATTTTAGGATTTTTTTCTATTTCTATAAAAAAATGGTATTAGTATTTTGATAGGGTTTACATGAATCTCTAGATTGCTTCTGTTAGTATGGAAATTTTAACAATATTAGGTTTTCTAGTCCATGAACACAGGATTTCTTATAATTTATTGAAATATATCACTTTAAATTTCAGCAGTGTTTTAAAGATTTCAATGTAGAAGTCTTTCACCTCCTTGGTTATGTGTATTTCTAAGTATTTTTTCTTTCTGATGCTATGTTAAATGGAATTTTCTAAATTTCCTTTTTTTGATGAATTATTGTTAATATGTGGAAACACAGTGGTTTTTTATATTTTGATTTTGTGTCTTGCAACTT
This sequence comes from Tonatia bakeri, assembly GCA_004024845.1. Lineage (NCBI taxonomy): Eukaryota > Metazoa > Chordata > Mammalia > Chiroptera > Phyllostomidae > Tonatia > Tonatia bakeri. Next base: position 81,034 of record PVIA01003082.1, read on the forward strand.
CACTGAATTTTAAAATTATTTCTAACTTTTTCTCCTGGAATGTTCAGGATTTTCTGCATATGAAATTATGTCATCTTCAAGCAGAAATAATTGCACCTCTTCTTTTCCAATTTTGATGCCTTTTATTACTTTTTTTCCCAACTTCTCTAGCCAGGAAGTACCACAGTACTATGTTGAGTAATAGTGGCAGAAGTAGGCAATCTCACCTTATTCCCAATCTTAGAGGAAAAAATTTCAGTTTTTTACTGTTGAGCATGATGTTGACTGTGTGCTTGTCACATGTGGCCTTTATTAACTTCAGATAATTTCTTTCCTAGTTTGTGTTATTTATCATGAGTGTGTTAAATTTTGCCAAATACTTCATCTTACACTATTGATAGGATCATGTGATTTTCTCCTTTGTTCTGTTAATGTGGTAAATAACATTAACTTATTTTTGTGTGTTGAGCCATTCTTGCATACCAGGATAAATCCCACTTGCTTATGGTGTACAATCCTTTCATTATGATGTCGGATCCAGTTTGCTCGTATTTGGTTGAGGTTTTTTGCATTTACATTTGCTTGCAGTTTTATTTTCTTGTCTGATTGGCTTTGTAATCAGGGTAATGCTGTCCTCGTAAGTGAAATTGGAAGTGTGCTCTCTGAGATAGACCAGACAGAAACCACTCCTTTGTCAGCTCCCTGTAAAGTCACAATACTGAACACATGCTTTAACTTTTCCCTCCTGTGGCAGAAGTGAGGCATTGGGAGTTTACTCTTGATAATGCTATATCAAGAAGAGGGGCTATAGAAGAGGGGTGCCGCGAGTTTTCCTCTTGGCTGATTTCATACTTGCTTGTGGTGCAGGGTTTTTTTAAGTTTTTCCAGATTTCCCGAAAAAGGAATTGGTGTGTGCATTATTAGCTCAGTGTCTCATTGCTGGAGGGAGAGTCTGGTGCTTCCTATTCCACCATTTTGCTGATGTAACACCCTACTTCTGTGTCTTCTATTAAGCATTTATCATAATACATCAGCATTTTTGAAAATTCAAACATAAAATTATTGGAATCCAGCACTTAAGCAATGGTTGAATGTGAGCTAATATTTAAAAGAGAAAAAAATATCTAAGGGACAAATTAATGATATATTTTTCTAGGTTTTCCTATCATTATTTTTACATGCTTAGATTATTAGGAACTAAAGTTTCTAGATCTTTTGTTAATCAACTGTCATGTGGTTCATATTGGTAATGGACACTAAATAGTATAATGACAATTTTTTATTGAGGTATACTTTATATGCCATTATATCAATATTTACTTTTTTAAAGTGTAATGGACAATGTTTTTGGCTGGAGTTTTATAAAAATCACCAAACTTCTTTTTTTTAATTTTATTTTAATCATTGTTCAAGTACAGTTTTCTCCCCTTTACTCCCAATCCAGCTCACCCACCCCTCCCTCCCAACTTCCCTCCCATTACCACCCTCCCCCTAGTTTTTATCCTTGTGTCTTTTAACGTTGTTCCTGTAAACCCTTCCCCTTTCCCCCTGAAATTCCCTCTTCTCTCTCCTCTGGTCACTGTCAGCCTGTCATCTATTACAGTGTCTTTGACTATATTTTGCTTGTTCCTTGTTTTGTTGTTTAGGTTCCTGTTAAAGGTGAGATCATATGGTATTTATCTTTCACTGCCTGGCTTATTTTGCTTAGCATAATGCTTTCCAGTTGCATCCATGATGTTGCAAAGGGGAGGAGCTCCTTCTTTCTTTCTGCGGCATAGAATTCCATTGTGTAAATGTACCATAGTTTTTTGATCCATTAATTTATTGATGGGCATCTAGGTTGCTTCCAGCACTTAGCTATTGTAAATTGTGCTGCTATGAACATTGGGATGCAAAGGTTCTTTTGGATTGGTGTTTTAGGATTCTTAGGATATAGTCCCAGCAGTGGAATTGCTGGGTCGAAAGGCAGATTCATTTTTAGTTTTCTGAGGAAGTTCCATACTGTTTTCCATAGTGGTTGTACCAGTCTGCAGTCCCACCAACAGTGCACTAGTGTCCCCTTTTCTCCACAACCTCTCCAACATTTGTTGTTTGTTGTTTTGCTTATGATGGCCATTCTGACTGGTGTAAAGTGGTACCTCATTGTGGTTTTAATCTGCATCTCTCTGATAGCTAGTGATATTGAACATTGTTTCATGTGAAAATCATCAAACTTTTTAAATAGATGTTTCTTCTATTATGCTATTTCCTTCCATCCCCTAAAAGGAGAGGGTATGATACTTATTAATAATTTAAGAAAGTATATCTGTCACAAGATCAGACACCAGTAAATTGAAGGAGGTATGGGGTTTAAATTTTCATTCTTTAATTCGTCATCATTTTCCTTTTCTTTTTAAGTCCACTATTATGCTTATATAGATATACAGTTAACCCTTGAACAATGTAAGGGTTAGGGAGTTGACATCCCCCACACCCACAATCGAAAATCCATGTGTAACTTTTGACTTTCCAAAGATTTAACTACTAGTAATCTACTGTTGACTAGAAACCTTACTAATAAGAAAAACAGTAGATAATAGTCAATTAACATATAGTTTATATGTTATATGTATTATATTCTGTATTCTTACAATAAAAAAAGCCAGAGAGAATAAAATATTAAGGAAAACATAAGGGAGAGAAAATACATTTACAATATTTATCCATAAAAATCCACATACAATGTCTGTCTGGAAAAAGTCCAGCCACTGTTAATATATTGAGAACTGTTTGTTCATGACATCAATGTAATCTGGCAGCCAAGGAGAGTGGACTGGAATGCACATGCGTGAACAGTGATGACTTCACTGTACTAGTCAGTGGGGGCGGTAGATGCCATTGGATGATCATGTGTACTGTGTGGCCGTGGCATTCAAAATGAGTGAGTGAGTAGAGCAGCAAATCTTCATCGGCTTTTGCATTAATCTTGAACATTTCTCTGTAGAATCTATTCAGATGATTCATAAGGCCGAAGTTATAGGCAACTGGTGATTGACAGTTTCATCACAACAGTGTGCCTGCTCATGCATCACATCTTGTGATGTGATTTTTGTACATAATGTTAAGACCAGTGGCTTACCACAGGCTGTGTTCTTACACTGCCTGGACAGAAAGAGGAGGCAGAGTAAAGTCACCCCATATACACCTCAGCCCAGGCTCTTTGCCTGGTCTGTATTGTGAATGGGGGGATATGGAGAAAAAAAAATAAGACCAGTGACAAGCAGCTGATTATTTGCTGTTCTCAGGTAGCTTTCATGATTAATTTCCAATTTGGGGAAGCATGCCAATCATGAAAAGAGTGGTAGTGGAGTGCCACTAAAAGGTTCTGCTTGTGCGGGCAGAGCTGATCTAATTCAGTCTTCAATAATTAGGGAGGCTGGGATTGTTTATCATGGAGGAAAACACAATTATCTTATACCTTGAGGCTATTTTACAGTATATAGTAATTGATATTGGTATATGTGAATATAATTATATTGCATAGGCTCTTTTGGCAAGTAGATATGTATGTAATTATTTTATACCTGTATAAATGTTGTTGAGTATAAAATTAGTTCCTATCAAAGTATAAAGGAAAGTCACCTGTAATTTACCACACAGAGATAAACATAAACATTTTTACATAATCAGATATATACCTTAAAATAATTGGTACTATACTATATGTATGTAGAATAAGTGCCTGACAGTAAATTTTTTTATTATAATGTAAGCACCTGACACTAAGGTTTCAATTACTGAGGTGAAGACATTCACCTCTAATAAACACAGTGTCACCTTATGACATGGTTACTAGCAAAACATCTAGAAGTTCCCCTTTTAGAAAGTTCTGGTTGACCTAGATAACTGACTAACTGAGTGACTCCGCTCTTTTCCCTTCTCACACCCTAATTCCTGCTCTTAAGTTTTAATTTCACTAATAAAGAGTAAACCCTCAAAACGCTAGGCATCCTACCCTCAACCCAATAAAGGCAGAACCCCAAGTCAAACAGCATTTTCTCCCTTTCTACCCACAACCTCATGCATATACCCTCCAACACCTGTGACTAGTAAACCTTTCTTTTTAGCATTCCCTGATGGTTGTTGCTGAAGTATGTCTTGTAATCATGGGAATTATGAGGGCCGCTCCAACCACACATTTGCTCTCATAGGGAGATGTTTACGGGGGCTCCCACAGGTCCAAGTGAGTGCCTCCAGGTATTCTTTGCCAATAGCATCACCATTGATAGACTGAAATCAACATGAAAACAATGTCGTTTTGCACACTATCTTTTTTTTAAGTGACGTTTCCCATTTATCTAGATGTTTTCCCCGCAGCTGATTTGTGACTGCTGTGTTGATTATTTTTATTGAGGATATAGAGTAATTTATTTAATGTATTCCCTATGGTATAACACTTAGGTGGCTTCCCACTGTTGACTACCACAAACAGTGTTGCAGCAAATGTACTTTTAGTTATCTATTTATGTTCTTCAATAGCGCGTCTTTAAGATCGATTCCTAGAAATAGAGACAATGTGCCAGAATAGGTATAATTTTACAGTTATCCCAGTGCTATTGTATGAATTTCCTATTGCTTCTGTATAAATTACCACAAACTTGGTATAAAACAACAAAAATGTATTATAGTTCTGGAGGTCCAAAGTCCTAAATTCAAGGTGTCAGCCAGGCTGCATTTCTATGGAGGTTTAGGGGAGAATCTGTTGCTTTGCCTATTCAGCTTCTAAGTCGCCTGCATTCTTTGATTTGTGGCCTCTTCCTCCATCTTCGAAGCCAGGAGTGTAGCATCTTCACATCTCTTTCTCTCTGACTTCTGCTTCCCCTGTCATTGTCTCCGTTTTCCCACTCTGACTTTTTGCCTTGTGAGGATCCTTGTGACTATACTGAGACCACGTGGATAACCCAGGATAATGACCCCATCTCAAGATGCTTAATTTAATCACACCTGCAAAGTCCTTTTTGACGTGTAATGTAACGTATTCACAGGTTCTGGGGATTAAGACATAAATACTTTAATGAGGGCCATTATTCTGTCTACCACAGTCTTCAAAAAGTTTACCAAAGACTATTCCTAACAGTGTATGAAGATTCCTGTCACACTCAAATCAAAATGATTCTGGCATTGAGAAAACTAAGGTTTAGCAATTAAATATTTCCCTTGAAATTTCTTTTTTTTACATTAATTTGAGACATGATAAGACATTTTTCATATGCTTATTGACAATTTGAATGTATTGTTTTGTGAATTGTTTATTCATACCATTTTTTTTTGTTGGGGTATTTAAACATTTTTTCCATTCATTTGTAAAAATGTTCATTTTTGTTATTTATGTGAAATTTTATTCAAGTTTCTTTAATTTTAAAAAATCTTTTGAGATATTTAAAGTTGTTTAAATGTTCTGAAGTTTAATCTGTCAGTGTTCTATCTAGCATTTATTTTTTTAAATTTAGAGTTATTCCTACATCTCTCAAAATGATGACTATTAATCTGCATTGCTTACTAGATTTGCTATGTTTTTATTTCACGTATTTAGTTCTTTTCAGTGCTGTTGAAATAAATCTTTGGTTTTCCATGATCTAAGGATCTGACTTTATATCCAACAAATTAAACTTCATCATCTCTTTATCACTAAGTTACTAACTTTATCACATACCATATATATGGATCTCATGACTGAAAGTTTCTGAACTTCCTATTTTGGTAGATTTATCTATTTGTGTCTTTTAAAAATATTTTATTTATTTTTAGAGAGAGGGGAAGGGAGAGAAAAAGAGAAGGAAAGAAACATCATTGTGTGGTTGGGGGTCCCCAGTCAGGGCCCCCCTACTGGGGGAGCCTCTTATGTGCCCCCTACTGGGGACCTGGCCCACAACCCAGGCATGTGTTCTGACTGAAAATTGAACCAGCATCCTTTTGGTTCACAGGCCGGTGATCAATCCACTGAGCCATACCAGCCAGTGGCTAAATTTTAGTTTCTTTTATAGAAAAAGAAATGTTATGTACATTAACCATTTTCCCTATGTTAAGTAACATTAAAATTAATTTCCTTTTTCTACTATAGATGAAAAGGAATAACTTTAGTGACTTTATTATAATTTGCTGTGAAACTAGCTTTAAGCTATGTTTAAACACAACTCAATGTGATATGCCTGCCTGAGGCAACTGACATTTCAAATTGTGATTCTTTCCCCCCCCCAAAGCAAGAACCTCTGCTCTTTCCTGTAGTTGGAGTTATTTCAATGAAGTTGATTTAAGAGGTCAGAATCCAATTTGTGACTTCTGAGATTCTTTCATTTGCATTACAAATCATTTGAAGGTCATAAAGCAATTGACTAAAAATATTGAAGAAAGACTCAAGTAAAACATTAATTTGAACTCTCGTATTTTTGAATATATGAACACCTGGGCAGAGGGAATGAAAACATTTTTTTTGTTTTATTTTTTTTATTTTTTTTATTTATTTTTGTTTTATTTTGTCTAGTTCCTTCCCCTCTTTCCATTAGTATCCCCCTCCCCCTTCCTCCTGATCATTTTCAGTCTGTTCCATGTTTCCATGCCTGTGGTTCTATTTTGTTCATTAGTTTATTTTGTTCATTATATTCCACTTATAGGTGAGATCATGTGGTATTTGTCTTTCACCAACTAGCTTGTTTTATTTAGCATAATATTCCTCAGTTCCATCCATGCTGTCATAGAAGGTAGGAGTTCTTTCTTCCTTCTGTGTAGTATTCCACTGTGGTAAATGTACCGCAGTTATTTGACCTACTCATTACTGATTTGGGGTGGATGGGGGAGGGCAAAGGGGGAAAAATTGGGACAACCATAGTATAATAAAAATAAAAAATATTTAAATGATTAAAAAAATAAATAGTATAGTGTATTTTATTTTAAATTTTATTTTAATCATTGTTCAAGTACAGTTTTCTGTCCTTTATTCCCATCCCAGCCCAACCATCCATCCCTCCCTACCTCCCTCACATTTCCACCCACCTCTAGTTTTTGTCCATGTGTCCTTTATACTTGTTCCTGTAAACCCTTCCCATTCTCCCCTGAAATTCCCTCTCCTCTCCCCTCTGGTCACTGCCAGCCTGTTCTCTATTTCAGAGTCTTAGGTTATATTTTGCTTGTTTGTTTTGTTGTTTAGGTGCCTGTTAAAGGTGAGATCATATGGTATTTGTCTAATATGTATTTTAAAATAGGAATGTAGTCATAATGAAAAGAACATATGTACTCATGAAAATTAGTTTACAGAGACTTATGGTGACATTATATTTTATTTGAAGAAAATGATAATACTGAAAAGAAAGAACACAGTCCCTTTATGTTTAAAATTCTACCAAAATCTGACTGTCAAATAGTGTCAAAAATTAGATATGACCCCTACTTATAGAAAGATTTAATCAAAAGATAAATATAATTACAATTAGAATGTTAAAAGATGGTGGGAACTAATGTGAGATTATAATAGTTTTTGTATTAACATTTTTCAAAGATCTCTGCTACATAAATTGTGCTACAGTTATACTTAGCTGGCTATATTAAAGGCATTTGTAATATATTTTCAAAAATAATATCATTTTGTAAAAATTTTTAATCTTGATTATTATCCTTTTAATGTATTTATTTTTTAATTTTTACTTTTTATTGTTATTCATATGCAGTTGAATATTATATATAGTTATTGGTGAATCTCATTTTACTTGTTTTATTTACTTATACATTCTTAAAATAAAGTACTTGTTCTTGGTGCAAAGCCATAAGAAAAATAAAGTGAACTGAAAGTTAAAATATCCAAACCAACACATTATGAGTACTACAAAATATCTCATGTCCTTGGAGAAAAATTACTTTATTATTGCTTAATTAGTAATATTAATATATATTTTAAAACACAAAAAGGATATAGCACAGAAAGATAAAAGCAGGCTCTACAGAAACACATGTTAGCAATGTGTGTACAGCATTTTCGAGAGTGTTTGTTGTTAAATCTGAATTACATGGGTTTACAGGAACAAGTATAAAGACACATGGACAGAAACTAAGGGGGGTGGAAATGGGAGGGAGGTGGGGAGGGCTGGGGCGTGGGCTGGGATGGGAGTAAAAGAAAACTGTACTTGAACAACAATTAAAATAAAATTTAAAAAGTCTGAATTATATGGACGTCAGTGTCAGTTGAGTCTTTCTCTGCTGTGGGACAGGAACTTTTCATCAGATTTCATCAGACTGTATCCTTTGTGTAAATTCTTTCATTGCTCTAATACCATGCTAAGCGATTAATCTTCAAAATAATCCTCCTTTCAAGTAGCCAATTCTGATACAGTGCTTGGTTTGAAAATGTGAATTTGTTTCATTACAGTTGATATATTTAGGAACAAATTGAACTTAATATGAATTATGAATTTCACATTTACTTGTGTGTGATTTTATCTATGTGAAACACTAGGTCTACCCTCTGCCTACTTTCTGGTCAGAATGTACATGCCTCCTATGTGCAGCATTTACTCACCTCTTTTTAGGATTCCCCCAGCTATTACCTCATTACAGTGCCATCTCAGAATCATGGATCTTGCCACTTAATTTGGTTCAGGTGTACATGAGGCTCCTTGGGTGTGGTTCCTTTGAATACTGTTGTCTCTGAAGAATATTCCCCCTCCACACTCAATATACAGTGGTGGGAGAGACCTAGGAGAACCCCTTACAGATAAAGGAGGAAAACGGCACACAGCAGTCTGTGGCCCATAGCAATTCTGACACCCAGCCAGACACATGTTGCCAATTCCTTGACTAGGTCTCAGTCCTACTTCCTGGAAGTTGTTTTTTATGACTATTGTCTCTGCTGCTGGGGTCATGGCTCCACTCTCTTTCCCTTTCAAGTTATCCTCCCTTTTCCCCCAAAAGTTGTCTGTATTTGCCACTGCCTCAACCTAGCCTGACGCTGCTGATTTTATATGAGGGTTTTTGAAGCTTGGAGTTCAGGGGCAGGTGGACATTCACAGGTGTAGATGGATACCTGTGACATCACTTTAGAGGAAGTGATTCGTGGCAGTCCAAATACCTCTTTATTTCTCACTGTCTCCTCTTCCAATCAAAGCTAATAAATTGTTTTAAAATCATTTCAATTTATAATCCATATTTTTATATAATGCCACAAATACAAATCATTTTGAGATAAGCCCTTTTCTACTTGGGTCCTGTGAGACTGTTATGGGAAAAGCCCTTAAGATTCTTGGAAACTCTCTAAGATCCTATGAGATATGGCCTTGGGTTTTTCTGAGGTATTTACAAAGATCATACAGCCCTACTCTGGATTTGACCTTAGCCTGGAAACTACTAGGGATAAGAGAAAGTTTTATTTTCAAACCTGGTGAATCCTAAATTAGATTTAATAGCATATGATTGCTCTCCTTTTACATTTTGTCATAGTGAGAAGAAGCCTCATAGAACTTTTAATATTCCACCTAGAAATCTCTTTAGTTATATTTTTAAATTCTTTATATACATTTCCTTTTCTTTTTATATATATATATATTTTTAAAGATTTTATTTATTTATTTTTAGAGGGGGAAGGGAGGGAGAGAGAGAGAGAGAGAGAGAGAGAGAAACATCAATGTGCGGTTGCTGGGAGACATGGCCTGCAACCTAGGCATGTGCCCTGACTGGGAATCGAACCCGCGATGCCTGGTTCGCAGCCCGCGCTCAATCCACTGAGCTACACCAGCCAGGGCATACATTTCCTTTTCTATACTACCAAACTTTCTAACACCATATGAAAAAGATTGCCCTTTCTTCCAGATTCCAATAACATCTTCCTTACTATCATCTGGGCACTTATTCAATGCCTCCTCTGAGCCCTATGCTTCCACTAACACTCTCCTACAGCCACCCAGCTGTTGCCTGATCCTAAAGTCAGTGCCACGTGTTTCAGGGTTTTGGTATGGAAATCTCCACTTCCAGGCCTCTAATTTTGTTCTGATTACCTATTACTGAATAACAAACCATCCCCAAACTTAATGGTATAAGTTGTTTACTTAGTTTCTTTTGGTTTTGTTTTAGGTGTGGGTGTTAATAATTGTGAGTTTGCTGTCATTTTACTGTACTTGTTTTTTATCTCCTTTTTCTTAGGTAAGTCCCTTTAACATTTCATATAATAAGGGCTTGGTGATGATGGACTCCTTTAACTTGGCCTTATCTGAGAAGCACTTTATCTGCCCTTCCAATCTAAATGAAAGCTTTTCTGGATAGAGCAATCTGGGATGTAAGTCCTTGCCTTTCATGACTAAGAATAATTTTGTCCAGCCCCTTCTTGCCTGTAAGGTCTCTTTTGAGCAATTAGCTGATACTCTGATGGGAACTCCTTTGTAGGTTACTGTCTCCTTATCTCTTGCTGCTTCTAGGATTCTCTCCTTCCTTTGTACCTTGGCTAATGTAATTATGATGTGCCCTGGTGTGTTCCTCCTTGGGTCCAACCTCTTTGGGACTATATAAGCTTCCTGGACATCCTGGAAGTTTATTTCCTTTGTGAAATTGGGGGAGTTCTCCTTTATTATTTGTTCATATAACTTTTCTACTTGTTACTCTTCCTCTTCCCATTCTGGTACCCTTATAATTCAGATGTTGGAACATTTAATGATGTCCTGGAGGTTCCTAAGCCTCTCCTAATTTTTTTGAATTCTTATTTCTTCATTCTTTTGTTTGATTGTTTCTGTCTTCCTTCTGGTCCAAACCATTGATTTGGTCATGGTTTTCTTCCCATCACTGTTGGTTCCCTGACATTTTCCTTTATTTCACTTTTCATAGCCTTCATTTTTTCCTCTAATTTGCAACAGTATTCAACCATTTCTGTGAGCATCCTGAGTACCAATGTTTTGAACTGTCCATCTGATAGGTTGGCTATCTCTTCGTTGCTTAGTTACATTTTTTCTGGAGCTTTGGTCTGTTCTTTCATTTGAGCAATTTTTTTGTCTCAGCACGCCTGTGACATAGTAAGGGGCAGAGCCTTAGGTGTTCACCAGGGTGGGGCAACCCATATCACTGCTGCATTGTGATGCTGTATGTGGGGGAGGGGTCTGAGAGGGAACAGTGCCCTTGCTCTACACTCTGCTGGATTTCAGTCACTTCCCACAATCAAACTGGGCCCTTGTGGTGCTGATTCCCATGTGTGTGGGCTTGTGTATGTTCTAGGACCCTGTGGTCTCTCCAACAAATTCTCCTGTGAGGCTGGGAATTTCTCCTGCCACTTCAACCCCCACAGGTGTTTTCAGTCAGATGCTTTGAGGTTTTATTTCACTGCACTGGAACCCTGGGCTGTGCAGTTCATCTCACTACTCCCCAGTTGTTCCTTCTGGCCTATCTGCATGTGAATGTGGGATCACCCTGTCCAGCCTCTGCCTTACCTGCTCCAGTCCCCCAGCTGCCCTGCCACAAGTCCCCTCAGTCCTGCTGACTGTCTCTGATGCCCCCACCAGTCTGGATGAATGCCTCCTCTTCAACTCCCTGTTTGTCAGACTTCATACAGTTCGACTCTCTGTCAGTTCTGGTTGTTTTTTGTTTTTAAATTTGTCATTGTCCTTCTTTTGGCTGTGTGAGGAGGCACAGTGTGTCTACCTATGCCTCCATCTTGGCTGGAAGTCCCAGCGGTGAGCATTCCAATAGAACAAGTTAGAAGTGCATGCCATTTTTATGACTTAGCTCATGAAATCAAGTTGTATCACTTACCAAAGCAGTCACAAATCTCTTCCCAGGTTAGAGGGCAGGAGACATAGGAATCATAAGTTGCTGGGGAAAGTGTCAAGATAACATTGTAAGAAAATGTGGGATCTGATATTTTATTGTGGCCAACTTTAGAAAAATAAAATCTGCCCCACCAAGTCAGTCGCAATGAGGGGAAATTCATATTTTTGAGCTCCTCATCTTCCACCCTAGCCACTTGCTCATGGGCCCTTTGAGAAAGCACAAAGATAGCTGGGGAAAAGACTGACATACATAGAATATCTCATTTTGTCAAGCCAATTATTAAGCATCTTGCTGTAATGTATGCCCTTTGATATGCACTCACACAGGACACAAGCACCTTTACATGATTCCTATTGCTAAAGGCTTATTCATTTACTGCTTTCCTAGACTTCCTTATGATTAATTTTTCAGTCCTGTTCTTTCCAAGTCCCTGACAATAAAATCAAACAATTACCCGCTGCCTGTGAATGACTGTAGATCTGTGTGTATGGCAGTTTCTTTTTAAAAAATTTTTTTTGCATTTTTTTCATTACCATCTGGTTCCCTTAAACTCTCTTCCATCCTCCCACCCTTCTCCACCCCTGACAACCACCACACTGTTATCCATGTCCATAAGTCCTTTTTCCTTATTGTATGGCAATTTCTTAATCTGAATCACATAAATAATAAACATACTACTCAGAGTTTTTCCTCACTGGGAGAATTTCCTGCCATCACTGTTATTCCAGAACATTCTCAGTTGGGCTTTTAGTGCTGCAAAAGTGCGCCTTTTGTTGATGTCAGCATATTATGTAGAATCATTAAAAAATCAGACTTGAGTTTATTTCTTCCTCAGTCAAGTGGTAAAAGGAACATAACCTGAAAACATAGGTGTTGTCAAAGGATGGTGAGAGCATTATTCAATATGTGGAATTGAGAAACAAATCTGAATTGATGGCTTACTATAATATGAGAGAGCTTTGCCATTCAGATACAATCTCTCTGAGTAGAGCTTACTGATGATCTTATACAAGGTTTTGTGAAGCATGTAGCTCAGGGACTAGCGAGCTTACACAGGTGTAAATATACTGACATCATAGAAGCCTGGTAACTTTGACTAAGATTGTTGTTGACTGATTGGCACTCAGAGGCAAGTTTATTGGAGTGAATTTATTCTGATTGGCTGAATTTTAGAGACAAGGGGCTGTCCCTCATTGTTCCACAATGGTTACAGAACAATCAATCTTTTCCTAAGAGTATAGGAACTTTTTTATTCTCACTCTCCTTGTCGGTCCTCATTCCACCAAAGCCACAAGAGAGCCCAACTAGGATTGTCCAGAGCTTTACCACTGCTTTTGATTCTCCAGATAATTCTTTGTTGTGTGGGACTGTCCTATACATTTTATATTTTTTAACATTTTATTTTGTATTTATTTATTTATTCATTTTTAGAGAGATGGGGGAGGGAGGGAGAGAGAGATGGTGAGAAACATCAATGTGAGAGAGAAACATCAATTGCTTGCCTCTTGTACGAAATTGAACCTTTTGGTTTATGAGATGATGTCCAACCAAGTGAGCCACACTGGTCAGGGCTACATTGTACAATGGTTAGCAGCATCCCTGGTCTTGACCAGGGATCAAGGTAATTATAAAAATGTCTGCAGACATTGCTAAATATTCCTTGGGAGATAAAATCACCCCAGACGAAGACTACTGACACAGACAAATCCATTATATACAAGAAACAAAGGCACTATGATTGATCAAATTGTATACTTTTGAATGTTGCCTCAAATTTCTAAATCAAGCAGAGAAAGGGCCTGAAATACTGACATCCCAACTATCACTGACCCCAGAATATGGACTAAACAAAGTAATCTTTTCTCACAAATACATGAGTCAAGTTTTTAAGGGAATTCAATGGAAATACTGACTTCATTTTTTTTTCACAAATCACCAATCTAAAGGTATGTGATCTGGGCAGTCCAATAGGGCCCTGTGCTTAGAGGGACCTCAAAATTGCTTTAATTTTCTGCTATTGCTATCTTGAAAATTTTAATAATTTATAAACTTTCCTCCCAAACTCACAAATTATTTAGCTAGTTCTAAACCTCCACCCATTAGTAGTCAGGGCCAGCTTGGACTATATTAGACTATCAAGTCTATATCTCTATTTATTCCCTATCAAACATCCCCTAGCACACTAAACAAAAGCAAGACAATTTAGGGGGAAAAAAGCATTAAACAAGACCTCTGTACATATGAACAAACAAATGCAAATAAACAAATAAAAAAGCTCAGGCTTCGGCTGGTGTCACTCAGTGGATTGAGCGCTAGCCCGTAAACCAAAAGTTTGCTGGTTCGATTCCCAGTCAGGGCACAGATGTGGGTTATAGGCCAGGTCTCCAGTAGAGGGTTCCAGAGAGGCAACCACACATTAATGTTTCTCTCCTCTCTTTCTCCTTCTCTTCCCCTCTCTCTAAAAATCAATAAATAATCTTCAAAAATTTTTTAAAAAATAAGCTCAGGCTAGAGGGAGATGGTCAGGAGGCAGAGTTCGGGTGAGTCACTTGCTGGCCACTGCTCACATCCTGCTACAGAATGGACTGGGTTGGGGTTGGGGAGTTGGTAGGGGGAGGGGGCAGAGACAGGAGGCAGAGCTCAGGAAAACCCACTTCCTAAAAGGCCATGGATCAGTACTGGTCTGCGACCTGGGGGTGTGGACCCCTACTTTATATCATCAAAAGTACAATTTTGTGTGGGGATACAAAGTGAAGTTGGATCTAATTATTTTACAGTATTCTTGCTTATTTAATTGTTGTGCCTCAGGACTTCATTTGCATTTTGCTTTATGAAATTTCTTGGATTCCAGCAGATAATAGAGTATCTCTATCTTTTCATTATTGTTTCATGAAAAATTGGTGTTGAGCAAATTAGTTACATCTAGCTAGCTTTAAACTTTATAACTAAATTTAATTTTTCTCCAGAATAATGAGACTTCCTTGTATTTTAGTTCTATCACCTAGTGTTTTTCTGTGGCTATTTGGTTATTGATAATTCTCATCTCTATAATAAAGCTAAGAACCACTATGATTTGATTTGGCATTCTCAATTAGTCTTTACCAGGGACTCATTCACAACGTGACAGGTTAGATCAGAGGACAGACTTCTGAGATAATTGAGAAGGCTAAATATTTGCAGATCTATGACTAACTCTCCTGAAAGTGTATTATAAAGCCTGCATATTATTTAAGCTTCTTGTTTTCTTTTCTCTATTTCCCCAGGTCACCTTTCAGAAATACCAATATTTACTGACCAGGTAGTATTCTAGCAGAGAACATAAACTAAAATCAATATGTTTGGATACTTTTTTAAAGCTAACTTTGTTTTTAAAATAAAATATTTGGTCAAAATGTTATTGAAATGAAAAAGCTTATTTGGTTGTGGAATATTACTGCTTCGTTTTGTCAATTCTTGTTCTTACAGTGTATAAATGACAATTGATCATATGTATGTAGTTTTAACAATTGTCATGTAAACAAACAAAAGAACAAAAGAACTGGCTTTCTCTCTCTCTCTTTCAAAACATGCAGGCAAGTAAACAAAAATACAAGCCAGTAACTAACAAGCATGCCTCAGCTCTAGTCTGCTGTCTGATAAAATGAAAAAAAGAGTAAGAATTTTGTTAGGGATTTTTTTTTTTTTGGTCTACCTATGTGTGGATAAGTCTGTTGTATTGTGGATATTAAAAAGAATTCAATAACAGCTGTGGAGGGAGATAGAAAAACAATAATGAACCCAAACCACAGAAGTTTTAGGCTGTGGTTATTATACCTCTTTGTTCTTGTTTCTGCATTTCATTACATTTGATTTCTCTGAGAAGCAACATACAATTTTCTAATTGAGAGGGCCAAGATAGAATCCTTTGTGTTTATGCTGTGGTTTCTCAGTTGTGGTTTTAATTGTTGGACCAATAGGGTAAATGTCTGTTCATTCTAAAGGATTGAAAGTGCAGTGAGCAATACATGGATGCGAAACGGTCACATCCAGAATCTGCTGGAGATGCTTCTCACTGAAGGGAGCACTATTATACTTAGCCCTCACACCCATCCAGCATATGAACAAACCCCTTGATGAAAGATACCCAAGGACCATCATTTCCTTCTTTATTTCCTACATGGTGAGTTATTTTTGTTTTCTCATACAGTAGACATGATTTATATAAATAGTATCTGCCTCTATTCATGTTATAGTAGGAAAGAGAAAACCAGGATTTAAACTTGATCTATGGTTAGTTAAATGTATAAGTTTGGGCAAGTCACTTGTAAATTCTCTGGGCTTTAGTTTCCTCTCCTGTAGAGTCAATATGTTATACCACATCAGTTCTTCTCCAGCTCACCTCTAAATCAGCTAATATCTAGTCCACTTGCAAATGTCCCCAAGTCCTAAGATATGTTTTTAGAGCTTTTTAAAGAATAGGAATCCAATAGGAATTCATACATTGCATTTGAATTTCTTTGTCTCTTTGGACTTTGGAACAGTTCTCCAACTCCTTTCATGCTGTTTCCGTGGAGTGCCTAGTAATAAATGTAACCAAGGTAAAGGACTGGTACTCAGAAAACTATAGGACACTGAAGAAAGAAATTGAGGAAGATACAAATACATGGGAGCAGATACCGTGTTCATGGATTGGAAGAATTAACATCATGAAAATGTCCATACTACCCAAAGCAATCTACAGATTCAATGCAATTCCTATTAAAATACTAATGGCATATTTCACATATCTAGAACAAATATTCCAAAAACTTATATAGAACCATAAAAGACCCCAAATAGTTTTAGCAATCTTGAGAAAGAAGAACAAAGTTGGAGGGATCTCAATACCTGATATCAAACTATATTATAAGATCACTATAATCCAGAGAGTCTGGTACTGGCATAAGAACAGACATAGATAAATAGAACAGAGTAGAGAGCCCAGAAATAAACCCACATCTTTATGATCAGTTAATATTTGACAAAGGAGGCAAGACTATGCAATGGAGTAAAGATATCCTTTTCAATAAATGGCATTGGGAGAACCAGACTAGTACTTGCAAAAAAATGAAGGTAGACCACCACCAACTTACACAATACACCAGAATAAACTAAAATAAAATGGACAAAAGACTTAAAAAGTTGCAATACCATAAAAATCCTAGGAGGAAATATAAGCAGTAAAATTTCAGATATCTTGCATAGCAATTTTGTTTGCTGATATATCTCCAAGGGCCAGGGAAACAAAAGAAAAGTAAAGAAATGGGACTACATCAAATTAAAAAGCTTCTGCACAGCTAAAGACACTATCATCAAGAGGAAAAGGGAACCCAGTGTATGGGAGAACATATTTGCCAATGACACATCAGACAAAGGTTTAATCTCTAAAATTTATAAAGAATTTATACAACTCAACACCAAGAGGACAAACAATCCAATTAAAAAATGGGCAAAGGATTTGAATAGACACTTCTCCTAGGAGGGCATAGAGATGGTGCATAGACCTCTAAAAATGCTCAACATCACTAGCCATCAGAGAGATGCAAATTAAAATCACAATGAGATGTCACCTCACACCTGTCAGAATGGCTGTCATTAATATATCAACCAACAAGTGCTCACGAGGATGTGCAGAAAAAGGAAGCCTAGTGCACTGTTTATTGGAATGCAGATTGGTACAGCTACTCTGGAAAACAGTATAGCATTTCCTGAAAAAATTAAAAATGAAACTGCTTTTCTCTTTCTGGGAATATATCCTGAGAATCCCAAAACATCAATTACGAAGAATATATGCACTGCTATGTTCATAGCAGTGCTATTTACAATAGCCAAGATTTAGAAATAACCTTAATGCCCATTAGTAGATGAGTGGATAAAAAAAGCTGTGGTACATTTGCACAATGGAATACCACCCAACAGTAAAAAAGAAGAAATTCTTACCTTTTGTAACATCATGGATAGAACTAGAAACTATTATGCTAAGTGAAATAAGCTAGTCAATGAAAGACAAACACCATATGATCTCACCTATAAGTGGACTCTAACAAAAAAATAAATAAACTAAAGAGCAAAACAGTCAGATGCATAGAAACATGGAAAGACTGACAGCTGACAGCTGTAAGAAGAGAAGGAAGACGTGGGGACTGGTTGGAAGAAGGTGAAGGGATTAGGCAAAGAACATAATGCATGACCCATGGACATGGAAACAGGATGGGGATTGACTGTGGGAATGTGGGGCGAGCTGGATGGAGGAGGCAAACGGGAAAAATTGGGACAACTGTACTAGCATAAACAATAACATGTTTGAAAGAAAAAAATTTAAAAAATATAAAAAATGATGCAAAGTTTTTATCCTTGATTAAATAGGTGACTATCACTTCACTCTAATTTTTCTCTCCAGCTCCTAAATTTTATATTTCTTTGACTCCCAATGTCTATACTCTTGAATTTCCTAAATGTACATGCAGCCAACTGATAACTGCCAGAGAAGTTTTCTAATCATTTTTATTATTTTTTTGGATCAAGTACTCATATTTGCTTAATAGTGTCTAAACTCCTTAACCTGGTTGTCCCAAACACCTTTTATTTTATGGTCTCCAGGCAAGCCCCTTTCTGATCCAATGAAACTTACTTGATTTTTATCTTTTACATGTGATCTTGTTATTCCCACTCTTTGCCTTCAATATCCTACTACCTTCCTCTGGGATTTTTCTTATGATTCCCTCTAGCTTAAATTGATCAGCCTTTATGATTTATCCAACACCATGCAAATCATTCTCTTACTCAGTTTTCCTTAGTGATCATATACTTGATTTGTGGCATATATATTTGTAACTTTCAGTGCCATGTTTCAACACACAGATTATGTTTATTCAAAGTTATAATCATTGAAAAAGCTTACAAAAGTTTAAAACATGTGATAAACTTGTTTAATGACTTTTTTCTTTTTATGTCCATAGACAGCATCTACTAGATGAGAAAATGAGTCAGCATAATAATGATGAATGAAAGTATTGGTCTTTATAAAGTCAAGGAAAACACCTTGTGAGATGAGGCCATCTACCATTTAGCAGTGTTGTGAATTTTCCTTTCTAATTTCAGATAAGGCATAATTTTTATGTGGCCTGTACTTCTAGAATTAGGTGGTTTGTTCCAACTGGAGCTTTTATCACTGTGGTTTGCTAGGAAATACTGCTATGCTTGCAGATCATTCATTCACTGATAAACTGAGTTGACTTTCCCATGCACTTAACTCAGCTTTTTATTCTGATGTAGTGAGAAAATGCTGGATTTTTAAGTATGGGCTCTGCCACTTACTTTATGTGTGACCTTGAACAAATCCTTTAACCTCTCTGAACTTTAATTACCTTATCTGCAATGGGAAAACATTCTACTTGGCCTTTCTCATAGGATTGCTGCAAAAGGTAAATTAGATAACATGAAAAATCCCATATGCTTTATAAAGCACTATCCAAATGTAAGGGATTTTTAATTTTGTTTTTAAATTATTAAGGAGGTAAATAGCCTATTTTAAGGAAAACTTTCTATCTTCTAACTCAAAATCACCTAATATTTTTCTATGTTTTTTTTAAACTAGGAAAGCAATAAGATTGGAAATGAAGTGAAAAAAAGAGAATTCCTTTGAATTCCTTTCTAGCTATATATTTATTCATTTTCTGTTATTCTTATTCCTTCTACATAATGCAATTTTGTCTTTTTGGAAATGTTCAATAACGTCATGCTAATTTTTTCTTTATACTGACCTAGCTCCTGGTTGTAGGACTATCTTTTTCCAATTGAACAAACTTCTCTATCCATACATTGTTTTTCTTTTCAACATCTTTAATGAAATTGTGTCCCATTGATCAGTCAATAATACAAGCAATATTTGTGGCATACCTGCTATGTAAAAGTCATTCTTCTGTTATTTATTTGAAATTTAAAAGTGTGTACTATCAACCCTGGATTTTATTTTATTTTATTTGGGATTAATAAATGGTTTTAATTACCTACTATATACAAGGTACCGTGGTCATATAGAAATGCTCCATGTCTGGGTAGCAGGCATAGGAACTATTTCAACATTAAAATTGTAGGTACAATGAGATGAAGAATATACAGGGAAGGAATCATTTTGTGATTTGTCTCAAATGAATGGAGAGACTATTCATTGAAAATGTGGTGTTTTAAATTATACCAGATTCTAATTTTATTTAGAGAGTATTTAGGAATAGTAGTAGGACAGTACTTGGGAATGACATTTGTTGTCTATTGCTGTGTAACAAATTACCCCAATATGTAGTAAAAGGCACACTTTCTCTCTTCTGCCATATTCTGTTGATGAGAAGTGAACTCACTAAGTCTAGCCCACATATAAAGGGAGGGCAATTTGTCCCTATGTTTCGAGTAAAGGAGTGTTAAAGAATTTGAAGGCATGTTTTGAAGAAAACGTATCACCAAGATTTCACTGTCACATAATAAAATACAATATAAAGCTTAGAACTGGATCAGTTGGCCCTTTCTCTTCCTATTCCCTCCTAATTCAAAGTGCTTATGTCTCTTAATAGCCAGCATTCTCTTAGTTCTGCAGTTGGGCTCTCAACTGCAATCTTCAACACAATCTTCTCTGAAGTTTTAAACTTTTTGTGGAAAATTGGCTTAGTCTGCCCTCCATAGCCTCTCTGCTTCCTGTTGTAACACCGCTGTCCCTATGCATACAGAAAATCCTTGTCCTTCTTATACTGGGTTACTTTGTGGGTTTGGTACTTGCTATACCTTTTACAGAAAGGCTGGTGGGTTTTACAAACTTTTACCATGTTTGAAAAAGCACTATTGGCACGGAAGGGAACAGACATGTTTTAAAACTATGATAGGCTTCCCTATAGCCAAAAATTATTTGAAATCTTCCCACATGCAACATATACTCAGTCACTCTCAACATTCTCCTCACGAAGTCTCATCCCTTACAGAATCAGCTTAAAGTCTGGGGTCATATTGTCTCGATTAGAACCAGGTGTGGGTGAGGCTCCTGTGGTGTTCTTTAAGTGCAGTTCCTCAAATACAGTTTCTGTTGACCTGAAAACCTATGACCCCAAGAGACAAGTTGTCTACCCCCCAAATACTCAACACACACTGGTAGCACAGGCCTAGGAAAAGTGCTATAGTTACTACCATTCAAAAAGGGTAAATACGGGAGCTTGCAAGAGACAGAGGTCCATAGAAATTCCATAATGTGGCAGAGCATTAGTTGGTAGCTCTTTGACTGGCAATCAAATCCTGGGAATAATTTTCCATACCTCTTGGCTCTGTGCCTTAGTCTCTTTGTTTCACCTTCTGAGTCATCCTTCCTTTTACATGAAGGTCAGCTAATGCTTGTAGTTGAGTAGTCTTATAAGCCTGCATCTTTCCTGTGGAACTCTGGAAACCCAAGTATCCCTTTTCATTTTGTACTATAATATTCCTTTCAGTCCAAACAGGTGCTATTTCTGCCATTCAGTAGTCTTTAAAACTTGTGGGTCTCCTGTGACTCTTATTGAGGGCTCATGGCATCAGACAAAAGTCTCACCCATAAATATTTTTGATACATGCCCTTCTTTACTTAGACTTCTGCTGAGACTGCTGAGAGAAAAGAACCTAATCTTTGAAACCTTATTTTTTTTACTCAAAGTTCTCTGAGGCACCTCCCCTACATTTTTTGAGGTCTAATCAAAGCATTTTAACAACTATTCCTTCAGCTGCATCTTTACAAAATGTTCAGATGGTGTTCTGGATTTGCTGTCTACCTAGGGACAGTTCTTAATTTTAGTTTGCCATCTGGAGAGGTTGGGAGTTTTCAAAATCAGAAAGTCCTGGTTCCTTTGTGTTTAATAGTCTTTTCTTTAGTTTATCTCTCTTTTCTCACATTTGATTATAATCAGTCCAAAAAGCCACATGACACCATCAACACTATCCCTGGAAATCACCTTAGGTGGATAATCCAGTTCATTACTACATTTCATACTTTCCATGTTACTGAGATTTCTGCTACTGCACAACAGATCCCCTCCCAGTGCTCAGTAACACTTTTCTTACTTTCCTTTAAAACCTCACCAGTAGCCTCCTCAAAGGCTATCAAGATTGTGCTAACACTCTCCTCAAAGACATGTCTGACCTCCTCCAGAGCAAGCAATCCAAGAAAGCAAGTTGGAACTGACAATGCTTTTTATGACTCGGTATCAAGAGGCATAGACTGTCACTTCTGCCACATTCTACTCATTAAAAGCAAGTCAACTACATCCAATGCACAATCAAAGAGAGAGGAATTAGGTTCCACTTTTTGAAGGGATGAGTGTCAAAGAGTTTGTAGACATACTTTAAAACCACCACAATCTGAATCCTGCCCTTGACCAGTTACTCCTCCAAAAAGATCCCCAAGGGAATACACACACACACACACACACACACACACACGCGCGCGCGCGCGCGCGCGCGCACAGAAAAACAAAGCAAAGCTGGAGTTTGTCCCCAAACCTCAATATATACCCGCAGGTCTGTGGATAAATTGTTAAATGAAGCTAGAGAAGTTCAAATGACACATACAAGAGCAGGTCAATAAGGCTTTAGGTATGCTTCTGCTGGAAAGCTGACCACCCTAGTAGGAGGAAAGAAGAAGCACATCCATGATAGAAGAGAGAGAACCAACAAACAAAGCAGATTTCCTTGAATGCCTAGTATTGCTTGCCTAAGGTTTTTCTAAACAGGGTGGTAGCTCTTGGGCTGCTTCTGTGTTGGAGAAAAAAATCTGGAAAAGGGAAAAGAGAGATGATGGAGGCTTCTTAGGGCAGCTGTGGCATGCTTATCACTATAGGCCTGTGAAAGAAAAGAGAGAAGGAATGGCCAAACCTATGTATCCTGTGATGTTTAATTAGCAGACTCCCCCCAGTGGTCAGTATAATGCCCCTAAAACAGATCAGATCACAGCAGGAAGCTCCCCTTCCAAAGTACAACAATTTAGGGTGGGGGTAGGACTAGCATTTCCCATATTTTTTGTTTTAGCCTATTAATCTGGTTGATATAACAGTCTAGTGGTCAGTCTAGAGTGGGATTGTGGCTCTCATGGGGGAGAGATTAGCATCACAGTAAATATGTTCCATACATTCTTTTTGTGGTGTTCCTTTAGCATTCTTTGCTCCTGTAACAATTGAGAGCAATTGAGAGCAACAATAAGGTCAACCTCAGCTTGAGTACCTTTATAA
The DNA here is from genome assembly GCA_004024845.1 of Tonatia bakeri. Taxonomy (NCBI): domain Eukaryota; kingdom Metazoa; phylum Chordata; class Mammalia; order Chiroptera; family Phyllostomidae; genus Tonatia; species Tonatia bakeri. The sequence continues at coordinate 104,037 of PVIA01003082.1, forward strand.
GTATCTCTCAAAATTGTCCCTAAAAGTTTCTGAGATGGATTAAGCCCAGAGATGAAGTTTATTCCATGGTCACTGTATGCACTAGGCTGAGATTTCATTCTTCAGTGAAATCCTTCATGCATTCCTGCCATCTCAAAAATGCTCAACTGCATTGCCTAATGAAATGGGGTTATGCAAATTAACGGCATGTAAAAACATAGCCCCAAACACAATGAAACAACATAAAAGACCCCCAATTTATTGCTACCATATTAAAATTTAAAAACTCCTTCTGATAATAACTTATTAATTATTCTGTTGCACAGGACCTATTTTGAAGGGCATTTGCTCTGACCCACAGAAGAAGCCCAGACCAAAATCCCTACTAGCCAGTAGCAATGGTCAAGATAAGCCTTGAGTGGCATGTTTGATACCCTAACATGCAAGAGGAAATAGTTTAACCATCAGGCTTAATTAGCAGCTTTTCTATTGCATTACAGGGAATGCCCACTTCCCAGCTGGGGTCAAGAGGAAACCCCACAGCTCACAATTCCCCTTGATTGAGACAGTCCTACACTTTGGGGCTTTTCATTTGCAATCCCACTTCCAGGAACTTATTTCCCTATTAATCACAACTCCTGGTTGCAATTTAGAAACCCAAGTCACTAGGTGGGAGGAGAAAAGGGAAAAAAAAACAGACTTGTTCACTGATTATACCTCAGTCCCAGTCCAGTGACTGGGAGTCTAAGCTTGCTCTTATGATCTTAGTCCCATCTCAGGTAGGGATTGCCTTCTGAGTAGGGTTTGTGAAGGATACAAAAGGACATGACCTGCTCTTCTTGCATCTTTCTCCTCTCTCTCTCATGTGCTTGTGCCCCTCATGGCATAAATGGGGAAAGAGAGCAATCCACTTCAGTGACTGCCGACACTTTGAAAATAAGGAGGTGAATTCCTTTTCTGTTGACAAGTTGTGCTTCTGCATCAGACACTGGTGGCCTACAGAGTTGCTCATATCTGCAGATCACATTTCCACCTAGGTAGAAAGCAGGCTCCCCATTATCCAACTGGTCTTAGTGTAGGTGAGGTGCACTCTCAGCCATATTCCTCTGACCTAGGTCCAGGCCAGGGGAGCTCACAGGGGAAGATGCTCCTGTCTCACTTCACCCCTACTTCAGGAGAGTGTGCCACAGGCCTTCTCAGGTATGTGGTATCGGGCCTACACAGCTTGATATCTCTCTTAAATCACCTCCAAATCCTCAGCCCCCAGGAGCATGGGAATCTGTTTCTCCTTCTTAGAGTCACAGAATACTCTGCATGCTTTGCATGAGCTCTAAAATGGGTCAGCTCTCAGCAACTCCAGATGAAAAACAGGCCCTTGTCCCAAGTCCTAGAGTAATCCTCAGACCCTGGCTGATGGTTTTCCTGGGACTTCCAGATTTTTCCAAGGCAAGAGAGGTTGGCAGGTGGAACATCTTCACCTTTCCCAAACCCCTCTCCACCATCAAGAAATGGTGAAATGGAGAAAAGACCAAGTATCAAATCGATTCCTTCCTCAACTCTCTTTTTCTCTCTCCTCATTTCTAATTACCTTTATACAGATGGTAAAGGAAAGATTGTTATCAAATAGATTCTACTAGAAGACCACAGCACAGCAAACCATAGTGAGGAGTCTAGCACTAATAAACTATTGAATTTGAAAAGTGAAGGAAGCACCTTTTGTTCTTAGTAATGGGGTGTCACCAAGTACCTTACACCATCATGTTGGGTTAATACAAATGATTTATGTGATCAATCCAAATCCCTGTGTGTGACATGGAAGACCTTCCATAACCAGAGCACCATCTACCACTTCTGTGCCCCTTACCCCACCAATCCCCCATTTCAGTCATGAGAAGCTTCTGTATGCCTCCCACACATCATGCTGTTACTCTGCTTTGGTGTCTTTTTAATAAGCATTCCCTCTCCATAAGACTCCTCTTCCTTTTTCTCTTCCCCCTTTCCCCTTCCTCTTCCCCTTTTCTCTCTGTGAGCATGACCATGTTGCTCACCTTAGCTCCCAGGCAGGCTGGCCAACTTCTTCCTCATACCCTCACTAAACTCTGGACTCTACTTTGAATGGAATCTAGACTGTGATCTCCTTGGGAGCAGAGAGCACATCTCCTTTGCTTTTCTGTGCATAGTAGCACACACAATGCCTGGCACAAAGTAAGTGTGGAACATGTAGTGAACTGAATTGAGGTTCTGATGGAAATTTACCATGTCCAAGTTGCTCATTGCTCCTGTGAGGATCCCTATATCTATTCTTCTATTTTCACTTGGAAGATTTACTTTAGGAAAAGGTCATTTAAAATAACTTACATCATGCTCTTTCTCTATGCTCTGTATGCATACCTCTCACAAGAATACTTTATAGGCAGCAATTCTCTTGTCACTCCTATAATATAGGTCAGTATTGCTATTGATTGAATAGCTTATTTATTGAAGTGCTATTTTTTTTCTCAGATACTCTCTTTCTTTCAAAAAATACAGCTTTAAAAGATGAAGGACCTAAAATATCTATATATGAGAAAAGTCAAGGAAAAAAGAGGTAGTTGGCCTCTAAATTCCTGACACTATAATAAACTAACTTTGATAGCATTGATTTAATAACTAACCCAGGATAGATCTTGAAATCATCCATTCTATAGTTTCTTTAAAACAAATAATTCAACCAACAAAGGCACATGAAATGAATGATAAGTAAGAATGATCAATACTATCATATTCATTCTCTGTTCTGAGTCCAAGAGAACACCCTGGGATATTTTCACTTCATAAAAAGGCTAAAAGATTTTATATGTTATGACTACTATTGAGATAGGCAGTTGCATAGAGTCTGTATTACTATGTGCCAGGCATTGTACTCAGTAAATACTTCATTTCATTGACTCATTTAGATCTTACTACCCAATTATACTAGTGAGGCTTCTCCAGAGAAATACAATACACATACACACACACACACACACACACGGGGGAGGGGAAGGAGTAGATTTACAGTTGTGAGTATGCAAAATATGGAGTTTATTCTTGCTTATTAATTATTATATTATTTTCCATACAAACAACTGCTAACCTACTTTGCCCCACAACAGCCCAGAGAGCCCATGTTTTCATTGTAGCCTGAAGGCTTGCAGAATGCAGATATCTTAGTTTGAGGGCAGTTATGCCGGAGGGATTCTATTTTACTCAGGGGAGGGTCCACCTTTTTGGTCTATTCAGGCCTTCAGGGGAGTAAGACCCACCTATATTAGGTAAGGAAATCTGCTTTACTCAGTATGTCAATTCAAATATTAATTTGATCCAAAAACACCCTCACAGACATTCCTAGAATAATATTTAACCAAATATACAGATAGCCTGTGGCCTAAATTAACACATAAATTAACACTAGCCATCACTCCTCCTATACAGTAAGTTATATGTGTTATCCTGTTTTCAGATGAGGGAGAGGAGAGAGGTGATTAACTCCTTGTCACACACGACTCTAAATGACAGAGACACTGCTCCAATGCATCTGACTGAAAAAAGAGTGTTTAAAAGAAAGAACAAGGTTTGGATTATGAACAGACCTGTGGTTTTTGTGAGAATTAAACTTTTAAAAAATGAATGCAAAAGAATGTATCATTATGCTTGGCACATAGACTCATTATATCTAATATTGTTTATATTAGTAGTTGTACTAGTATTATTATTGAAAGGGTTGTTAATAGTCTGTTAACATAAACCTTTGTCCTTTTAGAAAAATTGAGAGTGAGATTGCCAGAACAGATTTTATTTTTTTAATTTTTTCAAGATTTTATTTATTTATTTTATTTTTTAAATTTAAATTTAAATTTTATTTTAATTGTTGTTGTTGTACAATTTTCTATCTTTTACTCTCATCCCAACCCATCCACCCAGCCCTCCCCTCCTCCCTCCCATTTCCACCCACCCCTAGTTTTTATCCATGTGTCCTTTATACTTCTTCCTGTAAACCCTTCCCCTCTTCCCCTGAAATTCCCTCTCCTCTCCCCTCTGAACACTGTCAGTCTGTTCTCTATTTGATTTACTGTGATTTTTATATAAGGATATATTTTAAATAAGATTTTAAATAAGGATATATTTGACCAACACTATTCTCTATTCTTTTCCTTGGTTTGTGATATAAAGATAAAAAGCTCTAAGTCACTAGACAGTTAATTTCTCCAACACTCCAACATATCCTATTACAAAAATAATATTACCTTTGGCAGAGATATACCTTATTCCTGCTGATGTCGTTAGAAAATGGCAAGGTCAACCAAAATGAGAAATTGACAGTGTCTCTGTCTTTCCAGTTTTTAATAAGTATTGTCCAAAGAAAGAATAATCAGATCTGAACTTGTTTGTCCTTGAAGTGCCTTTTTTAAAAGACCTCCTAGCAAATCTAATGTAAGGTCAAAAGCAGTTGAGAAAGACTAGAAATCATTTAAGTATACATCCTTGCTCTATTCTATGTAATAAAAACAAAATACTTATCCCCTTTCAATCACTGGAGCACTGGGGTATTTGCCTCTTGTTTTTCTAGAGTGTAGAAGAATGTTGGTAAAAGCTCTGACTTAGCTACTTTTTTCAATGTGTAAATAAAACTAGATTTTTCAATGTGTAAATAAAATATGGCCTCCTAGGGATAAATGGTCTTTAAAGATTTTGTCCCACAGATCCCCAGCCTCATTTATAGGACAAGGACTACAGGCAAGGCTGTGAAATTAGTTCTGTACATATTTTTATTATTTTGCCATCGGGCTTCCTACCTTTCACTCCAAATCCTCGTGGTTTTTCATCTTCACATTTTGTGTTCTCAGCAAAGGATGTGATAAACTCATAGGCATTGAGATTCAATGTCTATGAGAATTATTGTGCTCTTTTTACCAATCCCCTTAATAATTTACTAAGCTTTATCATTTAAAAGACTTTAATTTTAGGCATCCATGGCAGTGAGGAGGCATTTACTACATTCAGAGGAACCGTCCTGGAGTTGTTTAATTCACAACATGTTAAAAAACAGGGCCCCTCTCTGCTTTCTCAGATGTCAAGAGCCGCCTTGTTCTGTTCTCATTTTATATCTAATAGATAGAGGCTCTCAGTTCCAGCCACACTAATCACAATGCTAATCACCCTACCTGATTTATACTAGTGTTTTCTTTTGTACGGTATATCAGTGCTATTGTCTCTACACACAATGCCTTCCGTTTTACTCTTGGGCAATCCTCTTGGGTCCCTTACTTCATCTGAGCTCAGCTTAATCAAAATTCTCCTCCATTTAAGATGCAAGGTTTAATTGAGGAAATGGACCATGCTCCAAAGAAACAACAGTGAAAAAGTACAAGATAATATACAATGAATAGCCATTTGTACATGAGCTGGTGATTCATGAGTAATGCATTGTCCTGATGCCCCCAAGGAACTTACCATCCTATAAGGGACCCAGGCAGATATACTGAAAATTGTAATATAAGGAAGAGGATGCCACAGTAGAAACAGATGAAGGGTGTTATGGGAGCCAAGAGGAAGGGTATTTGTCTGTCGAGGTGGATTGTTGTTACCTGGGTAACCCTTAGAAACTACATCACTGAGAAACTGTGCCACACAATTTAGTTACTCTGCTTTTGCCGAGTAACCACTGCATCACAGTCAGAAAAGTAAACCAGTGAAAACACACATCAAGAGGAATGTTTCCTGCAGAGGGCACTAGTCAGATCACGGGCACCAGTAGATGCAGCTTGCTGTCTCCATCAGTGTCTCACACTCAGCAGTGAAGGGGCTGCTGAATCATTTCCTGATCACACACATTCTGGCTTCCCTCCTCCTGGTGTGGAAAGGTGCTCAGTGAAGATCCTCTCATGCTGGCGAGCCAAGTCCTCAAATCATTCCAACAGGCTGTATTTGGCAGGTGTCAGCCTGTATTAACGACCATATGCAGTGTGTTTAAATTCCTGGAAGATTACAGAGAGCATGATTAAGAACCAGCCTGCTTAGGTTCGAGTCCAGGCCTTATCACTTACTAATAGTTTGACCATTGGAGAGAGGCTTAAGCTTTTCTTGCCTCAGTTTCCTAATCTGTACAATGAGAATACTATATTAGTAGCATTATTTCATAGGATCACTGTGAGAAATAAATGATGTCATCAAGTTAAAGGTCTTTGCACTACACCTGAAACCTAGCACATTAGTTTCCTAGGGCTGCTGTAATGAATTTCTACAAACTGCATGACTTAAAACATTAAGATTTATTTTCTCATGTAAAAAACAAGGCCCCTCTTTGCTGTCTCAGTTTTGGAGGCTGGAAATCACAAATTAAGGTGTCAGCAGGGCCATGTCCTCAGTATGCCTCTTAGCATCTGGTGTCGTTGCTGGCAATCCTTAACGTTCCTTGTCTTGTGGACACATCACTCCAAATTCTGTCATTACATGTTGTTCTCCTGTGTCTCTCTCTCTTCTTTTTTTTTTAGAGAGATTTTATGTATTTGTTTTCAGAGAGAGGAGAAGGGGGGAGAAAGAGGAGGAAAACATTGATGTGCAAGAGAAACATCAACTGGTTCCCTCTTTCATGCTTCCAACTGGGGACCTGGCCCACAACCCAGCCATGTGCCCTGACAGGGAATGGAACCGGCTACCTTTCAGTTTAGAGGCTGGCACTCAATCAACTGAGCCACACCAGCCAGGGCTCTCTGTGTCTTCACATGGCTTTCTGGTAGATAGAGTCATTAGAATTAGGCCTACCTCAATCCAGTATGACCTCAGCTTAATTTAACTAATTATTTATGCAAAGATCTTATTTCCAAAGAAGGCCACATTCATAGGTTACAGGTGGACATGAATTTTAGGGAAATTATTGAACCCAGTATACCTAGTAAGCATGCAATAAATGTTAGTTAAAATACCTACTTTCCCAGAAACACAAACACAGAACATAAAACACAGAGTTATCTACACACACACACACACACACACACACACACACACACACACACACACAGAATGGATTCTGGGAAGATGGTGGCCTCAGTATGTCCTGATTCTTCTCTGTTTCCAACTTTAGTCTTTCCATTCCTGAGCCAAATAGCAGTTGGCATTTCCCAGAAGGTGGCTGGTGAGGGGGCATGAGGCTGCTGGGGAGAGGTGGTACAGGAACATATTTGCTCCTGGTCAGTCCCAGGGGAGAGTTAGCATCAGGATACATAGTTTCCCTGGACCTCGGGAAGTTGAGGAGTAGCCAACAGGCAGTCTGAGTCCTCTCTGTTCCAGAGGAGGAGCGACTGGATGCCAAGGTGATAAATGGGGGCTGACAGCCTGCCTGCTGCTATAGTGTCAACTCCAAAGAGCAGATACCAGTATAATTCTTCCATTTTGGGGCCTTTGGCCATTTAAGGTGCCCCAACATCTGCCTCTGAGCCCCAATAAACAAGCAAAGGAAGATAACAAGGCACACCACGGGCCCAGGTAGAGAGAAGAGGACTCTTGGAATGCACTTAATGTAAATATAGATGCTAGCTAGATGTGTTTCTGAAAAATAATGATAAGATACTCATTACTCATTTTTCTAGCTTTTATTTTTGTGTTTAATATAAATTGGATTATGCCAGATTTCTGCTTAAAATTCTTTCAGTGGCTACTCATGGTATTTAGGATGTTTTTAAAAAGGATTGTTGATCACCTATTTAGTTGTGCAAGTCAGTAAGACCTTCTGCCATATCATATGTAATCAATTTATTATTTTTACAACACTTATCTGACACTTACTTTGAGCTACACTGTACTAAGTGCTTTGCATCATTAATATAGTCAGTACCATAATCATCTCCTGAGGTTTGCCCATTACTGCTTCTGTTTTACAGACAAGGAAACTGAGGTTTGGTGGGGAGACTGAGCAACTTGCACAGGTGTGCAGAAGAATGAGGCCCAGTAAGCCAGTATCACTGTCTATGTATCTCCTCTCCTGGGCCAGACTGGAAGGTCCTTTGGGGAAGAGGTCATCTTATTTCTTTTGTGTTCCCATAGTTCCATCATAGTTCTTTAAACATGTCTTAGTTCTAAGTATTGGTTAAAACAAACAGTTCAAGTAGCACTCTTGTTTTATTTTAAGGTAGGGAAAGCTGGGGGATGTTTCAAGGTATCAAATAAGGATTAATGTAGTTATTGAAGATGCTACAGAAAGAGGTATAATGTGGGATCAAGGTCAATTAATGCATAAGTTTATTGGTTCTCTTTTCCTCTCTGGTACATATAGAGACAAAGTAGCACAAAGCCCATAGGAAAGGTGGATAGTTTGTCCTCTGAGAGCACAGGGGCAAATCCACAAGGAGAGATGAAGCAACACAGATATGCAGAAATGAACATAAAAAGACTGGGGAACTGAGGGCCTGCCCATCTCATTATCAGAGCTCAGAGGAAACCATTAAAGAAATATTTGCTAGACTGTCAGCCTTTATCTCTGCAATTTAGTAAGAACAGCAGCTGAAAAACTCAGCTGCTGACATGACTTTCATTTACAGTTGAGGTCTGGGAGCAGGAATTGGTTTGAATAGGTCCCTGTTTTATTTGAACTACTTGGTTGTTTCATACTGGAGTTCAATGGTAGGTCATATCTTGATACACCAACTAGTTCTTCTAACTTTAAAAATGATTGCTGATCTAAAAATTGAAAAAGAAGTAGATTTGGAAATGATCTGAAAGCCAATGGTGAGAAATACTCAATGTCCATTTTCGATAAGTATGACCCTCTATTAGCTCCCCTGAGGTATTGCTCACAAAGCTTTCTGTGCAGGGTCTATGGAAGAAATGAGCTGAACTCTCTGTATGGTTGAATGAGCTGAAGAATAGAATGTCCATCACCTACATGTCCTGAGACCATCTGCAATATCCAGTTTTCCACTTGACCACACAGAAAATGAGTTGGCTATAAATTACTGTTTTAGTGTCAGCAAATAAAGTTATCAGGAGCTATTTTTCTTCTTTTTTGAAAATTCTAGATAGAGATATTTTATTTTTTAATTTTTGCATAGTATATTTCTAGTTTTTTTCTTTTCCTTGTAGTGAATGCTGGGAGCTTAGAATTGATAACTTCCCTCTAGTTAGCCTTTTTTAAAAAATTCAAATTTCTGTTTGCATTTTGTGAGCATCCTAATATCCTACCTAATCTAGTTGCAATATAATTATTTTCATTTATAGGATAAAATTGCACCCACATCACCAAATTAAACTTTCTTTTTAAATAAAATCAATGATTAAAAAAATTAACCCTCTGAACAATAACAGTTTATATTTTCTATGTATATAATAACTAACAAAGGTAGTTTACAGTGCTTCCTTACGCATGTTTTAATCAACCACCACTATAATTGTGTGAAGGAGGTGTCATTGTCTTCCTTATTCTGCAGATAAGGATTGGGACTCAGGAAGAGTATGACTTGCCCATGATCATACACCAGTAGCTTTTGGAACTGGAATTCACACCCCTTTTTCCAGATTCTAAATCCTGTGTCTTATCTCCTCAGAGGAAGAAGGCAGTGTTATTCATTTACTTAACCATTCAAAAGTATTCATGAACACAGTGTTGGCACTGTGTTGGTTCTTTAAATATAAGTGAGGACAGAACACAGTCCCTGCTCTGGTGAAGCACATAGTCTAACATGGGAAGATAGTCAAGTGTGTAGAAAAGGATAATACAGTGCTTTGTTAGGAAAAATGTACAGGGAATGGTGGGAGCCTCAGTAAGGCAGAAGGAGTGATGGGGTAGTCAAGAAAAGCTTTCTGAAAGATGTAATATCTAACGTGAGATAGAATAAATAAGTAGGAATTTGTGGTGGGAAATGGAGAAAAATGTTCTGGGTTGAAGGAGCAGCATGTGCAAAGACCCTGAGGCAGGACAAGTCACTGTTTAGAAGGCAAATGTTAATTAAATAAGCCAGGATAACTCAAATACTGCATGTGAAGATGAAACAAATGAGAGAGTTTAGGGAAACCTGAGCAAGCTGGGCCTTGACACCATGTTAATAAGAGTCTAGGACCTCTGGCCAAGATGGAGGCATAGGTAGATACCCTGTGTCGCCTCACACAATCAAAAGAAGGACAGCAACAAATTTAAAAACAAAAAACAACCAGAACTGCCAGAAAATTGAACTGTATGGAAGTCCAACAACCAAGAAGTTAAAGAAGAAATATTCACCCAGACTGGTAGGAGGCGTGGAGATGGACAGCAAAGTGGAGAGGACTTGCGGCAAGGCAGCGGCTGGAGGATCAGGGCAGACAGCGGCTAGCAGAGCCAGTGGTCCTACACTTATGTGCAGACAAACCAGGAGGAACAACTGGGGAGTGAGACAGACAGCACAACCCAGGGTTCCAGCGAGGGGAAATAAAGCCTCAAACCTCTCACTGAAAAAACCTTTGGGTGTTGTGGCAGCAGAAGAAACTCCCAGCTTCACAGGAGAGTTTGTTGGAGAGACCCACAGGGTCCTAGAATGTACACAAAACCACCCACCCAGAAGTCAGCACCAGAAGGGCCCAATTTGATTGTGAGAGCAGAGGAAGTGACTGAAAACCAGCTGAAAGCTAAGCAAGCATCACTGTTCCCTCTCAGACCTGTCCCCAACATATAGCGCCACGACACAGCTGACCTGTGGGTTTCCCCACCCCGGTGAACACCTAAGGCTCTGCCCCTTACTATGTAACAGGTGCTCTGAGACAAAAAAAATATGGCCCAAATGAAAGATCAGATCAAAGGTACAGAAAAAATACAACTAAGCAACAAAGAAATAGCCAACCTACCAGATGCACAGTTCAAAACATTGGTAATCAGGATGCTTACCGAATTGGTTGAGTATGGTCACAAACTAGAGGAAAAATTGAAGGCTATGAAATAGAGGAAAATGCACAGGGAACCAACAGTGATGGAAAGGAAACCAGGACTCAGATCAATGGTTTGGATTAGAAGGAAGAAATAAACATTCAACCAGAATAGAATGAAGAAACAAGAATTCAAAAAAATGAGGAGAGGCTTAGGAACCTCCAGGAAAACTTTAAACATTACAACATTCAAATCATAGAGGTGCCAGAAGGAGAAGAGCAAGAACAAGAAATTGGAAACTTATTTGAACAAATAATTAAGGAGAACTTCCCTAGTCTGGCCAAGGAAATAGACTTCCAGGAAGTCCAGGAAGCTCAGAGAGTCCCAAAGAAATTGGACCCAAGGAGGAACACACCAAGGCACATCATCATTATATTACCCAAGATTAAAATGAAGGAGAGAATCCTAGAAACAGCAAGAGATACGGAAACAGTCACCTACAAAGGAGTGTCCATCAGGCTGTCAGCTGATTTCTCAAAAGAGACCCTGCAGGCTGGAAGGGGCTAGAAAGAAGTATTCCAAGTCATGAAAGGCAAGGACCTACATCCAAGATTACTCTATCCAGCAAAGCTCTCATTTAGAATGGAAGGGCAGATAAAGTGCTTCCCAGATAAGGTCAAGTTAAAGGAATTCATCATCACCAAGCCCTTGTTATATGAAATGTTAAAGGGATTTATCTAAGGAAAAAGAAGGTGGTCAAAAATATGAACAGTAAAATGACAACAAACTCAAAACTATCAACAATCAAACCTAAAAAAAAGAAAACAAAAAGAAACTAAGCAAACAACTAGAACAGGAACAGCATCACAGAAATGGAGATCACATGGAAGGTTATCAGTGGGGTGGTAGAGTGGAGAGAGTGGGGGAAAAGGTACAGGGAATAAAAAGCATAAATCATAGGTACAAAATAGACAGGGGGAGGTTAAGGATAGTATAGGAAATGCAGAAGACAAAGAATTTATACGTTCAGCCCATGGACTTGAACTAAGATTGGGGGGGAATGCTGGTGGGAGGGAGAGTTCAGGGTGGAGGGGCATAAAGGGGGAAAAAATGGGACAACTCTAACAGCCTAATCAGGGAGGTGGGAGGAGATAATGGGGGGAAGGGTTTTCGGGAACTACTATAAAGGACACATGGACAAAACCAAGGGGGAGGGTGGAAGCAAGGGAGGGGTGTGTAGCTACGGTGGGGGGTAGCTGTGGGGGGGAATGTAGACAACTGTAATAGAATAACAAAATAATTTTTAAAATAAAATAAAATATATTTAAAAGAAAAAAGAGGAGTCTGAAGCTTTTCAAGCTGAAGAGTGATGTGTTGGCCTTACCACTTTAAAAAGATCACTCTGGCAGGAATGTGGAGAATGAATTAGAAAGAAATTGAGACTAGCATAAGGAAAGACAATTAAGGAATTACAGTAAGAAAAGAGGGGGTGGACAATGGTGACCTGAACTGCTGTCTGGTGATCACAGCTGGTCACCTGAGCAACTGTGGCAAGTCCCTGTGGTGAACAAAAGGCAGGCATGCCTGAGCAGTAAGGCTAGCAATGCAGCAAAATGACTCCAGGCACTTAAAACCAGGCCAACAACCACAGTGCCCCTACCCAGCAGTGCAAATTCCACACAGGGGCAGGCCAGTTAACCTGTCCAGTCTTTAAATGAGCTTGAATTGAGATGTTTTGCTCCAGACCCACAGAAACTACTCCTGGGTGGCATTTTCCCCTACTTAGTCAAAAGCAAACTACTGATACGTGGTAGACATCATGGCCTTTTCAACTGGTTTAATTTGATTGAGTTGTAGTTATTTGAGGATTAAACAGATATTGATTCACATCATGTTCCCTGTTTTGAATTCGCATATAATCAAAACATTGTCAAAACATTGTCTCCTAAATGTGAAATTACTCAGTGAATAAATCATAATGTGCAGCTTTCAGGCAAGCCATGTTTAGGAAATGAAATTTAAGTAGGAGAAATTACAAGAAGGATAGGGTAAACAATCGCTATTCTGAGGATAATCATTTACAAGTCTCCTGGTACTTTGCGGTAGGGTAGCAGTGTGACAAATAGAAGGGAAATGCAAATTGAGAGTGTCTACTCAATTAACCAGGATATAATTTGCTGCTGTTTACAAAGGATAAAATCTAACCTCCTCAGCATGAAACACAGGCCTTTCAGGGTTGTCTCCTCCCGCCCGTTCAGCCTCACATTCTTCCCATGCACATATCCCTGTTTCTGGACTGCCCTTTTCTTGTTGGTCTATGGGTCAAAATCCTATTCACTTCACAACTCTTTTCTTTCTTTCTTTTTTAAATTTTAATTATATTTTATTGATTATGTTATTACAGTTATCCTGATTTTTTCCACTTTGCCCCTCTCCACCCTGCACCCCTTACTTCCTCAAGCAATTCCTCCACCATAGTTCATGTCCACGGGTCTTGTGTATAAGTTTTTGGCTACTCTATTTCCTGTACTGTACTTTACATTCCCATGGCTATTCTGTAACTACCTATTTGTATTTCTTAAGCCCCTCACCTCTTCACCCACTCTCCCCCTCCCCCCTCCCATCTGGCAACCTTCCAGTAACTAACTTCTTTTCTCGCGCTGCTTTTAAGAGTCTCTTTTTATCTTTAACCTTTGGCCTTTTAATAATGATGTGTTTTGGAGTGGGCCTCTTTGTATCTATCATAATAGGGACTCTCTGTGCTTCTTGGTCTTGCACGTCTCTTTCCTTCATCAAACTGGGAAAGTATTCCTTCACTATTTTTTCATATAGATTTCCAATTTCTTGCATTTTCTCTTCTCCTTCTGGCACCCCTATGATGTGAATGTTGGACCTCTTAAAGTTGTCCCAGATGCTCTTTATCATCATTTTTTGGATTTATTTTTTCTTCTTGTTGTTCTGCATGGTTGTCTTTTGCTTCCTTATGTTCCCAAATAATTGATTTGATTCTCAGCTTCATCCATCCTGCTGTTGTTTCCCTGTAAATTGTTCATTTTAATTACTGTATATTTCATTTCTGACTGGGTCTCTTTTATGCTGCTGGTGTCCTAAGTTAATTGAGCATCCTTATAAACAGTGTTTTGAATTCTGCATCTGATAGTTTGCTTATCTCCATTTCATTTAGCTCTTTTTCTGGAGTTTTGATCTGTTCTTTCATGTTAGCCATGTTTCTTTGTCTCTTTGTTTTGACAGCCTCCCTGTGTTCATTTCTATGTATTAGGTAGAGCTGCTTTGACTCCATGTCTTGGTAATGTGGCCTAATGATAATAGGTGTTCTGTAGGGTCCTGTGGCATAGCATCCCCTGTTACCCAAGCTGGGTACTCAAGGTGCTCTCTTTATGTGAGCTGAGTACACCCTCCTCTTGTAGTTGAGCCTTGGCTGCTATTGGCAGATCAATGGAAGACATTTACCCAGTTCAGTCAGCTGCAAGGATTGGCTGTGATCACTGATCACCAACCTCCACCCTCTGTGGATGATCAGCTCTGCAGGGGCAGGGTGGTGGTGCTCCGACATGATCTGTGTCTGTCCACTGGGTGTATTGGCCCTGGGGTTTCTTGGGTGGTTCAGGCCAACATCAGCCCCCACCCGTATTTTTCCTGGGGCACCCTGCTTGAGCTGTAAAGCAATCTGAGATGGCTGCTACTGGTGCTGCACTTAGGGATTCCCAGGCAAAGCCAAGCTGTAACTCTAATTTGGCAGTGGCTAGGGTCACTGAAGCCAGCTGTTGCTTGTATGATAAGATTTAGGAACCAAGACCAGCCATTCTTATGGAAAACCAGCTTGGGTGTGCCCGTAAGTTGGGTGGGGTAGAGCCTCTATTGATCTCCATGGTAGGTCACGCAGTGTTAGCCAGGTTGATGGAATTTCAGATGTAGCACCAGCCTATCAACTCTGGGTTGGGGAGGACTCAACAAAGGGACAATGGCCTCTGCTTGCCCCAACACCAGACACTTCAGTGTCTCTGTGGTGCCCTTAAGCTTCACCTTGGTGCTGACCTCATAGGGAGCGAGTGTGAGTAGGCAAGTCCACATATGGGTTCCCTAAGAGGAAATGCTTAGGGCTGCAGCAGCCTTCTCCACCAACTCAGTCCCCACAGGTTTTTGCAGCCAGAAGTTGTGGGAACATAATTTCTTGGCACTGGAATCCTGGGCTGGGGAACCTGGTGTGGGGCTGGGACTCCTTACTCCCAAGATACCCTTTCCAAATTTTAATCCACAGTGGTGTGGGGCCAGCCCGCCTACCAGTCTGGATGGATATGGTTTCTTCAATTTTGTAGTTGTCAGACTTCCATTCACTCCATTTCATAGTCTTCAGACTTCCATTCAACTGGATTTCTGATGTTCCTGAGTGATTATTATTCTATATTTTAGTTGTAATTTTGATGTGGTTGTGAGAAGAGGTGAGCCAAGTCTGCCTATATCACCATTTTTACTGGAAGCCTCATAAGTCTTTTCTTAAGCATTACTTTATCTCTGACAGCTTTCCCTCTCCCTCCATCCAGTAACTTTACAAAACAAAACTGGTGAATAACAAGAATAAAATATATTTATGTGCCTGTGGAATTCCTTGAGAGGTGAGACCATTGTCTTTATATATCTAGCACCTAGCATAATGATTAAAATCAAGAACATGGCTGATGTTTAAAATTCTTGACAATAATATCAAAATATTTCAAATACTGATTTCATTGGTAATTATGGGTTTTCCTTATCCAAGTCCACCAAAAATGCCTGTTCAAAGGCCAGATGGTTACAATTCAGTTTTTAGTATTACCTTGGCCATTAACTCCTGAGGAATGGTCTTAAGGAGGCATTGATTTAAAGACATTATTGGATTCCTAGATGGGAGTCATGTAACTCTAGGAAAAGCCAAAGAATATTATGTTGCATTCCAAGGCAGAGATCCTTAAAACAGAATTTGCCAAAGCAGTGAATTTTAATCATAGAGCCTAGAGATTTTGGAATTTTAACACAGACTCTAGTGGTGCTGATGTAAAGTGTTTGCAAACTACATTATGATTAATATTGCTATTCCAGGTATTACTTACCTTGTTGTCTTCTCTGGGGACTTTGAACTCAGTCCTTTTTGAAGATGAATAAAGTTTTTTTTTTTATATATGACTGACTCCATAAGCTCTATATTTTTTACTATAATAAGTGCATTTATAATAACCTTGATAGGGTCTATTTCTTTCTCTTTTTTTTCCAAAGGTTTTAT
Source organism: Tonatia bakeri (assembly GCA_004024845.1). Classification (NCBI taxonomy): domain Eukaryota; kingdom Metazoa; phylum Chordata; class Mammalia; order Chiroptera; family Phyllostomidae; genus Tonatia; species Tonatia bakeri. Next base: position 120,140 of record PVIA01003082.1, read on the forward strand.
CTATTTATTTATTTATTTTTAGAGAGAGGGGAAGGGAAGGAGAAAGAGAAAGAGAGAAACATCAATGTGTGGTTGCCTCTCACACACCCCCACTGGGAACCTGGCCTGCAACCCAAGCATGTGCCCTGACTGGGAATTTAACCTGTGACTGTTTGGTTCACAGGCCAGCCCTCAATCCACTGAGCCACACCAGCTGAGGCATTAATAGTTCTATTTCATCTCTTCTTCACTAAGTAGCAGGTGCTGATCAGTTTGGCTAACAGAGTTCAGGTTCATTTTTGACTCTCTTCTATGTGTCTTCAACTACTTTTCGCCAGTACAGTGCAGTCCGAACTGGGATATTAACTTCTAATTTCAGGCCTCTCTTAATGCTAAATTATAGGGTACTATCAGGATAGGTTAGGTTATGGTGTGGTAACAAATAACCCCTAAGCTCCCTGTATTTAAAACAACAAAGTTTTATTTTTCTAATATTACACACTTGTGTTTGCAGGTGACAATGTTCACCAGTGGTCATCCAGGGGCCCAGGTTGGTGGAATTTTTATCATCTTAGAACATTGCTGTTTCAACATGAGTTTTCAGGATTTTCTATGACAGGAGATATAGCATGGGTGGCCATGCACTGGGTCTTAAATGCATCTGCCGAGGCACAGTACATAATTTCTGGTCCCATTCCAATGACCAAAGCAAGCCATTTGCTATGTCTACCTTCAAAAGAAGAGGAAGCACAATCCTTTAGTATTCACAGAGGGAAAGGAGGAGATATTGGGAATACTTTTAATGATGACCATAAGTTGATAACCAAATATTAGTTTCTCTTTGTTTCTCTATGTGCAGAATATGCTCCCAGTCTCCTCTTGTCTTAGTTTGTTCAGCTGCTATAAATAAAATAACAGAGATTAAGTAGTATATAAGCAACAGAAATTTATTTCTCACAGTTCTGAAAGCTGGGAAGTTCAAGATCAAGACACTGGCAGATTTGGTGTCTGCTAAGGACATATTTCCTGATTCATAGATGGCATTTTTTCATTGTGTCCTCACATAGCAGACGATGTAAGGAAACTTTGTTGGGTCTCTTTTATAAGGGCACTAATCTCATTCATGAGGGCTCTAACTCCATGGCCCATCACCTCCTAAAGCCCCCACCTCCAAATACCATTAACTTGGTAGTTAGGATTTCATCAGATGTGCTTTGGAGGAACACATTCAGACTATAGCAACATGCAAAAGAATGCCAAATCCCCATGGCACACTGTGACCTAAAAAGATAAATCATCTGCCCCTGCCTTCTTGCCCTGTTAATAGAACAGGGACAGGGTAACTTCAATAAATGTTCACATTCTGTAAGAGAAAGAATGGGGGTCACATACCTGTAACTGGGCTGGAGCATTTTAAAAACTCACTCTCATGTGATGGTTCCCTACATTGGAGGTAGAGAGTGTACCTATAGTGAGCTCCATTCTCATCCTTAGGAAAATCTCCTAGTCTATTCATCTCCACAGACTTTGGCTTGGCTCTCTAGGAGGTCCTTGTCTGTTATTATCCTTGGCCCCATATCTGAAGTGGTCATTGGTTGATGTGGCCATCTCAACATGGGGCTTCAGGCTTTGCTGTGGGGGGAGAAGTGGAGAATTGTACTCTGGATCTTAAATGCTTCTTCCATGAAATACATTATGTCACTCCATTGGCCAAAGTAGATCAAGACAACTTAAATGCATAGGGTTATGTAAACTATCCACATATTCAGAAGGAGAGGAGGACACAAATACACAGGTAAGTTTACCCCACTTAATTTCTGCTAATGCACTTGCTAAAAGTACAGAGTTCCAGCGGACAGACTAGGTTCAGTTTTGGCTTTGTTTCTTACTTTCTGTGAGACATTAGACAAATTATCAACCTGTTTAATAAACCTGTTTCCTCATCTATAAAATGGAGATAAGAAGAGAGCCTCCTTCCCTGGAGGGCTCTGAGGATAAGTGCTTGTCAAGTCCCTAACAAAGTGCCTGGAATGTACTCAATATTCTTAAATGCTAGCTGCATTGTTTGCTGTCTTCCTGACCACCGTGTTCTGTACTGGAATGTTCCAGGAACTGCATCCTTTTTTCACATAATAGGTGTTCTCTGCAGTGGGGTCTGTGGTTCCACTGCAGCATTATCCTTGAGTGTCCCCACTTGTGTAGCACCATGGCTGTGCAGCGTCACCAAATATTTTCCTGGTGTAGTACAGAAACTCTGTTCACTTGCTTCATGCCTAGTAATATGTGGGTCACAGACTCCCTCTAGGCACTTGCATTTCATTGCTTGAGTCATTGTACATTATAGAACACTATACAAAAGAATTCTGAAAAATGGACTTATGGCAAATTCAGGAGAAATGAAAGGAAATGAATGTATTAATAACACCGTGAGGGAAAAAGCACTTTGTTACAGAGATTAGTCTTTGAACCTTTGGGATGCTGCTAAAGACACCTCTTCCTTTACTACCTAGAAGCAAGATTTCATGATAAAAAATGGGGTCTAATTCCTCTGCATCAGTGGAAAACATCTGTTTTGGCTTGGGCTGCTGTAGTAAAAATACCACAGAAAGGGTAGTTTAAACACAGATATTTATTTCTCACAGTTCTGGATGGTGGAAGTCCAAGATTGCTGTGTTCTGATGAGGGCCCTCTTTCTGGTTCTCAGATGGCTGCTTTCTTGATATATCCTCATATAGTGGGGAAAAAGCTTTGATCTCTTTATTTACTTATAAGTGCACCAATCTCATCATGGGGATCCATTGTCATGACCTCGTTTAAACCAGATTACTTCTCAAAGGCCCCACCTCCAAATACCATCACATTAGGGATTAAGGCTTCAACGCATAGATTTAAGGGAGACAAAAACATTCGGTTCATAACAATATCTAACTAACTCCCAGAAATCATTGCGTACACCCATGCTGTGCCTGGGTGCACATTATACTATCACTGGGAATAGTAAAATGTGTGAGATGTGGTTCTTGCCTCAAGGAATCACAATCCAATAAAAAAATATGGGTGAGTGAGCTGAAAATTCAAAGCAACATGTTAAATACTTCAACAGAAGAACAAACAAAATGCAGTGATTCTCAAGTATGGAAACAACATAGGTCTGTCTGCCGGGGGGTTAAGATTTAGTGTCGCTGCCATGGTGAGTAGGGTGAACTGATTATCAAAGTAAAGTTGGTATTTGTGTGCTGTGACCTCTTTAGACACCCAAATCATGTTCACTTCAGTATCTCGGGAATTAGGCCAGCTACAGTTCTGGTTCCTGTCAGATTTGCCCTAGCTTTATTACATTTTCTAAAAGCAGGATGGCCTGTTACATTCTTTTTGTTTTGTTTTGTTTTGTATTGTTTTGTTTTGTTTTTCTCCTGGCCTTCGTTTGTATAGAACTATACATAAAATAACTCAGTTGGTTTTTATATTGGCATCTGAGCATCCCTGATCAAAGACTGTTTACAATTTCACATTTCTGATGTCCCTTCCTCAAGAACCTCAGAGATAGGTTGGTAAATGTCATCTATCCATTTGCCTTTCTCTTCACTGGGAATGTAGAAATATGTATTATTTCAGCACATTGAATGTGACCTTTTCCAGACCAGGTGTTTCATTTGTATGGGACAAAGGGCATAAAACAGCTTGTGAAAAGCAGGTCAGAGGGGAAGATAATTGCTGAGAAAGAAAGCCTGATTCAGAAGGGAGACGATGGCATTCACAGTGTTTTTAAAGTGCTTAAGATATTGTACTTCCCAAGAGAATCTGTCTTCAACAAGCAAAGAAGAATGCCAGGAAATTACATGGCTCTTGAAAATAGCTCTCCATCAGAGAGTGATAAGAGAGCTCTCTGAAAACAGGAACCATACAGAGTGGGGACCCCAGGTAATGCTGAGACAGTCATCCAGCAAACTTTCTAAGACTTTGGCCATTTATCTCTAAGTTGACAAAAGGTAGCTGGGTGAGGAATTAAAAACAAATGTGGGTTAGAGTCCAACTGTCAGAAAATAGGATCTATCTGACTTCAGTACCTAGTTAGACAGAAGCGTGTACTGGGCTTGGCCAGGCCTACGAAGAGCGGCCACACGAGTCTGTGCGCGTTGTCTGGGGCACAAAGCACCGCACTGAAGAGGACATTGCCCAAACCATACGCATTGTAGATCTGTGTAATTATTTAGGGGAAGGTGGCAGTAAAGCATCTTACTCTAACACATCCATAGTGTAGGACAGTTTTCTGAGAGGTGGATGTAATTGTCTTGAGAAAGGGGCTCCTTTTCTAACTTTTCACACAGTGTATGGGCTAGCGGTAGCTGTTTGCTCAAGAACAACTGAGTTCAGACACACTGCTCAGCATTCTCCAATACTTTAGCCTACTCTAGCAGGCTTGTGCTACTGGACCCCATTCATTCATTTATTCATTCAAACAAACAACTAAATGGACATTTGCTATATGCCAGCCACTGTGTGGGCACCGGTACATGACGGAACCAACGCCTCTGCCATCTTGGAGTTTTCCTTCCAGAGGGAACTATGTGCCAGGGAGCTGGGAAGAATAGAAGGCTGGGAGTGTTGGTGCAGAGGAGCACAATTAGTCTTTGAAGGCAGAAGGAGCCTGCATGTAGTCTCAGCTCCAGAATGATGTGGTCTTGGGAAGTTGAACTCTCCACACTTTGCCTGTAGAAAAGGTTGAAAATGCTTTCCTTACTGGGTTTATTAGAAAAGTTAAAGATAACCTATTAAAAAATTTTAGTATGGAGCTTATGACATACAAGTATATGATTTATGGTAGTAACAATTATTATTATCATAAATATTACCTAATTAAGGGTAATAACACGGACAATCTAATCCTGAGTCCACCCCTGGATGGCAACATCTGAGTTTATGGTTGGCCTGAGATGGAGGGAAGATGTTAAGTAGGAAGTTTTACTTTATTTCTTGTAGATTTACTTCTTTTCCCTGCTGTGTAATACTTGTTTTCTCAGCCTCACTGAAGACCAGTATAATGAGAACAGACAGACCTCATGACCTATGGGAGAAAAAGGACTTAGAAGGAATTAAGTCCTTAATAACCTGTGAGAAATGGACGTTGAAATGAGATTCATCTGAGATAGTAAAGCTATGCTTAGTTATGTTTCTACATGTTTCCGGAGGAGATGAGTTTTATGCGAAAGAGAGATTAGATCAGAGGCTGTCATAGGTCAGCTCTGGGAGACCGACTCTGAAATGGAGTTTTGCATGCAGGAGACTTATTGGGGGAGTGAGCTCCTGGGATCAGCACCTGTAGGAACAGAAAGCAGCAGGATCGGTAACAAGGAAATTAAACTGCAAGGCATTGCAACAGAGGCCTCTGTTGAACTTAAAGGAGCTCTCGGTTGACCTTTCAAACTTGATGGGAATTGGGGAGAGGGAGCAAGGACTTCATTCCCATCCCCCTTCATTGGGCAGTCATTGCTTGCAGGCTCTCCTCAAAGAAGGCAGTGACCTTGAGTCAGGTGGTTCCTTCAGCAGAGGGCGAGCTCCGTTGAGAGCTCTCAGCTGCCAACACTCCAGCAGCTGGGGAAACAAGTGCTTCAGTCCTGGAGGGGGAAATCGAAGTAGCACTTCTACGGCAAAGATGAAGGCCACCTCCAAGGCAATCCCATCCATAAAATCCCTGCAGATAGATGTGTTAGCCCTGCTTTCTAATATTTAATTAATTGTGGCATATCAATAAAATAGTTTCATATTGCAATAGTATAAACAGATTAGGCTGCTTGAGGTGAGAGCTGATAGGCTCAGGGGCTCCAGCTGGGGCTCAGAGGATTAGAGTTTTAGCACGTTTATTCATGTAACCTGACCCTAAACACACTGCCTGGGAGGTATAAAGCTGATAGGAATAATTTAGGAAAGGCAGATTATCATTTGTCCATGCAAGAATTAAAGTATAATTGCTCCTGTCACAATTAAGTCCCTCAATTGCTAGAAAATCAAATTCTAGGCACTAGCTCATAGTGTCTTCACTTTAAACCTTTCCTCCCCAAAGGGTTTTGAGCTCCATGAAACATCACTAAGTCCAGAGACTATAATTTAATTTCTCTGGTGCTGTTAGTTTGAAACCAGAATTCAGCTCATATTTATATAGTTAATTGAGATGCCCCTAAAATATGTTATTGATCCTTATTCTATTTCCTTTTCTACCTAACTAGGAGGAAATAATATTGTGTAGCTTCCACCCAGGATTCTTTCTCCTGCGCTGCTCATAACATAATGGGAGCTGCAGAGCCGTGATTCAGCCCACGGTCATGGTCATCCTCTGACTGCTGCCACTCATCACAGAGTCACAAGTCAATGCCCTGTTGACACTTCTATTAGAACCAACATGTCACACATCACAAACTGGGGACATGTGTTTCTTTTGTTTCTTGTAGTGTTAGTTCATACAGTATATATATTTTAATGTTAAATTGGTTGCTAGCATTTTAAAAATTGGCAGATTTCTGAAAAAGTCAAAGGATTTGGAATGAGTGGGCCCTGGTTTGTTCCCACATAGCAACATTTGGTTCCAGCTGCATTCTGGCTGTACCTTGCTGAGATGGGGCATACACTCTCCAGTTTGCTTCACTCCCCGCCATGTCCTAGTCCCTCCCTACCCATCTGCCTCAATTATTTATGTTATCTGTTGTACCCTATAGGCATAAGAGTTTGACATTTGATTTGTATAATTCCAGGGGGCCCCTTGGGATTCCTCTTTAAAGGGCATGAAGGAAAATGGTCAAAATGGGTCTCAGGGACAACATAGATATTGTAATGTATTGGTATGACTTTTAATGATCAGCTAGTCTAGAGCATGACCATGGTAGTGTGCATACCAGGGAAGAGGACAGCCAAGCAGCAGCTGCTGAAGGAGAATTGCTGTGGAAAGGGTGAGCCAGCAGCATCCTCGAGTGAGCGTCAGCAATGAAGACCTGTGGTCAGAAATGGGACAGTGGGACTCAGCTGCTGAAAAAGAAGTGTCTGAGACTTCAGGAGACGAGTCAAAGGATGGGTTCAAGGAACCTGGAACAAGAGAAAGTAGAACTAGAATGACCACTGCTCGCCCCTGGGCCCTGGGGTTTCCCAACATCAGTCTTGTTTTCCATCTTTGGCAAACCCTGGTGGGTTTTGAGAGGACACGGGTTTGGACTTGGACGCTCAGGGGAATTATACAGATGATAAACAACAAAACATTCTATTAAAATAAACATACTTATTTGTTCCAGATAGTGTTCTGTCCATCCCAATCCAGAATACTAATTTGCTGACTTTTAATGACAAAGACGATATAATATTTATATAAGTGATGTCAGCACAGGGACAATTTAAGTTTAAAATCAGGTAATATATGTGATCAGGAGCTATTCTAGATCAGCTATGGGGTGGTACAGATGGGTCAAATCAGCCCATTCTCAGCATCCATCCCATGGTGTCATCACACTCCATAGCAGGCTTGCTGTCCTGATTCTCCTGCACAACTTCGTGTCTTCCATGAGCGTAGAAGTTTGAGTTCATGTATTACATGGTATCCTGTGTAATTCATGATGTTGGGTGGTCACACTTGCTGCTGGCCTTGCTGATGGCACCACTTCCAGGCGACTGCTATTCCTTTGCGAGCTACTGTCTCTCTGGGAGCTGCTCCAGCACTGGCATGGAGGGCGGATCAGGTCTTCTGTCCTGGCCCCGGCTATGTTCAGGCTTCAGTGCAGTAAGAGGAAAGTGCTTCTGTCCTTTGTGATGTGCCTATTGTGAGTATGTGCAGTCACGCATGTGTGCGTGTGTCTTGTTCACGCACCAACAACCTCCCCACCTGAGCAGTGGGCTGGCCAGGGCCTGGCTGTATTCACACCCTTCCATCTTACTGCTTCATTGAGTACCAAGCCAGGCTCCTTCCCAAAGGAGAAACTCCCTGCAAGGAACTTTGCCCTTCCCCTAGCTGCCTCCTCCCCAGTCCCACTCCATGCCTAGACTTGCTGCCACTGTGGACAGGGGTGAAGCATTTTTTTCCACAGTGAGTGTTCAGGCTCTGTGAACAACAGTGGGTACACACCTAAACTTGGAGGGATACCCTAATATGGATAGGATTTAGCCCAGTCCTAGCCTCAAAGAAAAGAGCCAGTGGTGATCATATTTGACAGCCTTGAAGAGCAACTTAAGGCCCCTTCAGAGGATTCTCGACTAAAGTGCCAATCTAATCATCTCTACCCCTTTATTCCTGTTTTTACTCTAGCATCATAATTCCAAATAAAAGTTTTAAAATATATTTTTTTTCTAATTTTGTCTTATTACTATTTTGTCTGGTGGTCAGAATAAGGTAATATCTAGAGTGAGTAAGGTAGATTCACAGCATTTTAGCCTAAGTTAAAGAAATTTGCATAGAAATGAATCATCTTTTGTAACGGGTCAGATAGAAAAATGCATTCAAATTTCTAAACTTAAACATGAAATTTTTTTGTAACTTAGGGCCTTGATAAGGACACTATTTAAATCACTGTTAACTACTATAACGTAGTCTTCTCAGAATTGAGAAAAGTAAATATTCCCGAAGACTATCAGTGTAATTACATTTCTTATTTCCAATCCTTAATTTCTCCCTCTATACCATCAGCTTCTTATGAACAAAACAAAACAACAACAACAAAAAGACTGTCTTAGTCCATTCAGCTACAGCATACCATAGACTGAGTGGCATATAAAAGACAGAAGTTTATTTTTCATAGTTCTGGAGGCTTGGAAGTCCCAGATCAGGGTGCCGGCAGATTGGGTGTCCAGGCAGACCCACTTCCTGTGCCCTCACATGATGCAAGGGGACGGAGGAGCTTTGTGGGGTCTCTTTTACCAGGGCACTAATCCTATTCACGAAGGCTCCACCTCCATGACCTGATCATCTCCCGGAGCCCCAGCCTCCTAACACCGTCACTCTGGGCTTGGGATCTCAACATGTGAATGTGGGGGGACACAGACGTTCTGTCTGTAACAGACTCCTGACTTTAACCATGATATTCTTTGCATCAGCAGTTCCTGGCCTACCTCCTTTCTTTTACTTTGAACTTCCAATGGCACCAACATTCATTGTTTCCATTTCATCACTTCCTACTCTCTTCCTTGACCTCTTGCAATCAGATTTCACCCTCACTGCTCTGTTGAAACTGCTCTTTGAAAGATGGAAGTGATCTAATTGCCATTTCCACAAATCATTTCTTTTATTCTCAGCTCTTCGTAGCACTGTTGAACACTAGGTCCTATTTAAAACTCTTCTTTTGATTTCACTGATGTTGTACTCTGATTGTTTTCTCCTTATATTTCTATCTCTGACCTCCCCTGCACCAGATTACATTTTTTTCCTTTTGTGCCTTAAACATGTTTTTTTAAATGAAATATCTCATATATATGAAAATATATAGAGAATAATATATGTAAATCTCCACTTAGCCTAAGAAATAAAATAGTATAGCTATAGCTGAAATTCCCTGTGTATGCCTTCTTGATTATTTTCCTCTTTTCCCACCAGAGAGATAACCTGTTATTGGGAGTTATCATCTTCATGAATGTTTTATGTTGTTACTAAAAATATTTACGATATCCCTTGTTCACTCGAGCAGCAAGTACTTGTGTGAGTCCAGGGAAACACTGTTGACAAAGGCTATGATGGGGAAAGTGCTCTCTGAAGCTGTGCCCTGTGCAACCTGCACAAACAGATGCTGGGTCTTCACTGTTTTACCTGTTTGGGGGCTTTTTAAATACATGGTATTGTATTGAATATGTGCATGTGACTGACTTCTTTCCCTGAACATCATTGTCCAATTGAGGAAAGGGGTAGTCCACAAGACCACTCTCACCTCTGACACCAATTCCAAGTTGAGGGGGTTCCCAAAACTACCCTCACATTTGATAATTCATTAAAAGATTCGCCAAGCTCACTGAAACCTCTTACACTCACATTTCTGGATATTAGAGGGAAAGAATACAGATTAAAATCAGCCAAGGGAAGAAGTTTACACAGCAGAATTTAGGAAACAAACACACATGGGGCTTCCAGTCACCTTCTCCTCCTGGAGTCACGGCCTGTGTTCCTTTCCTGGCAACAATGTGGGGTAACATGTATGGAATTTGGCCAACATGGAAAGCTTGCCCAAGCCTTGGTGTCCAGAGTATTTCCTGGGACTCTGTCTTTGACTGCCCATGGAGCTGACCTCTAGTCTGCAGCCCCTCCAGCAGTAAAGTGGATACTGAGTAGTGCAAAACCTGCACCATAAACCACTCTGTTAGATTGTCTGGTGGCCAAGGCTCCCCAGGCAAAGAACTATCAGGTGTGACACTCCAAGGGCCTAGAGTTCAACTCCCACTGGCAAAGGCAAAGGCCAGGCATCAGTTTGGGTAAGGTTAGTTCTTTACTACACCATTGTGTTTGGGAGATTCATTCATATTTTTGCAGGAAGCTGAAGTTTGCCGATTTTCCTCTTGATACACATTTGGCAGTTAAAAACAGTATCACTATGAACATTTGGATATATGTATTCTGGTGCACGTGCCAGAGTTTCTTTTGGGTATGTATGCAAAACTAAGGAGGGGATCGCTGGAGTGTGGGGTATGTGCTTCTTCAAGTTTACTAGTCAATGCTAAACTGTTTTCCAAAGTGGATGTACCAGTTTATAGTTCCACCAGCAGTGTAATAAAAGTTGCAGCTGATCTATACCCTCATCACATTTGCAGTTGTTGAATTTTTTTTTTGATGGACATGTAATGGTATGTTGTGATTTTAATTTGCATTTCTCTGAATACTAGTGAATTTGAGCTGCTTTTTTAAAAGAAAGATAGTTTTATTATTGAATAAACATTAAAGAAGAATATGAGTTCATTGTAAACAATCTGCTAAGAGATTACAAAGACAGAAAGAAATGTTATCTTTTGTATAAATAAGTGGATATAACCCATTGCATTCATGTTTTTCAAGATGAAATTGCTAACTTTCTCATATCTTTATGACTGGAGGTATATTTTGCAATTTGGAGTCAGGTGACAGTTGACAAATTTCCAAATGACCCCAGGAAGCAATGCCTTGCTTTCCTTTTGAGGTCAACACCAGGAGTGAGATTACTACATGAAATAATGAGCTCATGTTCAAGTCCACCGGTAACAGTAGTTTTCCAAGGGGTCTTGCTGACTAACAGACCCACCCAGAGTGGATTCATGCTCCAGTTGCTCAACATGTCTGTTCATATGGGAGCTGCTTTTGACAGTATTCTTGGCCATTGATATCCTTTTCTAAGACTTGCCTGTTCATATCATTTACTCAGTTTTTTGAGTTGCCTTTTTCTTTATCAATTTGTATGTATTTTAATATTATGATGTTATGAGCACCACATGTTATAGTTATATGCTTTACAAATATATTTCCCTAGTCATTTTTATAGTATGTAATTAACTAGAATTATAATTTTTAATACATTTGAGTTTACTAATATTTTCCTTCACAGCATGTGATTTTTGTGTGAGAATCACAAATACCTGTGGTCAGTATATTCAAATTTTTTGTTTCCTTTTTCAAATTTAATTTTTTAATCACCTAAAATTTATTTTTGTTTATAGTATGAGACAGAGGTATACTTTTCTTTTTCTCCATATGGAAAATTCAGTTGTTCTAGCATGATATATTTTTCAATAGTTTATTCTTATCTACTAACCTGTGCTACGCATGTCCTATATTAGGTTTCTACCCACGCATGAGTCAGTTGCTGGTGTCTCCGTGTTGCTCCATTGATCTTTTGTTTATCTCTGGTCAACATCATACTGTCTTAATTACTAGAGATGGATAATAAATATTGGTATTAGGTAGGACAAATCCCTCAATCTTTTTTTTCTTCTTCAAAATTTTCATATCCATTTTTGGTTTTTTGTTCTCTTTTATACGTTTTAAAATCATACTGTGAAATTTATGAAAACTTCCGGATTCTTAGTTGAAGTAACATTGAATTAATTAATTTTAGGAAAATTGACAATTTTATATTGAGTCATTTATATACATGAACATTGTTTATCTCTCTTGGAATATTGCTGTTAGCTTTTAATATTTAAAAATTACTTCTCAATCTTTAGTTCAAATTTGTTTCTTATAAATAAATATGTATCATAGGAAATATTATGATATGAAATGCATGTGATATAGATGATATAATCATATACAGGGTGGGGCAAAAGTACATTTATAGTTGTGAGGACATGAAACAGTTTCTTCTTGTATTATTATTTATTAATTATTGTGTTATTTTCCATGTGAACAACTGTAAACTTACTTTTGCCCTTCCCTGTATTTTTGCTGCTATTATAAGTGGCATCTTTTAAAAAATACATGTATCTGTTAATGGCATTTAGAAATGCAAATGAATGTGGTACATATATACAAGAAAATACTGCTCAGCCATAAGAAAATATGAAATACTACCATTTGTGACAACATGGATGGATCTTAAGAATACCATGCTAAGCAAAATAAGTGAGACAGAAAAAGTTAAGAACCATATGATTTCACTCATGTGGGACATAAAATTGAAAACAACAAATGAACAAACAAGAAAAACAAAAGCTCATAGACACAGACAACAGTATGGTGGTTACCAGAGGGAAGGGGGGTGGGAGGATAGTAAAGGTAAAGGGGGCCGAATATACGGTGACAGAAGAAGATGTGACTTTGGGTGGTGGATACACGGTGCAGTATACAGATGCCGAATCATAGAAATGTACACTTGAAGCCAACATAATCTTATTAACCAATGTCACCCCAATAAACTTAATAAGTAAGTAAAAGAAACACAACCGATTTTTATATATTTATCTTACATTCTTCAAATCTGCAGGAAAATTTATTATCAATTATGTCAAAAATCAAACTACATAACTGAAAAAAACAAAGCAGAAAGATGAGTTTATCATAAGGGCTGCAACATAAGGTCAGGAAATGCAAGGCTATGGAATCAAGTTGCTCACAGACTAAGGGATTGTTTTTTAAAAAATTTTATTGTTGTTCAATTACAGTTTTCCCCATTTTTCTCCCATTGCTTTCCCTTGCCATTCCTATCCCTCGTCTAACACATTCAATCCTCACCCCCGTTGTCCATGTCCTTGGGTCATTCATACATGTTCCTTGACTTGCCCCTTCCCCTTCTTTCCCCTACTATCCCCCTCCCTTCTCCCCTTTGGTCACTGTCAGTTCTTTATTTCCATATCTTTGGTTCTCTTTTGTTCACTTGTTTGTTTTGTTGATTAGGTTCCACTTATAGATGAGATCATTTGGTATTTGTTTTTCACCTCCTGGCTTATTTCACTTAGCATAATACTCTCTAGTTCCTTACATGCTGTCAAACTAAGGGATTTTTATGGGATAAATGCAAAAGTTATTTGGCTTTTTCAGCTGATTGGTTGCCTAGTGGTCTTCTTTCTTATTTGGATCAGGGTAGCTGAGTCAGGGAAATAAGGAAGTATAGAGATAGTGTGAATATACTTGGCATTTGGGATTTGCTGGTGTTCTCTGCTCGTCTCTGGGAAGTGTTGTAAATTCCTGTTAGGTGAGGTTAAGCTTCATTTTTCTTTACATGCCTGTGTTGACTGGTTCCATTTTGTCCCTGACATAAGTAACTCCATTTTAGTTTAGTTCTACAATTATTGATGATTTGTTAATTTTAAATAATTTTGTTATAGGACATGTTGTCTAAGAATAATGTGTTTTATTTATTACTATACAATCATTTTCTTTCTTTCTTGTCTTGCTATACTGTCTTACACCTGTAGAGAAATATTAAACAATAAGTGGTATTTTTGTCCAGTTTCTGATTTTAAAAGAAATACATTTAATGATATGCCAGTGAGTACAGTGTTTGCTCTAGAATTTGGTGGATGTTCTTCATCAATCAATACTAAGAAATTTCTCTTCGATTCCTAGTTTGTTAAGAGTTTTTTTTAAACAATGAGTGGATATTGAATTCTATCAAATGTCTCTTTTGTGCATTTATTGAAATGACCATTTTTGTCTTTTCTCATTTTAATTGGTAATATGGTAAATTACACTAATAGACTTTGTATTGTTAAACCATCCTTCAATGCCGTGAATAAATCTTAATTGATCAAGATGTTCTGTCTATATTTGTTTACATTTTTGCACACAAATCTTGTTAAATAAGATTTGCTAGTACTATCGTTAGGATTTTCTTTTCTTTTTAAAGTTTTATTTCTTGATTTTTTTACCACACATTCCAAAGCGAGGCTGGCAGTGAGGGGCTCTGTCTCCCACTCCCATGTCTCCCTCCAGAATGATCTGAGATGAGACCGTCATCTCCAGCCCTGACATTTCCTCTGTGCTCCAGACCACACCTGATCATCTGATCAGTTCACTTGTACATGCTAAAAACCTATCCTCTAATGCCTACCTTTTTTTTCTGACTTATTTAACCTAAAAATTATCTTTGACCCCTCTTCCTCATTATGTCCAGCATCTAATAGTTTCAATGGTCCATTACTTCTGCCATGTGGCTTATCTTTACTCCACCTCTTCACTTCCATCCTGACTGTCATAATCCAGGTCCTCACTACTGCTTGCCTTAGTTTACTGCAATAACTTTCTAATTAGACTTTCTCCCTGTAGGAATGATTCCCTATTCCACCCGTCTCATGCTAGTCTACAGTAGCTATGTCAGGTAAGTTTGAAAAACCAAGGACATACTGCGGCTCTTTATTGTTAAGTCAAGTGTTTTCTGCTTTGGACTTGACATGTCTCTCCAGTCAGAGTCTCCATCGGTGCCCCCCTGAGAACCTACCCTCTAGCCATAGTACTGGTCCTTGACATGTCCTAGCATTCTCAACCCATTTCTTTTTTCCCATATTGTTCCTAAAACATCTCTAACTCAAAATTCTAAACCACTGTAGTGCACATTCAGTGTGCACCAAGCACTTAGTATGTTCCAGGTGATGGCCTAGTATGCATCCCATGGAGTCGTCACCATCTTCCTCTGATGGTAAAGACTCCTGTGTTCGCTGGATGCTCACACATTCCAGGAACTGTTCTGAGTGTTGTCTTATTTAATCCTTACAGCAACCCTATCAAGTGTTGTGATTATCCTTATTCTACAAGTGACAGGAAATCCAGAGAGGTGAACTAACTTGTCCAGGACTGGTCAGCTAGTAAATGGTAGACCTAGTTCTAGAGACTCCACTCCCTACCATTGCAGGTGAGGAGACCAAGGCAAAGAGAGGGGCAATAACTTGTCCCTCTGTGCTGGAGCTTAGGTGCCGTGGTTAGTGACTCTTTTCTCTGATTCTCTTGTCTTCTCTTCCAGATCTTCACTTCCCCCATTCCTCCCATATTTCATATAAAGACTAATTCGTCCACCAAATCCTTTATTCCCATAACACACAACTCTGTTTTCCTAACTGAACATTGACACATGCACAGGACTTTCAGGTCACACATAATTTTCACAGACATGATCTCATTTACTCCAAAGCTTTCCTGGGATTCAACTTATTATTATTTTTTCTTCATGAGTCTGCCTGAACTAATCCTAAACCTCTTAACAGTGAAGATGTTAAAAAAAAGAAAGAGAAAGACAGAAAGTGCTCTTCCTGTAGTGTTCTTGAAAGTCTTAGGGAGATAGATACAAAATATTAGTCATAGCTCATGAATTTGCCAGATGAAAGTAATTCTGAACTTCCAGATGCTTTTTCAAGATGGTGGAGGCTTGCAAGTCTGGAGGACAGCTCCTGGAGAGTGAAAATAAATTCTGCCACTTTCCAGGAGAGCTTCCTTCCCTCCATATGTTTATGCATTCTTCTTTCCTTATGTCTGCGATTCCTCTCTGGCTCCAGCCCCTTCTGTGAGCCGTGCTGGGGAGACTGATGGCTGGGAGGCTGCGGGGACGGAGAGGCAGCTGCTGCGGTGTGCGATGCAGTTCTTGGCATTTGCACAAAGATGGAGAGTTCAGACAGCCACGGCGGGTGGAAATAGCTCTGGGAACCTTGACTTTTTACTGGGAAATCATTTGATTTTCAGTGAGGCCAGAAGATCACTAAAAGGAGAGTGGTAGCAAACTTTTATAAGAACTTCAGGAGAGTCTGCCTGTGAGCAAACACTTTCCTTGCCACTAACAAGGATGTTAGCCCCTGATCAGACCACTGATAAGGCTTCCTTTTCCACACTCTTCTGCTCTCACTCCCCTCGACTAAGAGGATTATACAGTGTCAGACCTCTTGAGTTCTGCCTCAAAGGATGCTTCCCTGCACAGGTAATAGAAAGGAGAGGCAGACATCCTAAGCATGGGATAACTTGTTTAGGGCAGTATGTGTAGTAGTTACTTATGAGTGGCAAAGCTGGCCAGGGTCATGCAGATAGGGACTTTTATTCATTAAGCAAATACTGAGTGTCCACTGTGTAGCAGGCGTGATACCAAGTAAAATTTTGTATTTCAGCACCCCCGCTTGTCAGCTCTGTGAGTTTGGGTAAGTTATTTAACCTCCTTGAGCTTCGTTTCCTAATGAAATTGTAATGTCTACCTCATGGGCAAGGATAAGTTTAGAATGAAATAACTTTTGTAGAATATTTAACACAATGCTAGGCTCTAGTACCTAATAAAGTACCTGCCACATAGCAGACAATCTACCCATTAATGGCAAGCCAGAATTAAAACCAAGGAAATCTGATTTCTATTTGATGCCCTATCCACGGTAACCTTTTTTTTTTAAATATCAAGATTGTTATGTTACATTGTTGGCTGATATACAGCCTTCATATTCCATGTGGTCAAACAAATACAGGTATTACAATCCTGCGTCTGGTCTGAGCCCCACTTCCTGGTTCTATTCATTGCATTCCAATTTTTGCGTGTCCTCTGAACTTCCTTCAGCCTGTTGCCTACTTGCTGTGCCTGCTTGATGCGGACGCCAGGTGGCGCTTGGCATCGGATTTGGAGAGGCAGTTGTCAGGGGAACGGGGCTCTGTGCCTGCTGAGGCAGGCTGGCTTCCCCCTCCCGGGAAGGTAATCCAGAAGAGAGAGGTTATATGCTGGATGCGCTCACCTTCAGGAATTCTGTTCCTCCTGTCATTTGGAAGGGAAAGGAACTTCAGATGATTTTTTGAAAAGATAAACTCTAATTCTACAAGAAAGTTCACCCCTAAACAAGGCCCCATCACACCGCGCTACCCAGTAATCCAGAATTGATAGCTTCTTGAAGGCCTTCACTAGGAACATTTCCAAAAGGGCCTATTTCTGTGGCAACAGAAGGAAGCAGATCATAGCTCTAACAAGAAAAGCAGTTACTCAGACAGGGATGAAGAGATTCCAGAGGGAGCCACTGGCAGTTTTGAATGAGATATATTACCATTTTTATAGAAGCTAAGATGCCATCAATTTTAACTCTCCCCATTGTTTTATTTGCACTAAGGAAGAAAAAAAATGCCAATTAAATTAAATCATGGATCATAAGGCCCAATTGATTTCAGAGGTATTAAAATAAGAAACATTGTCTTTCAATCAATGAAATAAAGTAAATCTGAAGACAGTTTCAGATCCAGTCCCTTCCTAGATGTCTCAACCTCCCCCTCATCCCTCTTTGTCCTAGAGCCCCCAGTGGGTGGCCTTGGGAACCCTCGAGGGTACTGGACTTCAGGAAAATGGGTTTTGCCCTTAATGAAATTAAATACAGACTGGTTTGTCTTAGTCTGTTCAGGCTGTGATACAAAGTATCAGACCAAGGGCTTATAAACAACAGACATTTATTTCTCATAGTTCTGGAGGCTGGAAGTCTAAGAACAGGGTGCTTAGTGAGGCCCTCCCCCAGGTGACAGACTTTTCCTTGTACCCTCACGTGGCAGAAGGTGCTGGCAGCTCTGGGGTCTCTTTTTTAAGAACTCTAATCTCATTTTTGAGGGCTCCACCCTCCCAATGTAATTGTCTTCCAAAGGCCCTACCTACTAATGCCGTTACCTTGGAGGGTTAGGATTTCAACATATAAATATTGGGGCAGGGGAGCCACAAACATTTAGAAGTGGCAGTTTCCTTCCACTTCTTAGAGAGCGAATCAGCCCCTGTCGTTAAAGGTGGCTCACCACAGGGTTGGCACACTGTGGCTCTGGGGCCACATCCAGCCCTCTGACTGTTGGGTCCAGACCGCCAGCTAACAATGGTTTTTACAGACGAGCATTTGCAATCAACGTAATGATAGGAGGCCTGAGCTATGACTCCAGTTAAGTGAACTATTTTCCTCCAAAGTAGAATTTTATTCTTGTCATTCGCAGATCTGTAGAATAAAAAATATACTCAATTATTATTATTCTATTTTGAATTTCTCAATAATATATAATATCCTTAATTTTGCTGCTTGGTCCACAAAGTCTAAACCATTTACTATTTAGTCCTTTACAGAAAAAGTTGGCCTAGACCAAAACAGAAGTCATAGATTAGTTTGTTTGAGTTTGTTGTCTGAATCATTAACAGGTGTGCCAGGATACCTGAACAGAAGTTAGGCTAGGTAAATCAGATTGTTGCAAATGGCCAGACCCAATCAATGGAAACATACAGTATTCAGAATATGTCTGTGAAGTAAGGATACTTTCTGAAACAAATACATACATATGAAATGAGTGCTATTTCTCTCAAAATAGAGACTTAGAGAGACTCTGAGGTTATTCTAAAGCTCCCAGAATGGTCTTCAGAACTGATAGTTTATGAATCATGCAATGAAACCTGTTATTATTATTACTAGCATTTCTTGAACACATGCTAAGCAGAGTATGAGACATTGGAAGGAGGAGAAAATGGACAACATATCCTGGCTGGAATTTTTAGTCATATTTTGTTTCAACCTTGAATAACATTTACCCAATTTCAATCACTAAATTTAACTCTAAATGACTTCAAATGGATTTCAAAAATAAAATGCATCCTCAATCAAACTAACGCTGTGAGTATGCTGCAATCAGTAAAAAGAATGATGGAGGAGTTTCAGAAATATCTAGAGCAGTGGCACAACTGCACTGCCTCCTAAATGACTGGGAGGAATGCTCTCTTGAAACGTCCAAGCATGCACAGGACTGGGATTTCTGATATGATTGTTCTTCATATACTTATAGGTCACACTGGGCTGTGGCTTGGCCAGCAAACAGTTCCTTGTTTTCATTGGAAGAAGGGCCGTGTATAAAGGAGTGAAGACTTGGGGGGACTGCCACATAACCTGTTGGGGGGAGTTCCTGGGCAATTTTTTATTTGAAGAATCATACTGCCTCAGAATTCATGGTCATGATCATTTTAAATGCCCCCTTTCCCAAACGTCCATTTATAGCTGATTTCCTACTGACGTCTGCATCTGATACAGCCTGACCAAGAATCGCCAGACAAGTTAATTCTGACTAATTCAGACAATATCTGTGAAAAGGGATGGAGAGAAGGAGAGAAGGAGGAAAGGAAAGAGACACAGAGATAGAAAGAGGGACTGAGAGCAGGAAAACAGAAAAAACCATGCAAGATAATCCAGTGTGGTCTGCATATGCTTAGGAGTTAGGAACTGGATGTGAAGTTGAACCGAGGGAAATGGGAGGGCCACTCCGCTCCCTCACACTTCCCGTTTACCCGATCTATGTAACTAGAGATGTGACTAGGCATATAATAGTTTACATTTCTACGTACATAATTTGAGCCGACATACTGACCAACCTGATTTCCTCCCTTTCAGTTTCTTCTAAACGTGTGTCTCTGCTTGGAACAAGGGGAACTTTTGTAAATTATATTTTAGTAATTATCAGTTAGCATTTTATAGTCCCTGAACTTGGCTAGTTGTGGTTTTAGCTCAGGTGATAATGTTCTTAAAGGTCTCTGAAATTTCTGTTGTGGGGACAGGCTACATCTGTAAGAAATATCAGCATAGTTATATTAAGAGGTACGACGCTGTAAGGCAACTTTCAAAGTGACTTTTAATATTTGTGCCATTATGGATGTTTGTCTCAGCCTTTTTCTTTTTCTTCTAATGAGCTAGTATTAAGTAACTTTTTTCCTACAAAACCTTTTGTTAGTGGATGAAAAGGGGCTTGGGAAAAGATAGGCTCATGGTATGGCAACCTTCGAACCAGAGAGGGCTAGTGTCCGCCAGTCTTCTTCACAAGTGTTGGGAACTATGACCGGATGCATAGTTGGAGGGCTGGCAGATCTTTGGCCTCTTAAGAATGTCAGCGTGGCAGTGCAATCAAGATGCAGCCTGTCTGAAAAGAATGAGGTCTGCCATCTGCGAAAACATGGATGGAACTTGAGGGCATTGCACTAAGTGAAATAATTCAGAGAAAGACAAATACCATATGATCTCACTTATGCATGGAATCTAAAAAAAAAAAGCCCCACAAAAACAAAAAAATTAACTGATAGTTTCAGAGAAGAGATTGGTGGTTGGTTGGCAGAGGTGGGATGTGCAGGTGGATGAAATTGGTGAAGGGGTCAAAAGGTGCTCACTTCCCAGCTACAAAGTAAACATTGTGGGGATATAGTGTACAGCGTGGTGACTATAGTTAATAACACTGCATGGAATATTTGAAAGTTGTTAAGAGAGTAGATCTTAAAAGCCCTCACACAGGAAAAAAATGTTGGAACTGCGTGGGGCTGGTTGCTGTGTAGACTTACTCTGGTGATCATTTCACAGTGCATACAAATGCCACACTGGTATATTGCATACCTGGTATATAACATTGCAGTGTTATAGTATGTTAGTTATATATATGGCATATTATATATCAGTTATATATGTGCATATATGTGTGTACACATGCAAATAATGTTACGTGTCAATTGTATCTCTATTTTTAAAAATGGAACCAGGCTGGAGTCCTTGTTGTCTGCACTGTCAACATGGCAAAAGGTGGCCCCCAGCATGTTTCTATGGGGAGACCCATGTTGAGATAACATCTGTGCTAAATGAAGCCATGAAATCTTTTATGCATTGTGGTCTTTTCTGTTGCCATAAATTCATCCATATTACAGTAAAAAACTTCCCCAGAAGGTTTCATGTCATATAGCCACCCAGAAGAGTTTTCTGGGAGAAGTAATGCTGAGTGTTTCATTTTGTTTTATTTTTGACTTATATTGAAAATATTTTGTGTACAGAGCTGCCCAGAACTGATTATTCACAGAAGAATTTTTCTACGTGTTTTAAATATTCATCCAGGAGATTTAGCCCTGGCTCACTAGACAAAAGTTTCCATATACCAATGCATTCGAAATATTTTAATTATTGCAGAATGAAGACAGTTGAAATGGCTTTTTGTGTCCAGATGGCATTCTGTTGTTTTTCACCTGGGACAGTCTGGAATGGCATTGCTTTTGCACTTCCCACGGATTCTGCATGATTCGTCCTCCGCCTGCACAGCGTCCAGGGCAGCAGCCCCAGCAGTGGGCACTGGTGAGCACAGATATAACTGGGGCTGCTCCTCAAAACCCCGTTTTCTAATAATGTAAAGAAATACTATTCAAATGGATCTGACACTTTTTGGGAAAGGTATTTATCCTGAAATTGGCACTTTGTACAAAAACTTCAGGTGACATCTGCAAATGTTGACAGATACAGGAGAGAGAGGGCTAGAGGTACAACTGTGGTCACGATTCCCAACTTAGAATATAGAAGGATGTAATTTATTCTTTCGTGGGTTCTCCACATCCTACAGCACATTTAAACCCTTCCTCTGTCTCACTGGGGAGGGTGGCGAGTTTCACGGTGCTTTGAGTTTCTTCTTTATTCATATCCTACGAACTGCAGAGCAGCTTCCTATTCAATATTCATAACTCTTATTGTAACATATATTTATGCATGTAAGTTATTGGTTATGTAGGATCTACATACTTTTTATGTACTAATTATTTTAACACTCACAACAACCTTATATGGCATATATATTCTTTTCTTTCTAAAGAGACCACTACTGGCACCTAGTCACATCCTAGCTGGTGCTAATAACCTCTTGTTTGTTTGTTTGTTTTTCCTGCTGGTTTTCAAATTTTCCTTTTGAACAGGGGCATTGAGGAGAGGAATCTTTGGTATCCTGCGAGGCTAGTGCAGGAGACACAGCAGATGGGCATTCTGGCATCCCTGAAATTTCATTTTCTTCCCTGTGAGTTGGCCACCCACACTGGCATGGGTAGATATTTCCTGGAAGACGTCACAGGGTTCTGAGCCATGGCAAAAGTGCTTCCAGTGTAGCGTTTTCTTTTGTTCTCAAGCATTTTTTGTCACGTTGCCTATTACAGCGATAATGCTAGATGTAGGTGATAAAGATGACCTACTTTTGTAATTGTTGTTTGGATAAAGGGGACATTAGAAGTGCAAAGTGTTAGCATTTCCTGTGATACACGAACTATACATTTTATTTGGCTAGTGTCAGCCCTAATGGTTTATGTTTGGAAGGTAACTATTATTAGGGTGTCATTTAAAATTTTCTAAAGGGCAAAAAATGGTCTTAATGGAGACCTCATCTGCAATCATGCCTATCAGGCAAAAGGCAATCTCATTCTCTGAGGTCTGCTCACAATTTGAAAATTATATAGGTTGTCCTTATAAATCAGTTTGGATTGTCATTGTTTGGATGTTACATGTGTTTGATTTTTAAAGGAAATACACAATCTTTCTTCTTAAACACACATTAAATCAACACCCTCAGTCTGACAGACGAGAGAAACTAGGTGAAAACCAAGCAACCCCCAGTTGAACAAACTATAATGGGGATAGTAGAGATGGGAAACGTAAACTCAGAAGAACTATTTTTATAGATTTTTTATATGAATAAGCCAATAAAGTTGTTTGTCATGAAAGCCACAGTCACAAACACAACTAACCCCTCTCCGTGTTTGTTGAAACTGAGATTATTTAGTGTTCTGGAGAAATAATAATCTCTTTTGTTTAAGAGAGTGAGTGCCATTATATTTAAAAGAAAACTCTAAAAGCAATCCCTTTGGTAAAAATAAAAATGCTATGGTTTCTAATTCAGCTAAATACCATTTGAAATTGTTTTTCCTTTAGAGTTTGGACTTTCAGTTTTAAGTGTTACCCCCAAAACTTATTTTATTGCCTTTTGCCGTGGCTCTTGAAAAGGCAAACATTTGTCACCTTCCTATTTTAATGAGCTCTTCTTTTCTCAATAACAAAGTAACTGTTTATGAGTAAAATGATGATGAAACGGTGCAACTTTTTTCTCCCTCAAGGCACTTTCATTTCCTTTCTTTTCCATCCTTGAAGTTGTCAGTTCTGATGGAAACTTATTGTAAACAAGCAGATATTTAGTTTCTTACCAAGGAGGGCCAACCTACAGAAAGTGCTGTTCTGCAGAATTTCAGGTAATCCCTGAGAGAATGTGGCTCTATTTTAAAAGGGTGAATGTTCCTGGAAATAACTGTCAGGATGTCCAACTTCAGAGCTTAAATACCTTAATTTTGTTGTCACTTTATTTCCAGCTTTCTTCTGCATTATTTTGCCTGGACACCGTGATTCACCCTTCAGTCAAGAAACATTTAAGGTAACGTTTACCATTGGGTAGTCAACTTGTTTCCAGGTGGTTTTTTAAAGTGTTTTGATTTTTAAAAACTATTCCAAATCATTGGGAAGTGGACAGCTTCTTTCTTTAGTACGCAATGAAATATTTTAAATTTGTCAGTAAGAATGAAGAAACTTTACCATCTGTGTTTTCTTAACTAGATTTGACCGTTGCTTAGTTGAAAGAGATCATTGAGAAGAGTCCTAGGAAAACCCATTGGAGTGTATATATTTGCTCACTTGACTGTCTTCCTGTTCGATTGCGAGCTGCTTGAGGGCAGGGATGGGGTCTTATTCACCTTTGTCTTCCCACAGTTAGTGCAGGGCTCGGCACCCTCTGGACACGCAGCATATGGAAACGAATGGGAGCGTCCTGAGAGAAGGTCCCAGGTCATTCTGATTCTGAATGGGACTGCGTCAAGGCCATCTGCGGGACACGATTTTAGCATACTTAGACTTCAAGAGCCTTTGGAAAAGAAGAGTCAGCAAAGTCATATGTAAGGAGTAGCATATTTACACAGTGCACTCCCTAAAGCACTTCTTATCACATCTGTCATAATTAGGTGTTGTGGGGATGGTCCCTCTTGGTCGTGCACGTAGTGGGCACTCAACAAATTCTTGCTGAATGATTGGAGAAGCAAAACAACATATCAAATGAGAGAATTAAAACACAATTAGGCTATGACTGACTTAAAGTTACCATCAGAATTTGGACCAAGCCTTGTCTCCTCACCTGAGAAGCACATCACATTATCTTTTGGTGCATCTCTGACTTCACATAATAAAGTGAACACTTCTTCCAGATGCTCATGAATTTTGGAAAGCTCACTAACAGCTTAATTTAGAGGAAGGTCGCTATCACCTTCTGTAAAATTAGAAGTATGTGACATTTTTCTTGAAAAAAAGGACTTTCACTTTCTTCATTTGGTTTCCAGGACACAACATTCTCTTGGGATTTTCCCACCTTAGCAGTTGAGCCTTCTCAGTCTCCTCTGCTGAGCTGAAGCAGTCTAGGCTCAGCCCACCATCCTGTTTTCTTCTCTATATACATTCATTTCCGTGGTGATCTCAGCAGTCTAATTGCTTTAAGTGCCATTTATATGTTGATGACACCCAAATTTATATCTCCAGCCCCGTTTTTCACTCACACTACAGACTTGCACAACAAATTGCCTAATTGCTATTTCCACTTGGATGTCTCATGGACAT
This sequence comes from Tonatia bakeri, assembly GCA_004024845.1. Lineage (NCBI taxonomy): Eukaryota > Metazoa > Chordata > Mammalia > Chiroptera > Phyllostomidae > Tonatia > Tonatia bakeri. The sequence continues at coordinate 144,923 of PVIA01003082.1, forward strand.
CTTAAATTCAACACATCCCAAAATGAGCTCTTGACCACCCTTCCCATGAATGTACCACCTGAAGACTTCCCTCATCTCAGGGGAAACTTCATCCCTTCAGTCGCTCAGACGCCTTTCACTCCTCTCTGTCTTTCAAACTTAGGGAGTGCATGTAATTTATTGCACAAGCAGGATACTTTCAGAATGAAAGGAAGTATTATTACCGATTGCTTCCAGACAACAGGCTTAAACTGGGATTGTCCAAGGAAAAGCAGATTTGTAACACCCCATCCAAGTCCTTGAGAAATATTAGCTTTACCTTGAGAATTTGTCCAAAATTTACCAATTTCTTACTATTCCCACTACTACAATTTTGCTCCAAGCCACCCTTATTGTTTCATCTTTGGATCACTGCAGTAACTCCTAATTGGCTTTCCTGTTTCCTGTACAACTCTCTTGTCCTGTCCAGGCTGTTTCTGCTAAGCTGTGTGCCTGTACTTCTGGGGTGGGGCTTTCTCAATGTTTCTGCCCCCTTTGTTCTTGACAGCTAAGCCATCTTGTATTCATGCTAAGTCTCGGGTGGAAGGGACTCTGCCTTTCTCTCAGTGGTAGGAGTCCTCAGTGGTGTAGCTGAGGGATCATGGGCTTGGGACCCTTCCTACTTCTTCCCCAGGGGTGGAGGGTTTTTTCTTTGATCTTTTTCCAGCAGCAGTGAGTAATCTACATGTGCCATAGAGGGCAGCAGTGTCTAATGTTTTTTTTTTTTTTCTTTTTGCCTGAAGAGGGGTCCAATCTCCTTCTGCATACCTGCAGTGCTAAAACTGACTCCATGTCCAACCTGCTCCCATTCTTCTCTGTTTTTTGGACAGACGAGCCTGCCAGAAATGCCTCCTGTGTTGGGGGCTTCTGGGAGTTCTTCTTGTCACACTAGCCCACACTTGGCCTTTAGCAACTTGTTCAAATTTTAACTGATTTCCTCTTACCCAGTGATTCTTTCTCCCATGGTCTGCCACAGGTGAGCCAGTCTGCATGCCCCACTCTCCTTGAAGGGTTTGGTCTGTGCTTAGAATTTGGGCAGCTTTGTTGCCCTGCCTCCTAGTTCTCATTATTAGGATGGGAATGATACTTTTTCTGGTTCTTTACATACCAGGTGGAAGCAGAACTTGGCCTATACTTTAATGATGTTCCTTTGATCAAAATTTTCTGGACCCCTTTTTGAGAATTTGTTTATATATTGAATATCACTGATTTCTAGCAAAATTTTACTCTTTGAAAGTGTGTTTACTTTTTAAAAATAGTCTAAAGTAATTTTGAGTTAATTCTAGTAAATTAAATAGGTAATCATGCTGATTACTCTTGCTTTTAATGACCACAACTCACCCAACATAAGGTTATATAGTCGTGAGCAGAAAGAACTGTAAGAAAGAATGACAGCCCACACCAGTATATTTCCTTTGGGCATTGTTTTGATCTGATTTTGAGACAGCTGCATTGCTAACTTTGAAGAAACGTAGAGACAGGGAAATAAGAAAAAGCTCCAGTCACACCTCCAGCCGTGCACACCACAACCACCAAAGACGTGCCGAACAATTGTAACAGTCTGTCTCTGGTGTCTGGGCACATACCTCGCTCCTCTAGATGCAGAGAAAGCGAACTTGAATTGAGGTTCATCTCTACGACTTACAAACTGTGCTACATCTAGCCAGTCATTCAATCATCCCTAATTAGTTTTCCATTCTGAGAAAAAAACAGCAACATACTATTCTCCTCATAGAGTTCCAGTGAGGCTCTATCAAAATAATATATGGGAAGTGCTTTGTAAAGACCTAATAAATGTTGTTAGTACTGAAGTTTTATTATTTTGTTCATGATAGAGCTATTACTATCACAATTATTAACAAAGATAAATGTATATTGAGTACCTATTATATTAAGTTATGAAGCTAATAAACTTTTTTTAATGACTCTGCTCAATACTAAAAAGAATTATTTTTTTTAAGAAAAGAAGGATCAGCTCACCCTTTATTGGATGTATCTGGCATATTAATAAAAATCTCTTCTTACATATTCTTAGTAAATTTGCTGCTGCTAGCATATAAGCTCCAGTTAGACTTTTATATAATTTTATATATTTTCTACATTGGGAACTCTTTCATATAATCCATGTATGTTACTTTTCTATTAATTTTATTCCACTTGAAGCATACCTTTTTAAATGTGTTTTGTGTATTTTATTGATTATGCTGTTACAGTTTTCCCAATTTGTTTCTTCCCTCTTCCCTGCACCCCCCACCCTCCAGCTTCCCCTACCCCTTAGTTCATGTCCATGGGTTGTACATATAAGTTCTTTGGCTCTCTACTTCTATATTATTTTTAACCTCCCCCTTGTCTATTTTATGTCTATCAATTAAGCTTCTATTCCCTGTACCTCCCCCCACACCCTTCCCCTCCCCCTCTCCACTGATAACCCTCCATGTGATCTCTATTTCTCTGGTTCTGTTCCTGTTCTAGTTGTTTGCTTAGTTTGTTTTTGTTTTTGTTTTTTAGATTCAGTTATTGATAGTTGTGAGTTTGTTGTCATTTTACTATTTATATTTTTGATCTTTTTCTTACATAAGTCCCTTTAACATTTCATATACAAGGACTGGGTGATGATGAGCTCCTTTAACTTGACCTTATCTGGGAAGCACTTCATCTGCTCTTCTATAATAAATGATAGCTTTGCTGGATAGAGCAATCTTGGATGTAGGTCCTTGCCTTTCATGACTTGGAATACTTCTTTCCAGGCTCTTCTTTTCTGCAAGGTTTCTTTCAAGAAATCAGCTGATAGTCTTATGGGAACTCCTATGTAGGTAACTGTCTCCTTTTCTCTTACTGCTTTTAAGATTCTCTCCTTATCTTTAATTCTGGGTAACTTAATTATGATATGCCTTGGTGTGTTCCTCCTTGGGTCCAATTTCTTTGGGACTCTCTGGGTTTCCCAGACTTCCTGGGCATCTATTTCCTTCACCAGATTGGGGGAGTTTTTCTTAATTAATTGTTCAAATAAGTTTTTGATTTCTTGCTCTTCTTCTTCTCCTTCTGGCACCCCTATGATTTGGGTGTTGGAGGGCTTAAAGTTGTCCTGGAGGTTCCTAAGCCTCTCCTCATTTTTTTGAATTCTTATTTCTTCATTCTGTTCTGGTTGGATATTTATTTCTTACTTTCATTACAAATTGTTGATTTGAGTCCTGATTTCCTTCCCTTCACTGTTTGTTCCCTGTATATTTTGCTTTATTTCACTTTGTGTAGCCTTCATTACTTACTTCATTTTGCAACCAAGCTCAATCAGTTCTGTGAGCATCCTGATTACTAGTGTTTTGAACTCTGCACCACATAGGTTGTCTATCTCCTTGTCACTTAACCCTTTTTCTGGAGTTTTGATCTGTTCTTTCATTTAGGCCATATTTCTTTGTCTCGGCACACCTGTTATGTTGTAAAGGGGAAGGACCTTAGTTATTCACCAGGGTGAGGCAACCCTCTTTGCTTTGTTGTGGTGCTGTCTGTGGAGGAGAGGTCAGAGAGGGAATAATACCTCTTGCTCACTTCGTTCTAGCCCCACTTCCAATAAACTCTCCTTTGCAACTGGGAGTTTCTCCTGTTGTGGTAACTCCTGCTGGTCTCAAAACCTGCTAGAGGTTTTGAGTCATCAGTTTCCCACTCAGGCAGCCGCACCTCACCTGCATGGTCTGCCACCTTGCAGCCGTCCTGTGTGCTCAGCCGCCCGGCTCCAGTCTTCACCTCTCTTACCGGTCTGGGTGAATGTTTCTTTAACTCTTGGTTGTCAGAGTTCCATGCAGTTTGATTTTCTAGGACTTCTGGTTGTTGGTTGTTTTTCAATTGGTTGTTATCCTTCTTTCAGGTCTATAAGGAAGGGAAGCACTTCTACCTATGCCTCCTTCTTGGCCAGAACTCTGCATACCTTTACTTTTCAAGTGATTTTAAAAATACAGTAATTTTATTTAGCTTTTTATTATATATTGTTTGCTATAAAGTTTATTTAATTTTATTTAGCTTTTTTATATGCTGAAATATATCTTTCATATATGGAAATTGTTGAATATGTATTATCATATATATTTGTTTTAAATGTTAAACATTATCCTTAAGCACTTTACGTGTAAATTTATCCTCACAACAGCACTCTGAGGTTGACAGTATTATTCTTATTCTACAGATGAGGAAACTGAGGTATAGAGAGGCTAAGTAATTTTCTAGCTGCTATGGCTAATGAGCAGGGGAGCTGGGCTTTGTAGTTGGCTCTAGTCTCTGTGCCCCCAGCCAGTGTGTGAAGCGTCCAGAGGCTGCACTATGGAAGGTACAAAATACCTGGGTTTTCAGAGGAAAATGTGACTGAATACCCAGAACTTCTCTTAGATTTCTGGGTGTAAACGAGAAAAAAAAGTAAGATTTAGCTTTGATAGCAAACCTAGAAGCAGACTTCACATTTTTAAATATTTTTAATTGAGGGGTATTTCAGATTGATAAGTAATGGTAGAGAGTAGGTAGTGCTTAGTAACAAGATTATGTCAAATTTTGTTGTCTATTTTCTAAGTCAGTTTGGAAAACATTGTCTTGTCCAATTTCAAGGCAAGGCAGACATCTGTCATCAACAGATAAAACTGATCCTGGGCAATGATGCTGAGTGATGCTACTGTCTTTGGAATTTACTGTCTCTTCTTGGAAAACGTCCCTACCTCTGGAGCATATGTCTTATACTTCTCCTTTGGCTAAGTTTTGCAAGTGGTAACTTCAGCTGATGCTGCAAAAACTTTGATTATCTAATATTTAACAAATTTTCCAGCAAATAGAATGATCCTAAATGATTTCTATGATCTTGGATAGTATTGGTGGCTTACACAATAAAATTCTCAGTAGCTCCTGAATAGGCCTTGAGAAGGCTTTTTTTTCCAATGAGCTTTGAACTACAAACAGGCAAGTAGCTGCATTCTGTGAATTTGACTTATTAAACTTTATAGGAGGTCTGGAAGACAAGCAAACATTTCTTTACTTCCTTAAGTTTGTGGCTTCATGTAGTGCAAAGCCATCATTTAGGATCTTTTCTAGGGCCACATCCAGGCTTCCTCAGAATCCAGAACTTTCCAATAGCTCTCAATGAGATCTCACAAAGATGTTGAGATTGCTGATTCAGTTGATGTTTAATAGCACAGTCTGCTGCTCAGTCATATGACATATTCACAATGTCTTGAATGAATGTTTGTATCAAAAAATGTCTGAAAAGCAATCCTCTAAAATCTATATTATGAAGCCCTATGAGAACAAAATGTCTATAAAGAAGAGCTTTTTTAAATCTAGTTGTCCCTGGCATTAGAAAAGGGACATAAGGAGAACAAATAGCTTATATAAAATTCACTGTCCATATGAGAGTAAGAATTGCTGATATGGCTCAGAAAGAATTGGTCATTCTTCACCAAAAGGAGACAGCAACAAAGGCGTAAGTGGAGCATTACAGCAGGCATGGAGGAAGTCTTCTTTATGACTTGAAGCCATTAAGAATCACATTGGACTTGTTTATTTCTGTTGGAAGCATTTGTGTGCACCCAGGCAGGAGCCATGTGTGCAGCCTCCTATAAAAGGTATCAGCTTCATCAGAGGATTCCTCTTGGGACGCTCCCAGGGTATCTAAGGCATCCCAGGAGAGGTATTTGGGCCTGGTTCTTCTTCAGCATCTTCAGAGGCTTTACAGTATTTATTTGGAACTAAATAGATCCACATGGCAATTTAGTCACTGAAGTTTGTATCTGGACAAATGGGATAACATGAATTGTGACTTGCCATTTTGTTAACCATGCCTGTGATAGAAGAAAGTCACTGCAGTTTCAACATCAAAGTGATAAAGTGCATTAACCCCCTGGAGTTACTTCGTGAGCCCTCCAGATGCTCCACAGTCTTTGAAGATTTCTTAGCTAGAAGGGTGAGAAATCAATACTCTGACCTGTCAGGGTCACTTCAGGAGCTGGCCAACATCAGTGCATTAATTAATGCCTTCTTTCAAACAGCCTTAGGGCTAGATAAAAATATGGCTTCATCTTTCTGAGACAAGACTAGTGCATATCTCTTAGCTATGACCAAGAAAAGGGGGTTTTGATGGAAGCAAAAGGTGAATCCAGACAAACAGCACAATTTAATAAGCTGGTGGGGGGAGGCAGTGTTTTACAGATTTATACTATGAGTGCTCACCACTTAAAAGTTGTTTTACTTGGCAGAACTAGAGAGAATTACATTTAGATGGATAGCTAGGACTATAACAGAAGTTACTACCGGTATATGGCCATGAGATGTTGTAAGGCAAAAGACCTCCTAGTCTTCTGTGGACACCGCAGTTGTCACCCTAAAGTTACTCTTCTCGTTGTACTCCAGCCCTGAGGGTTGGGGAGCTGACCCCCTGTTGGGTGAGCCCATTCTCCTTTTCACAGTTATGGCTTCAGGATTAGGTAGGTCTGAAGACAATTCAGGGCAATGAGACTAGTCAAAGAATTCTCCAGAGGCTTCTGGGGAAAAAATACGATTATGACACTTGAAACAACTTGCTGGATGTGAACAAAACAACATGTGGTACTGAACTTGTATCAGCAGCCACCCTGTGTCCACAAGGGGACCAGCCTTACCAACTCTGTGGACCAGAGAGTGGTCCTTGGTGACATCATTGTGTCTCGTGAGTAATTCAATGCTGAAACATGCCTTCTTTATGTGTATCTTATTATGTGGACTGATATATATCCACATTGTTTTCAGTTGAAGTTGATTGCTGAACCTTGCTGCTGAAAGTATCCTAAAACACCCATTATTTTGTGAGACCTTTGGGCAAGGACCGAGAAAAAGTATGGATCTCCCTGAGTAGGCCAACAATTAAGGGATGGCCACTCAGCGAGCAAAAATTTTAAATTGCAATATGTGAGATTTGGGGAGAATATTAGCACCCACTTAATGAGTCACCTAATGTTTAAATGTGATCTAGTATTCAACTCACAAAAAACATTTGGTTATAATTAATTCCTGATATGGTAGGCTCTGTTTTGCAGGATCCGGAGTCTATGGGATGGAACTGATGATAGAGACAGTGGCGTATGAGTTCCGATGAGATATAACTAGTTTTAATGTGTCCTATTCAACAGAGCTTAGAAGTAAAGATTAAAGTTGTGGCTGTCTTGGCGAGATTTGGATGCAGTGTGGAAAATCTGTACCAACTGAAGAAAGGGGAGTGACTGACACCTGTCCATTATGAAATACCACGGAGATTTAACTCACATCACCTCTGTTCTGAGGTGAATGATTTCACAAAACCACCCCGTGTTGGAGGTGACACGGATTTATGTGATATTTGGGCTATTCTTTGCAAAAACTTCTATTATCTTTAAATACCAGGAAGTCTCAGAAAGGCTATGCCGTGTTCTCTGTCTTACCCTCTCACCCTCTGACTCCAGTTCCCTCTCTTTGTTACTCTTTCAAATTCTTGGTTCTCATTCAAGTCACATGAGAATGTGAAAAATGTACATTGACATATTTAATTTCAATTTCTTATGCTCATGGGAATTTTCACAGCACATTGATCTGATGCTTTTTATGCGGTTCTTATAAAATGTTGATTGGATCTTGTGGGTCTTCCTGACACCAGATGAGATGGGAAGTTCAGTGATGGTTTTTCGTCTTTGAGGTAAAAAAACATCCAGGCTAAGTGCCTGGGGCCAAAGGCCTAGAGACCTCAACAGCGGAAGGCCAGAGTAGTTATTGCTTATCCTGTTCTTTTTTCTCCTCCTCCTTCTGCATAAAAATTAGCTCCTTTACTTCCATTGCCTATTGAAATAACTGACTCTTGGTGGTAGCAATGAACCAAGGATTCACCAGTTTTTAAGATAAAAGCTTTTGAATGGTTGCAGCTAGGGATATAAGAAAATGAAAAGATTATTTTGCAAAGCCTAAAAAGATAAAGTTGAAATCAGCGTTGCTAGACATTTTCAGTTAATCCCTACATTATGAAGTTTTTCTTGAATTTCCTAGTGGTAATTTATCATTTTCTTCTTTGTACTTCTTTCCCATATACCTTACTGTAACTCTTTTCTAAGATTAAAGGCATTCTGATTCGTCATTCTGTCTCTGGCCTGTGTTTTATTCATCTCCATAACCTGGTACCTGATAAAGAGCTAAGTACATAGCATGCGTTGAGTTAATGCGTAGCTACAAAGATATGGAGTATTTATTTATTTAAATATAGCCATCTGATTTTATTGTTTTATCCTTACCTAAAGACATGCTTAAAGGGGAAGGGAGGGAGGGAGGGGTGGGGAGAAGAGGAGAGAAACATCAACGTGAGCCCTGACCAGTACCTGCAACCCAGGCATACGCCCTACCAGGAATTGAACCCCTGACCTCTCAGCATCTATGAGACAATGCTCCAACCAACTGAGCAACACTGGCCAGGGCAGGATATGGATTATTTAGATCTCAGGTATCCCACAGATATTTATTGAGCATCTACCCAGTTCTAAGCACTGTGATATCTAGGATATACTGTGATAAGTAGGACAAAGCCTCAGCACTTATGGAGGTTTTATTCTAGTGGGAGAGACTGAGAATATACAAAGCATATGTACCATAATGTTGGGCTACAGAATACTAACAAAGAAATGGAGAAAGATAAGGGGATAAAGAGCATGGGGTGGGGTGAGAGAATGAGGCACTATTTTAGGAGAATGAGGACGAGATAACAAAGGGGTAAATAAAGTCATGCAGATATCTGAGGGAGGAACACTCCAAGCAAAGGGAACAACATGGGCAAAGGCCCTGAGACAAGAGCAGTCCAGTCTTTCTGGGAACCACAAGAACGCCAATGTTACCAGCAAGATGTGGTTGGAGAAGAGGCTGAGATTGGCAGGGTCAGGTCACATGGGATCTTGTAGGCCTACGAAGGTTTATTCCAGATGTGTCCTAGGTGTGATGGGAAGCCAGTGAAAGGTTGGGCAAGGTGGAGACACCATCAGACGTGCATTTTTAAATGGTCACCCTGGTTGCAATATCCAGAATGGGTTGTAGTGGGGTTCAAATGGATGTGATGAACCATATCTCCAGTAGACATGGACTAGGGTGTAGGGGATGAGGGTGGGGAGCTGTGGCTAGATTCCCAATATGGTTTGGAGTTCAAACTATCAAGAGGTATTTTGACCTATTAAAACTTTCCCACAAAACCTGCACTTTATGAAAGGTCCTCTGAAGTGAAGACTGATACTTGTCTGCTCAGGCTCTAATCTAACACAGTGGTTTTCAAAAATTTTGGTCTCCAAACTATTTATAATATTGAAAATCATTAAGGACTCCAAAGAGCTTTTTTATTTGTTTGTTAATATGGATTAGATCTATCGATAAATATTTTTCATTTAAAAGCAATAAGAATAAACCTAAACCTAATAAACTCGTTATGTGTTAACAGAAATAACCTATTCTTTTTTGTGAAAACTAACTGTACTCTCCACCACCACAGCAAAAATATAAGTGAGAAAAATGACATTGCTTTACATTTTTGTAAACATCTTTAATGCCACTTAGAGAAGACAGCTGGAGTCCCACACCTGCCCCTGCATTGAGTCTGTTGTGACATTACACATCATGCAGCCCCTGGAAAATGCCACTGTACTATTGTAAAAGAATTAGGATTTTAGAAAGACAATAACATCTTGGTGTTATTATTTGTAAAATGCTGAGCCCCAGATCCCTGAAAGTGTTTTAATAATCCCCAGGGTTCCTTAGACTGCCCCTTTGAGAACTCCTAATCTGTAGGAAAGGGATCTTGGTGTGAAGATTAGAACTCTGTCTAAAAGAGATATCACCATCAGTCCCATTAATTAGATACTGAAACCATTATAGAAGTCCCTTTTCATCTGTATTCACCGGCATTGGAGGTATACAGAAAACCAGACCACAATTTAAGGATTGCTTTACATTGGTGGTCCACAACTTTTTCATTCCTGATAATGTCTATAGGATTAAGTGTGAAACGGCTAAGATTCTGCAGAAGAGAACAAAACAAGAGAAAAGAAGAAAAAACAGAATGAAGAAATGACAAGGGAAGGATATATGTTGTGAGAATGGGAGACTAATGGTAAAAAAGCCTCACTCAGTGACTCCGGATAGGTTTCCAATTACCCATCAGCTTTGCTTTGGCAACCGGTTCCAGATGGTGTTTGTGCCCTGAGATTTCCCCCACACAGTGGGCCCAAGGGAGGAGATACCCACATGTCCCAAGTCCTATGTTGCTCTAACATTACTTGGAGGTTGCAAAAACAACCTCCACCTAAGTTTTCTCAACTCGGATGCCAACACTTCATTTCTCTCAGTGAGACTCTGGCTTTAATACCTTAACGGTCGTACAACTCACTGCAGGCGAGTGCCGGTGACAGTGATACAACTCAGCACCTCACTCTCCTGAATCAGAATGGGAATACAGACTACCCTACGAGAGAGGAGAGGACACTTCATTCACCTCCACAGTGAGGCAAAACACAGCTTTTCCTTCCAGAAAATACAATGCCTCAGTAAAGAACATTCAAAACCAAAACTGTACTAATGCTCAACCCTTGTTGTTAAGAGTCACAGGAATCCACAATATAATGACCTTGAACTTCAAGGTGGTGTGAGAGATATCTGTTCTGGTTTTAAGAACAGGTGCAAATTTCCAAAGAAGTTCTACTGAGTTCCACTCAGCCTTATAGAACACAAACCCCCCGCTGCTAAAAGTAATGTAGCTCGAAACGTCTGTGCTGGGTGAAAGGTGGCCTGAGGGGGTCGTGACCTGCTTTTTCCTGTTGTCAGCAGGGGCTTGGGATGCTGCCATGTGTCTGACACCACTGAGGAAGGTTAAAGTCCATCAGGGCTGGTGGGGAAAAAGACTAAATGCCTACCTGCTTGCAATTAGAATGGGTATACCCCAATCACAGGGTTGTGTAGAATCCTTCAGTGTCTTTTATTATCTGAAAAGCCTCCTTTTCTTCTTGCTCTTTTTAAAAATGCAAATGAGAATGGCACTGATGTCTCCAAGCTTTGAAGAGCAAAGGCTGCCCGTTGCACTGTGATGCATGGCTGAGGCAGACAGAGAAGGGAGACAGCGACTCACTTTCAAAAGCAAGGTGTGAATCCATGGGCTTAAGAACGCCATGACTCACACTTGCTATTTGGCTCTGAGGCAATTTAAGTTTATATAGATTTTAATAGAGAGTGATATACATAGATTAGTCTTTTGGGGGAGGGGGAAGCATGTCTGAAACATTGCTGAGATTCTTGTCACAGTTATCATTTATTTTTATTTGTAGTTCTAATTTAGCACAAAATACGAACCTGGACTGTCTCTCTGTGTATGAAGATTCCATGTCGACTTGGTCAGCAGGTAAAGTTCTGTTCTATGTTGTGAGAAGTGGCAGATTAGAACTCGTTAGTCACTGCCCATGATTCATCAGTCCTTCCGGGTTCACCCTCGTGGCACTGGAGACAACAAAATGGGCTGCCGAGGCCACTTGAGGGCAAACTGGTAAAGTGGAAAGAAATTCTCTTTGGATTAATCCCCCTCAAAGGCAGTGATGCTGTAGCAACAGTGACAAGTCAGTGTCATGGGTTTCGCAATCATAGAGAGATCTATGTTTGAATTCCATTCATTTATTTATTGATTTAACAAATAACTATTGAGTGCCTACTATGTGCTAGACTCTGTCCCAGGCATTGGGATGCAAGAGAGGGGGAAAAGCAAACAAGAGTGCCCACCTTGTAGTCTGAAAGGCAGCCACTATCATCCAGGTGACAAGCTCAAGGCTCACTCAGCCTTAGCTAAACCAGTTGTGAGGGTATTACTTCTCAGCTGCAAGAATCTCCTTCTATGCACTGCTTTGTGGTTCCAAGGCTGGGGCTCCACAAACTCTCCTTAGCCATCTGGCTTCCTGTAAAGGTCTGCCAATAGGGACAGCAGAGGGAGACTGAGAGGATGGAAGGGACTTTCTCCTTCCTGTTTTCTAGTTGTTCCTCTCAGTATCACCCAAGCATTGGTCTTCATCTAACAGCAGCAGTTGGTTCTGGTTTCCAGTCTCTTTGGTACTCTCAGAACCATCCTTTGGACATATTTTCAGAATAGTAGCACCAGTTGGGACATGGCCCTCCTCAGATGTCTGAGCCACAGCTCTGTGGGACTCTTTCTCTGAGCTTCGGGGCTCTGATAATTCAAACCTCTTCCTTTGATTGCTGCTGCTCCTGCTGTTCAGTATCAGAGTTATGCAGGTGACCCCTTTTGCCCATTCAGTCTTCCACCACCTGGGAAGCCAATTCCCTGTAGTAAATTTCATGTTAAAATGCCTCCTGTGGCTTTTGTTTTCTTGACTGGACCCTGACATGTACATACCGTACCAACTTATCTTTAGGTAGCTGAGTTTGTAACAAGGATGCTGGGGAATACTAATTGATTATGAAGCACATCATCTGGGCATCTTTACCATTCTCAATAAGGAAAAAGGAGCAAGTGAGTGTTCATTTGGTTAAGTGATTACATGATTTGAAAGAGAGAAGTATAAATGTCCCATTAATTTTCAACAGATTAACATTGCATCTTCATGAAAATGAAACAACTGTTTCTTAAACATTTTCATTTAGAACTAATTTACAGTTTAGAACTGTAGGAAAGGTAATTTCATGACTTTTTACCAAAAATAATTGGATATTATAAATATATATAATTTTTCTTTTGACTTGGGAGCAAGGCTTCTCCTATTCACTGTCATCTTTCAACCTCTTTTCTGCAAATGTATGTTATTTCTGTTATGTCCTTACACAATATCAATTGACTTAACCAGAAGATGTGTGGATTTTACTGTAAAGAATGCTGTTAACAACAATCATTAGTATGATGCATTTTCATTTTAAGCCAAGCCCTTCCTATTTCTTGATGTTAATTTCTAAGTATAAAATAAAGTGTTCCTCAAATGCAGTCTAGTGAAGTCCCCACTCTCAAATTTTTCTTCCATTTCCGGGGAAGTTTCTCTGACTGATTTGTTGCAGAATCTTGGGGCATGAATTTAGCATGAATGCCCAAACTCATTATGAGATGATTTTTAGTTATTTTTTAGAGGAGAAGGTTTAGAGGCGCCTTTGCTCCCCAGTTGCTGAAGTCGGTTTGCACATCTTTGTCATACATAACGTGATTATCTTTAATGTTTTATAAAGGATTAATATTAGAAATAAGATGGTTAGATCTAACTTTATAATTTCTTCTAGCAAAGGCTTTAAAGACAATTAATTGAACTAGGCTCTAATATCCACAATTGTGTTATAGGTTCTAATGAAACACAATTTTTCCCTTAAAATCATCCTCATTTATATTAAAGATAACCAAATTAAGATTAGTTACTGCTTTAAGTTCAGTTTCAATTTGGTCTGATTATTTACATAAAGACAGCAAGAACAGCAATTGATCCTATAGACTCTCTTAAATCTGCTTTGCTAGACTCTCATGAGGAATTTTCAACTTGAACTTTAATTATCTTCTCAGGGTGAAAAAGCCAAGCCACATCATTGCTCTCAGGTTTTGCCTGCAATATTCAGTTTCTCAATTTCTCTAGATTCCCCACAATATCTTGAGGTCCTTTCTTTGCCACCTCCCAGGAAAGGGCCCTTCATTTCTTACCTGGAGAGACTGCCATGAACCGTGTAAATAAGCAAGGTACCAGGCTGTCTTCCCAAGGGATTTTTATTGGCTTCCAAAGTCAATCAAATTCTTGGAGCGTTCTGGTGACATTCAGAGTCCAAGCATGCCTTTCTTAAACTTGACATTGACAGTCAGTGTTTGGTTAATAAAATCAGTTTCCAGTTGTGTTCTGTTATAAAGAGAACAGATTCTTATTGGATTCATGCAAACAAGCATATTGCTATGAAAATAATAATGCTCACTCATTAAGAGTTTTCAAATTCTGGAGGGATGAAGTAGGAAAAAACTATAAATGCTTCCATATTGCTTATCAAGGTATAATTCACCAAATTGCTCTAAGGAAAAAAAAATCTTTTCTTATATCTGGGAAACAAAAATATTTAAAATCAGCAATATTTTAAACAAAGTCATAAAATAATTATTATCCTCAGTTAATTCTGTCCTATAACCAATTCTTGTTTATCTTGATTATTTGCCAGTATTTCCATGAATACAGTTGTTCCTTGAAGTTCTGTAAATCTTCACCCAGCTCAAAGGTGTGATCTGAAAATTTATTCTCAGAAACCCATACTCTAGATAGAGTGAGTCAGTGTCCTTTCCATGAATCTTTCTGAAGGTGTGACATACTTGCAAACACATACAGTAAAACAACGACAGTCTCTAAATGACAAAAAAAATATTTAAAGCAACACGTTTATAGAACTAATTATAATGCATTGACAAAGAAATTTGCTTTTTTATAAAAACATTTAAGATAATCAGAATTACAAATGAAGGTATATCAGAACTTTGTAGATTTCCAACTAAGAAATCAATTAATTTGTTCCCCACTGTCAATTGTACCTGGGGCTCCTGTGGGAAAACAACAATTGGTTTTGAAAAATCAAAGGCTGCTCTGCGGCCTCTTCATTCACAGTCAGAATCATCATACCACTCCATCGTCTGTCTGTGTGCCTCTTCTTTCTCTCATTTCCCTTTCCTCTGTCTTCATTTTCCTTACTGAGATCAGGTTAATCCTTCTTACCAAGTCCTTCCTCCCTGCACTAAGCACATTGACTCTCACCTGTAATGAGTTTAGTTAATAATTACTGGTCACTGGATAAATCCCCAGTAAAGTAAAAAGTGAACTATTCTAATGCCTTGACAACACACCATTTTACGAGTGAGATTGTTTTCATTTCATCGTTATCAACGAAATCAAAGCAGACTCCTTTGAATTGTCAGATAAAAGATTATGAAAAATAATTTTGGTGGTAGATCACTGTGTGATTTTTGACATCTAACTCAGGAGATCAAAAATTGAGTAAAATGTAACAGAACTCCATCCATCTACATCAAATGATTCCTCAGCCCTTAAATGCATTACAAGGTAAATAGAATTGAACTGATGCTGAATTTTGTTTCATTTTAGTATTAAGTAATATTCACCCAAGCTTACATAAATTGAGAAAAAAAATCTATTTTGTTAAGACATGTATTCCTGATAACATTTTACTTGTTTTGTCCAATAACTACTTTTCAAAACAGTACACATAGCTACATTGCTTTAATCAACCATGTACAACTAAGAATTTTAAGAATAGCAGAATACAGAAAAGTAATCTAATAGAGTTTCATGTTTACAAAAGAAATAATTTCTTATAAATTTCAGTTTAGAAATGTATTTGTAGCATAATATTACATTAGGATAAAATCATGTGAGGGAAGTGCAATGGGAAAACTTCACTAGGAGAAAAAGTATTATAGAAAATGTCCCATAAAGAGCATGTTTGTGTATCTTTTAAATAGATGACGGTGGGTATCAAACACTATGGTATTTAGATTCCATTGTATTTATTTAAAAACATAATAAAACACTTGATATTTATAGGTATGAATATTTATAGTATGCTGGAAAGTATGTCTCTGCAACTATTTAAACTAATACTGAATCATTTTAGATAATGGTCTATGAATATATAAAGGGATATCTAGAAGACCACTAGCATGCAAAGATGGACAAGAAGCCAGTTTAGTAGAAGTGGGTGAATGTTTCTGAGGGTGAGCGCCACCTCTGCATCAATGCGGAGACCCTGCGTTCAGCAGCATGGGATCTCTTACAGGATTCCTTGTTATTCTTGAGCAGAGGACCCCATTTTTTAAAAAGGTGGGTCATGCATAATTATGAAAAGAACTATAAAATTGTATTTAGTATTTTTCTTACACATACATAAAAATTGTTAGAACTAAAATATAATTCGACTTTCTATTTTTTAGTACTGTAGACATTGTTCCTTTCTCATACCCTCACGTCTCAGGGATCAGCATCTGGGTGCGCTATTTTAGACTAACTCATTACTGTGAGCTTTGTACCTTATACTTTGTTTGACATGGAGGAGATAGCTAATAATTGTTGAGTTGAATTAAAATTAAATAAGATGAAGGCCAATCAGTCCTTTGTGTCTGAAAAAGGTGGAAATACAATGTCAATAAATAAATTTAATTCTACAGTAGAGAACACTGACTGATACTTCATTCTATAACTACCAGTTAACATTTTCAACTCTGCCGTGTACAGCTGGCCAAGGCAGGAACACTGGTTCCCTGTCACTTTTCTATGCCCAGACTGAAAGGCCATGGGTGTTTAGTTCTAAATGGGGACTTTTCAGGTCTTCAGGGTTTGTAGGTTGCTGAAGTTTGTGCTGAAACTGTAGCCTCTACCAGGGATGTCCAACCTGTGGCCCGAAGGCCACATGTAGCCCAGAGTATCTATGAATGCAGCTCAACACAAAATCGTAAGTTTACTTACAACCTTTTCTTTGCTCATCAGTTTTCATTAGTGTTTGTGTATTTAATATGTGGCCCAAGACAACACTGCTTCTTCCAGTATGGCCCAGAGACACCTCTGTAGATTGTGAAAACCATGATTGTTCTGGGAAGATATAAAACTCTTTTCAATGCACACAGTAGAGAAAAAAGCAAAATTAAGCTTGCAGATGTTATTGAAATATAAATGCCAACATATCCTCAATTGAGTATGAGCATTCACAGACATGTGTTCAGGTACCAGGGGTGCCAGGAGCATTCAAAAAGCGAAAATGCAAGCAGTTTTGTCCCATGCTTGCAAATGTGCTTAGCACAGGTTCTGTCAATCCTCATTCACAGAACCCAATTTGAATCATTCTGTTTAAATAAGCTGGCAGCATCCTTTTTCTTATTTTCTACCAAAAAGAGTCTGTATCCTTGAAACTGCTGTTACACAAAATTTTCTCCTCCCTACCTTCGGCCTCACACATTTCTGTCCTAAAATTGATTCTAAACAGCAGCCAGAATATACACCCATGGAAGGTTCATTCTGAGCCAACCCAGTCCTCCTAAAAAGCAAGGAATCCCTTTGCTCCTGCAATCCCACACGGCCATACCATCAACAGCCTGCTGTCCACACCGGTGTGCTTTCCATTTGCACTTTCACAAGGTGGGAGAGGCCACTCTGTGTCAAAATGATTTCACCGCCGGGGGGTTCGCAGATCCCTGAATACAGGTCAAGGTGTCTTTTAGTTTTGTATGTAGAGTTAATTCTTTATATTCCTAAAACAGCCAAGTAGGGAGTCGGAAAGTAGAGCAGGAGAAATGAACACCATGCTCAGTTCATTTGTGAGAATGGTAAGCCTACAACCAAACTTTGGGTTTATCCCTGCGCTTTTCTGTGCTCGTAGGAGGTGTTTCCTTAAAGCGTCGCGGTGAACAGGTTCACTTCCCCAGTGCACTCAGAGGCAGGGCTTCGCAAACAGCCCGAATCCGGTTCCAGTTCCTCTACCGCTGGTGCGTTCAATAGCCTGGATATTTGAGTAACACGTTGTGGTAAACATGTGAGTTATCGCTGACCTTGTTAGAAGACCAAAGAAAGGCAGCGTTTCCCACCCTAAGAAGATAAAAGAACTCAGTGTTTTTTTTACAGATAATGCCTTTGAATTTACAAATATCAAAGGGTGGAAAACCACCTCCATCAGTAACCTCTTGATGGCATCTATAGATATCTTTCCCTCTAAATATTTTATTAGCCAAATCAGAGCATTCATATACATCCTCAGTGAAAAGTGGATTTAAAGTCAGAAGTTCAGACTGGTAACAAGTCTGTCCACACCGGTGTGCTGCCTGCAATGCTGCCAAGTAATAGAAATCCACAGAAAGACTCAGCCAGTTTGGTCTGGTTTGGTGAGGGGAGGTCAGATGTGCTGATTAAGCCCTCTCCTGGGATCTGTGAAGTGACAGTGCCACGTATCCCTGAGGTCCCAGCACAGCTGCACCTGGTACCGTCGGGACAATCAGTCGTGACTGCAGACGCCTGACGCTTGCTGTCTTGACCACATCGGCTCCACGGAACAAAGAGGGTAAGTTGCTCATTCACCGTGATGAGCTCTGAGGTGTTTGAAACTTCTCAGGAAAAAAAAAAACCAAAGAGGGGAAGGATGGAGGGTGGGGCAGAGAAAGTGGTGGTGGGAAAATGGAGACAACTGTATTTGAACAACAATAAATAAATAAATAAACAAAAATTAAAAAATGAAATTCCTCAGGAAAAAGATGTACTGGGGGCATTGATCACCACATCAGTGAAAAAGAAGCAAACGGCTGGGGTGGTGGGAATAGTCAGCAGCTTGCTCTGTCGATGAGGGAAGGGATGACAAACCAGAGAGCACTTCTTTCAGCACCAATGAAGGTGGTATGGACATCGACAGGTCTAGAGGTGAGGGAAAATCTCTGCAGTCCTTACACTCTCTTCACAGAATGCTGCATTCCCTTAGGTCTTGGTGGCACCCTGGTTCTTGCCCAGTGCAAGACTACCCCTCCGGTCCTGCTCAGAGGGGCTGCCGTTGTCCCACAGCCTGTGCACCACAGGGGGGAGGGCTGCAATGTGTATTAGTGTTCTCCAGGCTTCCCCTCTTCGCACAAGCATGCATCTACCCTTGTGTGAAGCTCATAGTTTTTGGGTGGTTGACGCCACGCAGCTGTACCGAGTGTATTAGCGACTATTGTTTATGGAGCCAGAATGTCATTCTGACTAATTCACAGAAGTCTCTAGCTTTCACTCTTGCTCTCCACATCAGTATTTCAGGACCCTGGAGGAGAGATGAATCAGTCCCCACTGGAGCCTCACAATGTTTCTAATCTTCTAAACTCATTCCATTTCAACCTCCTAGGTAGACCCTATGAGTTTTCCTTAACTTCTCCCTCCCTAACCAAGCCCTACCTGATTACCTCTGGATTCTTGAATCTTACCTTACAACCATGCCTTAGTTCAGGATCTTATTTTTCTCTCTCCTTCTTAACATCTTCATCCAATCCCCTCACTACATAGCCACCAGTGTAATATGTGAGTGTTTTATTTAAATATAACGATGTCAACTATTTATCAAAATGCTCTAGTTGCACTTTCTCCATAAATTTTCTACAGGGTTAAGTTCAAGATCCTTACTATGACACAGGTCCATAAGCCACCTCCATGAGCTGTTTCCTGCTCTCTCTCTAGCCTCATCTGCCCATATCCACCACTCTTTGCCTTGAACTGGCTTGTAGCTCCTGCACACACTGTTGTCTTGCCGCCATGCTTTTACTGATGCTCTTTCCTGTACTGGGCCTACTCTTCCTCTCTTCCCATTGCTGAACTTCTACTTATCTTTGATGACCTCCTAGGTTATCTTCATTAGGAAGCCTTCTCTCACCCTATGAGTTAGCTACTCTTCCTACGAGTTCCCACACCTCCCTGGGCATTTCTCCATTACTGTATTCATTCCTTGCTACTCATTCACTAGTTGGAATTATCTGCTTATATTTCTATCTCCCAGTGTTGAATGTGAATTTCTTGAAGTCATGAAAGTTGTCTTGTTCTTATTTGTTTTTCAATGTTTAACACAAGTGATAATGAGTCAGAAATAATGATAAACATAATGATAAACATAATTGACAGCTTCTTATGCACAAGGCATATAACATGCATCTTATTTAACCTTCACTGTAACTCTAAGAGGTAGTTATTATTATGTTCATTTTACAGTGTGGAAACCAAGATTAGAGATGTGGAGCACCTGTTGAGTGAATGGCAGAATTAGGGTTTCAGTCTCCATTTGTCTGATTCTAGAACACATACTCTGTTCACTACAACTGCAAGATGAAGGTCGTCCTGAAGGGGTGCTCTGCTTTCTGAGCTATAGTGATATGGAAAGGAGTGCAAAGGGGCTGATAAGAAACTTAGTGCATTTAGTATCTTGTTGGTCACCACCCCTCAGGGCAAGTGCAGAATTTCATCCTCGCCTGAATTTCTGTACCCTTTACCCAGGCGAGTCCTGTGACTGTGGGCAGTCAGAAATGTCTACCAGGCTGGCTTCCTATAAAACGTAACTTATTTATAGAGCAAAGCTTGACATAAAGAACTTACTGTTTAGATTCTGGTTAAGTGAGAAAACTGAAGGCATTCCAGAAAAGGAGCACCTGCAGATGCTGTTTCATTCAGTATTATTTTTCCCATGATTTGTGGATTTATTTATATGAAAACTCTAAAATGTACATAAATGATAATGTTATCAATTTAATTAAATAGTTACTTGATTTTGAAAAGAATAAAAGTATATAGGTTCAAGACTGTTCCAGGAAATAGAGAAAATATGAACGCTATACATTAAGAACCATCAGAGTGTGGTTATGCTAAGTATTGCAGGATGGAATCTATGCGTATTTCAAAACAACATATCTGTGACTTTAACTAGCATCTGTCCTCCTGACAGCTGAACACCATTCCCAAAGCTTCTTGTCTTTATTTGGGGTCTAGGCCAGCCCATTAGTCAGCATCAATTAAAAGTCCCTCTTTGTGATGCCACCAAGTAGATTTCATTTGCTTGAGGGAATTCAACAATGATTTATGGAGCATCTACTGCAAGATCTGAGCTAGGCATTGTGGAGGAGACAGAGATAGTACATCCCTCCCTTAAGACTCTAATAAAATGGTCACAGATTAAAGATTAAATCTTTATGTGTTGTATCAAAAGTCAGTGGCACAGACAGTGGGTATTGGAGACTCCCTTATCCTGCATTGTATTTTCCTCATAACACTCTTTCTAAAGTCACTATATATACATATATAGACACACACACACACAATTTAGTCACTCAGATGTTTGTTTCCCAATAGGATTTTATATTCAATAAGAGTGGAGACGTGTGTTTTGCTCACCATTGAATCCACAACACCTACAACAGTGCCTGAAACATAGTAGGTGCTCAATAAATATTGGTTGAATAAGTGAATTTGGAGACTAGAGAAATTACTATAAGCAGAATTGATTAAAGAGCAAGAAGCGTTTTATTTAGTTCTTAATGAATGAAGCAGATCTGGATAGAAGCAGACATTTCAGGAGCGAGATTTAACAAGCTCAGGTTTGGGGGTGATGATGAGCCGGGAGTAGACTTGCCTGCCCATAAGGTATGTTTCCTATTGTGGATTATTTAGCCATAGGTTGCATTGGGACTGAGCTGACCAAGTAAGTAAGGAGTTTCCTCTGGAGCACAGGCACTAGAAATAATTGGGAGACTGAGTTACTCATGTCAAAGCAATTTCTGTTTCCCCAAGTTTGTGGCAGCCTTGCAATCATGACTTTGTTACAACTACCTTGACTGCATGCTCCTTGTCTTGCCTGTAGCCAACGGTAACAAGACCCACGCTGAGCAGACCATCAGCACTGACGGGCTCAAATGTTGCAGTCCACTGAAAGTGACATTTCTCTACTAATACGTTTTGTAGAAAAATCCTTCAGAGCAAGGACACTGTCTCTTTAGGTGTGTTTTAATTCTTCTAATTCTCTCCATCCCCACCCACATGCTAGATGACTCATCTATCTTGATTTTGCTCCCTAAGCACCCACAAAGATTGATAATCAATGATTCAGAGTTCAAAAGCCCAGCAATCCTTTATCAATCCACCAGATACATCTGAGTAAAGACTGTGTGGCAGGCTGAGTGACTTTGTCACTGAGGTCATCTTCAGCAGGGATTAAGTTGGAAATTCTAACTTTGGTGATCTAAGTCTCCTGTCTCTCAACTTGGAGTATATGTAGAAACTATAAAATTATTAATTTGCTGATTTTTTTTTACATTATTTCTTGTTCTTGGGATTCTATTAAGTCTGATTTTTGCTTCACATTCTTGCCCAAAGTTTTAAAAATACTTGGTAGAAATCATTTATATTTTATTTAAAGAGATAAAAATTTTCAGCATATATTAGGGCTCTCGTTACTTTTTTTTAACAGACACTTTTCTAAATGGATTTGTCTAAGCATCCAGATATATACAAAACATCAGAAGAGAATTGTTCTGAATAGAGAAGGGGACACAGAGCGCCCCCTGCTGGTTTCCTGCTTTTCTTCTTCTCCAACCTGCCTCAATGACAGGTATCATTCTTAAACCCACTGAACACAATCTGGTAACCACTGAATTAAAGCAACAAAAGAATACTTAACTGGACCATCAGAAGAACAGCTATTCATTCAAGGTTTTCCATGTAGTGTATGTGCCCCAAATATACACTTATTCCCTGATTAATTATGCCACAATAATGTACTTATCCTCCTGGAAAACTCTCCCTCCTTGTGCTGGGAATTTAAGGTGGGAAATTATAGTCTGCCTTATGTTCCAAGTAAACAGAGTATCCTAGTGACAATATAAAGGATTATTATGAAAAAGGAAGCTTTCACTTGTACAGTTCTTTAGGTTTTACCCAAACTTTCCACACTCCAGTCATATAGTAAACACCCAGTCAGGCCACAAAACAGATGACGGAGCTGAGTTAGGAAATATTCACATAGTACTTTGCCACCGGGAGCTCTATGCTTTGGAACCATTGGTTCATCGTCGGAACCCCTGTTGGTTATGAGGCTTCTCCTGCTTTGCACAGATGGTGCAGCGTGACTGTGGAGGCTGTTGCAGGTGACAGGTCCTGTGACAGGCAAGGGATAAGGCTGGGGTTGGTTCTGGCCCTTTGATCCTCTCCCAGAGTCATGTTCCTTTCATGCCACCTACTGTGGGAAGTGACCAGCATTGCCTACTATTAGTTATATTAAGAATAGTAAACCCACATGTAAAAATGCTAGTGTAAGGTATGCATGTGAATTTTCCCAAGATAGCATATAATTAATTAAATTTGGCAAAGGGTAGCCTCTATGTTGCAGTGGGGGGTGCATATATTGAATAGAAAACCCTTTGGATTAAGAGAAGAATAGTAGAATATATTAAAATTTGTATAACATTTTACAATTTTCCTACTTTTATATTTTTATAATGTACATATTATAGTCTTGCAGTACCACAAGTACATTAATTTATGAGTCTATACATGTACATGTATTAGGGTGTGTTCTAGAAAGATTTGACTAATGGGATGTGAGAACTACATATAGCTCCCACTACAGAAAAATGAGGTGGTGGTTTTATTGTCCAGCAGTTCAGATGAGTACAAATCCAGAGGGAGAGGCATAGGGACAGAATGAAGATGTTGGCACCAAGAGCCCTGGGTTCAAATCTCAGCTTGACTGCTGACCACACTGGTCATCTAGGACTACCTTATGTCTCTGAACATCACCTTTCTCACTTGCGAGAAAGAGATAATTATCCCCCTGATTTGGAATGAGGTAATTTACTTAAAGTGCATACTAGAGTGGTTGGCACAATAAATAGTATCTGTTATCATTTGTGAAATCCACTCTTCAAGTTGTCATTGAATTCACCACATTTTCAGCTGTGTCAATGGAACATGGTTACATTAAAAAAGTAAATAATGTCTTGTCCCTTGAATTAGAGAAAGATGTGTGTTTTCTTGTCCTTTTCAATTTTTGGACCATACTGTCTGTATCCTGCATATATTAATCTCTGGACTGAGGAAGAAGGACCTTTGATTCTTGTCTCCACGGGGCTCAGCTCTGCTCAGCCATGGCCGAATTAATGCATGCCCACGTCCACATTTCAGGATTCATTAAGGGAAGAAAAGTCAGCTCACACTATGTGGTTAAGGATAATGGAAATCTGCTTATTAGAAGTCTTCCAGAGAGAAAATTTCTTAATTACTTGCTTTCGATTAAATGAAGGGAAGTAGAAGCAGTTCTTAAGCAAGCCTGGGACTGGCTTTTCCTGAGCCTCATGTGGGAGTCCGACTATTAGGAAACAATTTCTTGCTTACATTTGTCTGAGTCTCAAACAGTTTGCAATCAAACTAATAAACAGGGAAGTCACCTCACATATTCAATACTTTTTAGAAGAAGGTAATGTGTAAGTATGTAGTTTACCAAGGAAAAATTGTATCAGATCAGCTTATTTCTTTGAAAGGAGGTAACTAGGCCACTTGGTCAAGGAACTGCCATAGGCCTAGACATAATGTACCTGGTTATTTAAAACTTTTTGCAGCATACATTCTGTCCACTCTGCTGCCAACATGGGAAATGTGGTGCTGACTATGTGATGATTAGGCAGGTAGGGCTGCAACCCAGTGCGGACAGCACAGGAGGTTAGGTAGCAATGTCCTGAGTGATTGTTTGCAGAGTGATGGCTGACGGCATAACGTTTTCTCACAGTAGGGCAATTCATTTCTAGTTTGGACTCTAAGAAGAAAGCGATTCTTCTGACTTTAGTATTTAACATGCTCCTCAGATTATCGCAGGTGTCAGAAAACCCCGACTGCTTCAGAAAGAGAGCACATGCGTCGACAATGCAGATCAAAGGAGATATTGGGCTGTATCATCACGGAATCCACTTGTTTACAAAAGGGTTGGACTCTTCCACAGTAATCACCTGATAAGAATCAAGTGCCATGATTAAGGGCATGTGCAGACTATTACTGTTTTTCTAATGTGTAAGGAGGGTCTTGAAGAGTGATATGCTGATGTTTAACAACTAGCTGTTTGGGGAAAAAGCAATATATGTACATAAGAAAGTAACAAAGATCATAAATAATATAGCAAAATGCAGTAAAATTAGGAAGTGACATATTTTAAGTATTTATTTCCTGTGTCAAAAAATTTTATTTTAAACTTTAAAAAACTTATTTATTAAAAAATATGTTTATTGATTTTAGAGAGAGAGGGGAAGGGGAGAAATAGAGAGAGAGAGATCATTAGTTGCTTCCCATACCCACCAGGACTGGGGATTGAACCTACAACCGAGATATGTGCCCTGACCTGGAATCAAACCCCCAACCTTTTGGTGTACAGAATGATACTCCAACCAATTGAGTCACACCAGCAAGGGTTAAAACCTTTTATTTTTAAATAATTTTAGATTCACAGAAGTTGCAAGACAGCACAGGAAGTTCTCATATACCCTTCACCCAGCTCCCCTAATGTTAACATGTTACACAGCCATGGAATATTGGTCAGAACTAAGAATGAACATCAGTGTAATACTAACTACTAAGTTATGCACAGACTTTACTTGGAGCGCACCAGATCTTCCACGAATGTCCTTTTTCTGTGCAAGGATATTGCCCAAGACACCACATTGCATTTAATTGTCACATTTCCTTATTCTCCTCTGGACTGTGACAGTCTCTTGGGCTTTCCTTGTTTTTTCCATGGCCTTGGTTTTTAATATAATTTATTTAATTATAAGTTTATTTTTTAATCAGCTACATATAGTCTCATAGCTAATTAAAGCACAATACCTAAAGAGCGTGGCTACATGAATCAGTGTTATATGGACCGAGGTTTCTAGCACATATCCACAAGGATTTGTCATTGGTCTTCGCTCTTCAAAGGTTCTATTCATGCTTTGGAAAAGACTATTGCTGCCACACAAATCACACTGGAGGGTGATACAGAGGTGGGAGTGTGATGAGTATGTCAGACAATAGTGCAGACCACAGGGACTGCAGCATGACAGGCAAATCTAACAGCATAAAGCTTTATACAGATGCATGTGTTAAGCAGCATCTATGTATCAAAAACCACCTCATAAATGTGCCTAGAAAGACATGACCTAACAGAAGTTCATGCTAAACACATGCTTCAGGGTTTTGGATTATCCTTTTCTGTGTGTGTGGACACAATGGGAACCCTAGGGCTGCAGGCAGTGACATGGAAGCCTGAGTTCACTGCAGGGGCAAGATACTTCCCAGATGTGAGGAAAATATGGATGTTTCCAGGGACATATCTGTGCAAAAATGTGATAGCTTATCTAAAATTGGATGACATAAGAATAATATAATGTTCAAGGGAGAACTTAGAATCAAAATAGCTTCTGCCTAAGGAGGTATGAAGAGGGACCCAGAAAGGTAAGGCCAGGCCAACTCCCTCAGCCTACACTTAGGCCCGCACAGAGGCTTATGTGAGTTTCCTGTGGCCAAGGGCAAGGGGGTGCCCTTAGGGTTAAAGGATAGCTCTAGGTAAGGGATTGTGTGACTGCAAGTACAAAGTGAGCCAACGATGTGATTTGACCGCGAGAAGCTTATTCAGGTTATTCCACATCCATAGAAACAGTGTTCAGCTCAAGTGAGTTAATAGTCACTCATGTCTACATTAATCAGCCAAAACTGGAGTATTATGGTTAATTCTGGCCATCAAACCCTGACTGTTTTAAAGGAGGTAGCCTGAGTGGTCAGAGAACTCTGAGCACGGACATACGAGGAGCCCATGAAACACTGGGGATACTGAGCCTGGTGAAACAGAGAAGATGTAGGGGAATTAAGATCACCATTTCCAAACCTCTGAGAATCTCTGTTACGTGGAAGAAAATCAGAGTTGGATGAGTGGGTAGGCACCACAGAAAGACAAATTTTAGCATAAGACGCAGAAGAGCTTTTAATTTTAGAGTTCTCCAAAAATGGAGAAAACTACCTTAGGCCAAAGTGTTCAGGTAAACGCAGAAGGAGCACGTGGTAGCAATGGTGTCCAGAAGACGAGGTCTGTTCTGCTCTGACAGGTGTCTCTTCTAAACGTGACTTGGCTCACACTCAGTTGCCCGCTAGAAAGATGACGTCAGTATCATGTAGACCTTATGTTGGATCCTCCGTGGCTCTCATTGGCCCTCTGACATTTTGCCCCATCAAACAATGGTGGTCAAATGCCCCAACGCCGCTGAATGCAGAAAGCCGTGGAGTGACTCAGTGCAGCATCCAACTCGAGCAACTCCAGCCTCGCCTTCGTGGCCCAGGTTGATTGTGCATTCCAACTCAGAAGAGCTTGTTGTGTAGTTCCCCCCAATCTTTGTGATTTTTTCCCCACCAAACTAACCTCACCTTTTTTAGAAATTTTATTTTTTATTGTTTATTCTATAATAGTAACTTTATCTTTTTAAAAGCTTGTCTTTTTTCTGTTTTATTGAATTTACTGGGGTGACACTAGTTAACAAAATTATACAGGTGCACAATTCCACAATGCATCATCTGTACACTGTGTTGTGTATTCACCACCCCAAGTCTCATCTCCTTATCACTCCTTGACCCCCTACACCTCCCCCCCCCGCTCCTCCCCCACAAACACCACACTGTTGTCTGTGTCCATGGGTCCATTTTCTCTCTCTCTCTTTTTTTCTCAATCCCTTCACACCCCCAGCACCCCCCCCACCCCAAGGTCAAATCACATTTACTGTATACTATACTTACTTTCTGAGGGTTTAACATTTTAAAAACCATGCTAGTGTTTTTCTGTTGTTGTTACTTTTGTGAATGCCCCAGTTATCGAGTTGCATGTGTTTTCAGGGGTCTGTCCCCGTGTCTCTTTTGCCCACTAGCTCACACATTTTTAGAGTGTGATTAGGAAGAGTAAGTGGTGACAGAGCAGAATTGTCTCTGTGGATGAGGGATTGGATTGACAGCAAAGGCTCTCAAGCCTGCCTGCACATCCTAATCACCTCGGGAACCTTAAAAACTCCAAGTTCCTGGGCCCCCCTCCGGGCACCCCGAGAGCAAGCCCCATGCCACTGGTTTTTGACAAGCTCTTTGCAACCAGCCTGGAACCCTCTGGAAACTGTGATTTGAAGTCACTACATAGATGACCTCTTAGCTCTGCAGGTCTAAGAGGCCACCTGCCATCCCTGCCATCCATTAAGATGAGACACACACTATCCTTGGAATAAAGTAGCAAAACAAGCATTCCAGTGTTGACACGGGCAGCTGCCCCCACTGCAGTGAGCTTCAGGAATCTAGCCCAGTGTGTGCGTTAGGCTCGTAGGAATTTTGCAAGATAAGCATCTCTTGTTGAAATAGCCTTCAAGCCTTCAAGTCACAAAATTTTTCATACCACTAAAGTTAAGTTCTCAAGAATAGTGTGTGTGTGTGTGTGTGTGTGTGTGTGTGTGTGTGTGTGTGTTTGGCTATTTTAAAAGGTAGGTTAACCTTCTGTCAGGCAGTCAGAAACTGAAACACACTAGGGACATTATGAGGCCAGAATGCAAATGGGGAGTAGGGCATTAACTTGTGATTGTTTTACCCCAGTGAGCAGGACATTTTGGCATTATGGGAAATCTTTACTTGTGAAAGCTGTTACTAGTAAAGATGAAAAGGGGGAAGCAGATCAGCAAGGAGCTATATGGGCTTTGCAGCTGGTCATAGGTCTGAGACAATTTTATGACCATTCATTTCAATAGCCCAATTATAAAATTTACTTTGAAGTCCATTTGGATGGCATCTGCTCTCCACTCCAATCATGTCTTTCCCCTCAGTAACTGTAATTCCCACTGTGACTGCTTAACAGACAATTTTAAGCAGGCAGATCTTGAACTTTCCACACTAAATAGGGATCTAACTTTCTAGAAAGTAATCTATAGCAGTGTGATTACTATAGTAAATATAGTATATTAGTATACTATATTTATAGTACACTATAGTAATATAGTAGTAATATAGTAGTAATATAGTAATATAGTAATATAGTAATATAGTAGTATAGTATATACTACTGGTATGAATTCATATGGTATATGAATAGCATATACTTCTGGTAATTCACACTGGTATATTACTCAGTAGTAATATAGTAATATAGTAGTATAGTATAGTAAATATAGTATACTATATAGTAAATATAGTAAATATAGTAAAACAGAGTGAAATGTTTTCTCAGTCTTTCATTAAAGCATAAAGAGGCAGCTGAGCTATAGGCCTACTGCTGTCGAATTTGATAAGAGAAATGTCAGGAGGTTTAAAGAAGAAGAAAAACCTGAATGCAGAGCTGTGCGTCAGTACTTCCTGTGAATTATAGGATGTTTATAGCCCATCCCAGGTTGCCTCGTGTGTAGGCTGTTTGTGTAACCCTCGCTTGCGTACCTCAGGTGCCTGGCAAAACAAATTTAAAACAGGAACCTTAACTCATAACTCAAAGGTGAAAGATATTCCTTTTAAACATTTCCTTGAAATGACGAGGCCTGTTCAACATCTGCCCTCAACTGCCAATGCATTAGAATCGCATTAGGATGGCGAGTGACGGATTTTGTAGTGAGGAACGTGGCACTTTGCAGAGTCGTCACCACTTGCCTTGATGTCTTGGTTTTGTCTTCATGACAAAGAGCCGTACACGAATGGTGTCTCCAATCTTTATCTAGAACAATGCATGTACAAAATCCTACCATACCAGATACAGTTGTGTAAGTAATACAGATGGCTGAACCTGTCACTTGTAGTAATAATAATAATAATAATAATAATAATAATAATAATAATAATGGAATGGAATGGAAAAAGGAGTAAAAGCAAGTCCCAGGTGGAAATGAAAATGCCTGCTACCCTCCACTCTAAGCAAGAGAGTGAGGTAAACACAGTTTTTACTGAACCCCAAATTCTCTTAAATGAGCAAGACTGAATCTAAACTTTCAGTAGTCTTCAGTCTATTTCTTGTTTGAAAGACTCTAATTAGGAACAATCAATGAACGATTTCACAGAAAAGTCACTAAAAATACAAGCAAGCAAATGAGAGGAGAGGGAGAATTGGGGGGAGAAAAGGGAGGAGACGCAGAGAACGAGGATGGCACGAGAAGAGAGGGTCTGATGTAGTCAGCGTGCAGCAACGTCTTAGAAACATCAGTGGACAGTGACTGTGTCTCTCCCGGGAAATTCAACAGAATATCAAGCATTTGGTTGCTTCTTTTCTGCTGTATGGTGAGTTTCTCTATGGTGATACATTTTCTTCCAGAGTGTTACCACATTATTAGCTTCTCAGTTAACTGGGGAGGGGGAGTGGCAGGGTAATATTTGCTTTTTTCTTTTAAAATGTATTTTATTTTATTTTTTGAATATTTTATTCTCATGTGTTATGAACTAACTTGTACCCCCTAAACTCATATGTTGAAGCTCTAACCCCACTGTGACTGTAGATAAGAACTTCAAAGAGATAATTAAGGTTAAATGAGGTTATAAGGCTTTGGTCCTAATCCAACAGGACTGGTGCCCTTGTAAGAAGAGGAAGAGGCACCATCAGTGTTCATATTCAGAGGAAACGCCATGCGAGCACTCAGTGTGAAGGCTGCCATCCGCAAGTCAGGAAGAGAGTTCTCAGCAGTAACCAACCCCGCTGTACTTCCAACATCCAGAACTATGAGAAAATCATTTTTTTGTTGTTGTTTAAGCCATCCTATCTGTAGTATTCTATATGGCAGTCTGACCAGACTCATGCAATAAGGTTCAAAGATTAAAAGCTAAAATGAAGAGTTTTCTTCCAACCCTTACCTCTTTCTCAAATTATTATATACCCTCCTGCTTTTAAAACAGTAGATAGAATATTACTGAAAAGCTTCCTCGTAGACTCATTGCTGATGTCTCAGTGGTAATATAACAGAAGGAAGTGGCTATAGTACAGTGATGTCCTTTTACCCTCACCCTGTGGTAACTTTCAATGTTTTATTTTAGAAAATAGATTAAAAATCAATTTTCTCTTCCAGGTTGTCAGGAGCTATTGGGACTATGAATGTGCTTGCCACCAGTGTCTGCTCCACTGGCTACCGAGCTGTTAAAACTGTTTACAAAATAGGAATCAGTAAAATCAAGCAGCCAAGCTATTCTGTATGAGGGAAGCTTTGGTCTCTCTTTTGCCTTTCTGTTTGTGTGTGTGTGTGTGTGTGTGTGTGTGTGTGTGTGTGTGTGTGTGTGTTGTACCACAGTTTTAATTTTTATTTATTTATTTCTAATTGTCACCCAAGGACTTATTTAAAATTGATTTTAGAGAGAGAAAAGGGTGAGAAGAGAGGAGAAAGGAGAGAGAGAGAGAGAAAGACAGAAACATCCATGTGAATCCATGTGAGAGGGAAACATCAATCAGTTGCCTCCCCATACCTGCCCCAACCAGGGGTCGAACCTGCTACCTAGGCGTGTACCCTCACCAGGAATTGAACCTGCGTACACCTTTGGTGTATGAGATGACTCTCCAACCAGTTGAGCCACCTGGCCAGGGCTCTTTTACCTTTCCAGAAATCTTTGTTTTCTAGTTTCTGGCTGTATCCTGGCAGTTGGGTTTGCCAGAAAAGTAATGCCTAGTCAGCCATCTGTGTTCACGACTGACCAGTCCTCCTTTGATTGCACAGCCAAAATTTACCGGCTTTGCCAGGAGATGGCATCAGTTTGCCTATATCGTAGAGTTAGGGGTCTGTCATTTCTTGCCTTTGAGAATTTTACAAATGTCTGCTTCTAAACCTGTAAGTTCCGTCTTGCTCCCCAATGACTTGATATCCTTCCCTAATCATTATTGTAGAAAACTAGTTGGAAAAATATCCTAAAAATTAAATAAGGATCTCCTTTATTTCTGTGTGAGCTTTTCTGTTACACAAGTGTGTGACGTCCTCTGGAAGGGCTCACAGTGGGCAGAGTTTGGCCGAGGGCTGGAATCTGCCAGCCCTTTTGACCTGTTGCCCCTAAACATTGTCACAGGCTAAAACCAGAAGAAAACGCTATTACTCACTCACAGTCCAGAAAGGGAACAGAACTTTCGGGTTCCTGAGTTTGAACTTCACCATACAAAAACATGTGGCTGTGTCCCCATTCTTCCCATTCAGGAACACCAGCCAGGCCTAGTCGTGTCACTAGTCCTTGGACACATGAGTCTGGAGCCTGACAAATCTGAGTTCAGCTCTTGATTCCAGCATCGACTGGCCAAATGACTGCATTCGAGTTCCAAGTCTGATTTTCCTTACATGTGAAACAAAAATAGGGTTTCACTAGTGGGTTTGCTTTGAGGATTGAGTGAGATGATACACATGCTGACTTTTGGAGTGCCTTGCAGTGTCGGAAGCACTCAGTAGTTGTGCTTCATTAAGTTGGGCTCATTAATCTCCTGGTGCCCAGTGTCCAGCACAGGTTTACAGAGGTGAGCAACCTTTTGGCATTGAGATCGATTTAGGATATATTAAATATTCATGAGTCACTTTAAAAATGGACATTTAAAATATATTTAAGTCCCTTGGAAAGAATGAATATCCATACAAATTAAATTATACCTCTTTTATTTAATACAAGAGTGTCAGTGAGAAAATGGCATGCTTATTATCCACAAGAATTATGCCGCTGCTCTCTAATTTTTTATCCTGAAATTAGTTCATGGGCTGAAAGGGTCATTTCCATCAGGGCCTGCTCAACTCTCAACACCTTGCTGAAAGCTGACAGAATTTCAGCCATGTCTTGCCATCGTCAATGAATCAGCAAATAGCACATGAAAACATACTACATATATTTAATATTATTGCTTCAATTCTGTGTTCTTCTCACAACACTAAGTACTTTGTTTCACAAGAACACATCCTTTTTATTAAAATGAGTGTATTAGAAATGTTTTTACAATGGTGGTCTAAGACTCTGGTCATGTCAGAGAGTTGTTTTTTGTTTTTTCTATTTTTTCCCCATTACCATTTAGATCCTTTATACCCCCTCCCGCCACAATCACCACCCTGTTGTCCATGTCCATGAGTCCTTTTTCCTTTTCCTTTGTGCTCAATCCCTCCACCCCTACCCTGCCCCATTTAGCTGTCAGCCTGCTCTCTCTCTGTGAGTCTGTCTCCATTTTGCTTGTTAGTTGTTTGTACATTAGGTTCCACTTAAATACACTTTAAATTTCCATTTTTAAAGTGACTCGTGAATATTTAATATATCCCAAATTGATCTTAATGCCAAAAGTTTGCTCACCTCAGGTAAATCTGTGGTATTTTCTTCCTCTGATTGGCTTATCTCACTTAGCATAATGTTCTCCAGGTCCATCCATGCCATCATAAACTGTAAAACTTTCTCTTTTAAGGCCAACTTTCTTTTTTAAAGTAGTATTCCATTGTGTAAATGCCCCATAGTTGTTTTATCCACTCATTTACTGATGGACACTTGGGCTGTTTCCACACCCTTTTGTACTGTTGGTGGGAATGCAGATTGGTGCAGCCACTGTGGAAAGCAGTGGAGATACCTCAAAAAATTAAAAACAGGTCTGCCTTTGACCCAACAATCCCACTTCTGAGAATATATCTGAAGGAACCCAAAACACTAATTCAAAAGAACATAAGCACCCCTGTGTTTATTTCAGCAGTATTTACAATCACCAAAATATGGAATCAGAGAATTATTAAAATGCAGAGTTTTGAGGCTGGGCTGGTCCTAGGAATATGCATTATTAGAGCCCCAAAATGATACCAAATTTAGAGAATTGTTGTCCTAAAACATACAGAGGTCAGCTTTTCATGCCTCATTCTTTAACCTTCTGTTTTTTCTTTTGCACATTTTTCAAACAAGAAGCCGCTATAATGTTAATCTTGAACAGTGATTTCAAGTCCCGGGCCCGCCTGTTTCAGCTTTCAAAGTGGGATTCTGATTCCAACTGAGTGAGGCTCAGATCATCATGGTGTTTCTGCAGGAACCTGTAAATCCTGATTTTATTAAAGCTTTCATGATGGCTAAATAGTTTTTTTCTGAGTAGAAGGCAAATATTTTTTTGTTAATTCTTTTCTTCAAAAGTAGATTACAGTATGTTTTACCTACCTGTGACCTTAAAAAAAACCTGGCCTCAAACCTTTATCTAATAGACTACTTGACACTCAGAAGGATAATGAAACATCTGCAAACTTCATGGGCAGCCTAGAGATTTGTTTTGCAAACATTTCTTAAAACTCCAGGATCTGGATAAGCAATTCCCATTTCCTGTGCTGAGTTAAATCAGAAAGCTGTCTTGATGCAATAATGTAGATTTGGGTAATCTGTGGCCCCACCCTGCCCCGCCTCCACAACCAAAAGGCCACATTCCACTTTGCCTCAGTAAAGCAATCTCTTCCCCACCCTGGTTGTTGTGGCTACCACCTCAACTGGCTCACCTAATTTTTTTAAGTTAAATGATATGACTTCTATGTAGCTGGAGGGCCTTGGTTATCTTAAAACCTCCACTGGCTTCTTATTGGGTACTTTCAACAGTGACATGTGAGGACAAAGATAGTTTTCTGAAGGTCCTTACCAAAGTGGAGCTCTTTTAAAATTACTCATGGCTCAATGCCCAGCCTCTCACCAGTGTTAGGTGTCCTTGTTAGAAGAAAATCCGATGTTCAGCAATTGTTTATTGAGTCTTAGGTCTCCAAGAATGAGGACCAATAAGGTTTAGAACTTCTCCTGAAATTGTGAGTGGGAAACACTTGCTTTCGTGGCTGTGATACAGCACGAGGAGGGCCATACTCTTAGGTGTTGAACAAAGTGCTGTGGGAGCCCCGTGCAGGAGGTGACTTTGTCTGCCTGGCGGGATGAGGGCAGTGGTGGAGGCTCAGGGAAAGTGTCACATGCAAGGTGGCAGCTGCATTTTGGTTGGAGATGTCTCCAATGTTTGAAGGCATCTTTGTGTCTCACAGCGTAGGAGATAAGGGGATGAATGGTGTGAGAAATGTCTACTTGTTCACTTTCCTCTTCTGTGGAGTCCTTGACTTAACAGTTGGCATTCCACAATTTCATTTAAGGTCAGTCTTATGGTTTTCAATTGTCAGTACTTTTAAGTGTCCCCAACGATCTTTCACAGTTTAGCTACATGCTGTGGTGATGCCTTTATGGCTATTGCACATGGCTGAACCACTCGCCAAATTTCAAAAAGCGGATCATCACAGGTAAGAATTACAAATGCAATTTTGGCACCACATTCTTCATCTAAAGCAATTTGCCAGAACCCTGTGCATAAATCAATAAGTTGAGATTATTTTTTAATTTATTTGTTTAAAGATATTTTATTGATAATGCTATTACAGTTGTCTCAATTTTTCCTCCTTTGCCTGCCTCTTCCCAGTATCCCCTTCCCTCCAGCAACCCCTCCTTAGCTCATGTCCATGGACTATGCATATACCATATTTTGCCATGTATAATGCATTCTTTTTTGCCCAATTTTTTCAGAGAAAAACAAGGATGCGCATTACACATGGAAATCAGTACTAAAGCATGGGTGTGCATTATACATGGCAAAATATGGTAAGTTCTTTGGCTTGTCCATTCCTATACTATTCTTGACACCCCCCTGTCTTTTTTGTACCTACCAATTATGCTTCTTAATCCCCGAACCTTTTTCCCCATTTCCCCCCTCTCCTCCCAGCTGATAACCCTCTGAATGACCTCCATATCTATGATTTTGTTCCTGTTCTGCTTGTTTGCCTAGTTTGTTTTTTAGATTCAGTTGGTGATAGTTGTGATTTTGTTGTCCTCTCAGTGTTCATAATTTTGATCTTCTTCTTTTCCTTAAGTAAGTCCCTTTAACATTTCATGTAATAATGGCTTGGTGATGATGAACTCCTTTGGCATTACCTTGTTTGGGAAGCACTTTATTTGCCCTTCCATTCTAAATGATAGCTTTGGTGGATAGAGTAATCTAGGTTGTAGGCCCTTGCTTTTAATTACTTTGGATACTTCTTGCCTGCAAAGTTTCTTTTGAGAAATTAGCTGTCTGATGAGAATTCCTTTGTAGGTAACTCTCTGATTTTCTCTTACTGATTTTAAGATTCTCTCTTTATGTTTCACCTTTTGCATTTTAATTATGATGTATCTTGGTTTGATCCTCTTTGGGTCCAACATGTTTGGGATTCTCTGTGCTTCCTGGACTTGTATGTTTATTTCCTTCACCATCTAAGGGAAGTTTGCTTTCATTATTTTTTCAAATAAGTTTTTTGAGTTCTTGCTCTTCCTCTTCTCCTTCTGGCATCCCTATGATTCAGATGTTGGTAAATTGAAAGTTGTCCCAGAGGTTTGTAAGCTGGTCTTCAATTTTTTTTAATTCGTTTTTCTTCCTGCTGTTCTGATTGAATTTTTTCTTTCTTTGTGTTTCAAATTGTTGATCTGATTCTTGGCTTCATCCTCTTTACTCTTGGTTCCCTGAAGATTTTTCTTTACTTCACTTAGTTTAACCTTCATTTCTTCCCTTATGTTCTTATAGTACTCAATTAATTCTTTGACCATCCTGAGCAACAGTGTTTTGAACTCTGCACCTTATTGGTTGGTTATCTCTGTTTTATTTAGTTCTTTTTCTAGAGTTTTGTACTGTTCTTTCGTTTGGGCCATATTTCTTTGTCTCCTCAATTCAGCAACCTCCCTGTGTATGTTTCTGTGTACTAGGTAGAGCTACTTTGATTCCCTGTCTTAGAAAAGGCACCTGTAAATTATGCGGGGTGGAATCATAGGCAATCACCAGGGTAGAGCACCCACTTCACTACTTCATGGCTCTGTGTGGGGGTGGGGCTCAGAGAGGGGACAGTGTCGCTGCCTGGCCACTTTACATTTATTAAGTATATTAGTTAGAAATATTTTGCCCAGTACTTGCCCCATTTCCAGTCACTTTACTGACTTCCCGTATGTAATTTGCATCCTTCCAGCTGTTGCCCTGGTGGTAAATCCCAGAGTGGGTTGGTCTGCATACATTCTGAGTCCATGGAGACCCTTAAAACAGACTCTCCTGATAATCAGGCAGTGTCTTCCACTGACCCACCCTCCAATGATTTTACAGCCAGAAATTATGAGGATTTATCTTCCTTAGGATGTGTGGTCTGGTCTAGGGCTCGGATCTCTTGCCCTCAAGGTATCCCTCCCCATTTTTATCCACCACACGTGAGTGTTGGACTGCCTGTTCTGCTGCAGCTAGCACCACTGCTGCCATGACACCTCTCTGTACCTCACTATGTCTCCACCCATCTCTATGACTCTACCCCTCTTACCCATCTGGATGAATATGACTTCTTTAAATCCTTGGTTGTCAGACTTCCATATAGCTTAATTTTCTGACAGTTCTGGTTGTTATTTGTTTTGAGATGTAGTTGTAATTCTTTCTGTGGTTGCACGAGGAAGCAAAGTGTGTCTACCTATACCTCCATCTTGATGTATTAAGATTATTTTTAAAGTCCACCAGTGATCTAATGCCACAACTATACAGAGTTTATACAGAGTCTAAGTAAGGCATCCAGTTTATATGCTAAGGCCACTGGAGAAGCCCAGGAATTTTCAGAGAAGGGTTAATTACTTTTAGAAGTGTTATTTCTTTTACTTTCTTTCTGATGTCAAATAATTTCTCATGAACTTGGTACAAAGGTAATCTATGTGTTCTATCAGGTATTTGATCTGCAGTATCTTGATACCAAAAGAAAAAAACACCTTTTGTTGACTTTGCTCTGAATAATTCCTATGAGCTCAGCACAGACATAATTCTCCCCCTCCCTGACTGAGAGGAATGCCTTTTTTTTTTTTAATTCTTTATTTTATTGATTATGCAACTACAGTTGGCCCATTTTCACCCCTCACTCCCCACCACCCTGCCCATCCCCTCCCACCCTCATTCCCCCCTTTAGTTCATGTCCATGTGTCATAAGTTCTCTAGTGTCTACATGTCCCATA